>OW386550.1:31965404-32291185 GCA_936435175.1 Glyphotaelius pellucidus
CCACAGAATTGCTCTCACTGAAAGAATTTTGAGAAAGATAAAAATATGGAATATTATGCCTTCCTGTGTGTAAATTTTTATCAGCTAATAATTTAACCGATTTTGCACTGATTGAACATATTTGTTTTACAGGAAAATACCCAAACTGTTATTCCATACCTAATAACAGATTCAGCTAGAGATAAATAAATTGTTCGGAGTATGCAGACAGGAAAAAAAATTAGTTTATACAATCTGCTTACAATTGTTTCTATATATAACAGTGTTTACATAAATATTAACATTTTTACATGACGTATGTAGGTTTGAGAAGGTGCAACTCTGGTTGAGTAAACTTTATGTTTTATGAATCGTGTGTGTAATATTGTATGTTTTGTGGGTGAGTAATATTGTAAGTTTAATGAACCATGTGTGTAATATTGTATGTTTTGTGGGTGAGTAATATTGTAAGTTTAATGAACCATGTGTGTAATATTGTATGTTTTGTGGGTGAGTAATATTGTATGTTTTATGAATTATATGTGTAATATTGTATGTTTTGTGGGTGAGTAATATTGTATGTTTTATGAATTATATGTGTAATATTGTATGTTTTGTGGTTGAGTAATATTGTCTGTTTTATGAACCATGTGTGTAATATTGTATGTTTTGTGGGTGAGTAATATTGTATGTTTTATGAACCATGTGCGTAATATTGTATGTATTGTGGGTGAGTAATATTGTATGTTTTATGAACCATGTGTGTAATATTGTATGTTTTGTGGGTGAGTAATATTGTATGTTTTATGAACCATGTGCGTAATATTGTATGTTTTGTGGGTGAGTAATATTGTATGTTTTATGAACCATGTGCGTAATATTGTATGTTTTGTGGGTGAGTAATATTGTATGTTTTATGAACCATGTGCGTAATATTGTATGTTTTGTGGGTGAGTAATATTGTATGTTTAATGAACCATGTGCGTAATATTGTATGTTTTGTGGGTGAGTAATATTGTATGTTTTATGAACCATGTGTGTAATATTGTATGTTTTGTGGGTGAGTAAAACTGTATGGTTTATGAACCATGTGTGTAATATTGTATGTTTTGTGGGTGAGTAATATTGTATGTTTTATGAACCATGTGCGTAATATTGTATGTTTTGTGGGTGAGTAATATTGTATGTTTTATGAACCATGTGTGTAATATTGTATGTTTTGTGGGTGAGTAAAACTGTATGGTTTATGAACCATGTGTGTAATATTGTATGTTTTGTGGGTGAGTAATATTGTATGTTTTATGAACCATGTATGTAATATTGTATGTTTTGTGGGTGAGTAATATTGTATCTTTTGTGTGATTGATGAAAATGGTGATTAAACCCATCATTGGATTGTTAATCTTTCAAGAGGGAGATAATACTAATAAATCTATTCCATCTTCCACTCCTTTCAGCTTCTTTACACATGCCCTAAGTGAGGATAGTTCTCCTGGCTCCGGATGGTTTTTAAAAATTATTTTTTTACATTAACCCCACACAGGAGGCCCCGAGGAAAATAATATCCTTCAGGGTCTACGTCATCTTTGAAATCTCCGCTGTGCGGAGGGTCCTTTTAAGGAGGGGAAAAAGTGAACATGGATCTTGAAGGGACCGGCAAATCATTCCACAGCCCAATTCCTGTTGATGTCGAAAACGAATCATATAAGTGACTCGTTTTCATGTGACAAATGTCAACCGTGTACATATGTTAGGCGCGCGTTTGGCGTATTTCCCGACTATGACTAGGGATCAATGACGCTAGTTCTTCGGAGAATCTTCCATCGTAATATCAGTAGAACAAGGTTATCATACCTGCCTGACGCCTGTGCTCTAAAGATTGCAATCCGTTTGTTAAGTTAAGAGAATTTATCAAACGGACCGCCTGTTCCTGCATAGAGTCGCGGGTTTTTTCAGGTATGGGGCTCCAGACTAGAGGTGGCTGCCAAATTCAACCGTGGGGCGCACTTGTGATTTGTACAGGGTTAGCAGTTGTGTACTATTAAAGTATCTGCAAGCCCTGTACAGTACGCCCAGCTTCTGAGAGGCTAACTTGATTCTGGCTTCGACGGAGCCCCCATACCTGAGTTGGTCACTTGGAGTTACACCAAGCATTTCGACGGAGGTCCTGTTTGGAAGATTGCTTCCGTTAAAGGAGACTAGATTTATTATTAAAGTATATGCGGGCCCTGTACAGTACGCCCAGCTTCTGAGAGGCTAACTTGATTCTGGCTTCGACGGAGCCCCCGTGCCAGAGCTGGTCACTCTTGTAAGGTATTCGTATAATAAAGAAAAAAAAATGACAATGATATATCATTGAAGAAGAAGATAACACTTATAATCTAAATGAAAATATAAAAGAGAACAAGACACAGAAAAATAGAAAAAGACAATGGTCGCAACTGGGACTCGAACCCAGACCTCTCGTCTAACCGGGACGTGCGCGTTATCCAATTTCGCTATTGCCACCTTCTGTCAAACCGTCATATTTGTTAATCTCATATTTCAAATATTTAGAATGAACAATATTATCTTCAACTAGTTCTTTTTTCCATATATACGATAGGTCTGGGTTCGAGTCCCAGTTGCGACCATTGTCTTTTTCTATTTTTCTGTGTCTTGTTCTCTTTCATATTTTCATTTAGATTAAAAGTGTTATCTTCTTCTTCAATGATATATTACGTTGACGGGAATAACCTTCAAAAGCTATAAAAAGAGAGTTTTTCTTATAAAAAATTGACAATGATATCTTCATTTAATTTATCAATTAAACGCAGCTTGAAGACATTGTGGGTTCTATCCTCCCTTGTGCATATTTTCAACTAAGGAAAACTAATAGGGTAAATAAATCCATTTTCCACAGGAAACTTTGCCCAAAAAAGACAGTTGGGAATACAGTTTATTTCAACTTTCCACATGATGAACCAACCGGGAGAAAGCTCACTTAATAATAACAAAGTATTTTAATACGCTCTCTGACACGTATGCTACACGTCATGCTGTATAGCTACATACAATGTGATGGTTATACATTTGCACGTGCAACTGGGAACACGTATCAGTTATCCACCCACAATCTACCACGTGGGACATATACGTACGTACAAAGTGTCAACTGGTAACCGCCACACTCGGAGTTAGCATAACTTCATTATTTGAACGTGTGGATATGCAAGTATGCAAAATGCAAATGCTCGTAGATTGAATCCAACCACATTGTTTAATCGAGCATACATGGTTGTAAGTTGCACCTACGTAACTAAGTAATAACTACAAATAAGTAATAAGGAATTAGAATACCTGGCAAAAAAATAATACTCTAATTATTTCCTGCCTTTGCAAGGATTTTTTTACGTTAGCTCGACTTTGGAGGCCCCGAGGAAAAAAATCAGTCAGTTTTGGAGATGCGGTGTGGAGTCTTTTTATACTTAAAAATTTTGGAAGGGTAGGTAAGAGTCCGGGGGTTAATGTGTCCAGGAGTGATGGAATCCATCCCTACCACTGCGGTGCAAGGCGACGGCTGAAGAGGTCCAGGTTAGGTCTTACTTAACCAGTCTCTCCCGATCCGGCTCGTCATACAGTAGGTGGGAAAATGCATT
This sequence comes from Glyphotaelius pellucidus, assembly GCA_936435175.1. Classification (NCBI taxonomy): domain Eukaryota; kingdom Metazoa; phylum Arthropoda; class Insecta; order Trichoptera; family Limnephilidae; genus Glyphotaelius; species Glyphotaelius pellucidus. The sequence goes on from OW386550.1 coordinate 31,969,022, forward strand.
CAGTTCAAATGCCGAATGGTCGTGTTAAATCAAGACTACGCTCAGTCAATTAACACGATTATTTATTTTGTTAACATAGTACCTACCTAACAAATAAAGTTCATTGAACTTTGTTCTCCAAAGTGATTATGCAATCTCACTTTTACCATTAGGAAAAACTATAAATTATAACTGAAATAAACATAAAAATGTTTTAATATCATGTACTCAATACATTCCCTTTACAAATAAGAGTAGAGGGGGTAAAAAAAAAATGGACCAAAAAATTGACCGGCAAGATCCATATTATTAATCTTTGACCTTTTTTTAACTCAAATCCATTGGTGGAATTCGGTCCTCACATTTTGCATACTCAACTACCTCTAGCGCCCGGTCTATACGTAAAACGTTCATAAACAAATCTATCAGTTTCCAAGAATTCATTATGAATTAAAATTTTGAATAAAAACAGAGACGCTAGTTATAAAAAGGAACAAACGTTGAAAATGAATATTTATGGGATACGCTGGCTGAATTAGGTGGTTGTTCCATCTGCATAATGCATGATTACGAAGATTCTTTGCAATGACCATATAACTGCGTAACTCTGGTTCAATAAACTTAAATTAGCTTTGAATTTAAGTGTCATTATCGAATATTCAAAACTGGAACCGATTCTACATAGAATTCAGACAAGCGAAAATGTTTCTTCTCATTAGCATAATTTTTTTGGCAGAAATGGTTTTTGTGGATTCCAAAAATTGATTTTCGGATGATTCAGACTATTTTAAGTACTTACTTTTTTTTCACCTGTACACTTCATTAATAACAATATTTGGCTAATTTATATAGCGCCGTTTTTGTGAAAAATCACCGCAAGGGCGCATTGATTTTAAAATTGCATTTTGCCCACTGAGTCAGATACCGGAGCCATCACAATCCTGAAATCTAATTTTGGCAAATGTTATGAAACTGAAAGATGTAAAAGAAAGGAAAAAGAAGGATATAAAGCAAACTATTCAGATCTAGTCACTCTGAATATACTCTTCGCTTATGGCATTTCAAGATAAGCACAATTGCTCCCGTTTCGAGCCAGTGAGACTACGGCATCCCCGATTGGGGTATGTTGTGAGGCTGAAGGTAGTGGGGAGAGGAAGGAGACGAGGAAAAAGAAGGTGACTTGACTATTCAGATAGTCACATTACCTATTTAATAAAAATGAATATTTATTAAATAGGTAATTTTTCCGCCTGTAATGCATAATTACATTGACTAGTGGTCGCCCAATGGTCGAAATTCGACCGTAATTGTAATGTTTTTTTTTTTATTGATTTCATGTATTTTTTATGCATAATTAAAAAATATTAGCATTCTGCATTCCTTCTCTATATAAACTATAAGTGTGCGAAATTTCATACTCCTTCATCCGCGCAATTTTCGTAAAAAGGGGTACAAAGTTTTTGCTTCACGTATTAATATACTGATGATGATGAAGATATACTGATGATGATGATTACGAAGTTTCTTTGCATTTTTCGTATAAATAATTTTTAGGATTTTTAAAATTAATAAACTCGTATTAATCCTCTAACTAATGTGTTAGTCTTTTTGTCCGATGTCAAAAACTTAATTTTTTAGGTAGACAGTTACGTAAATAGATTGAGATGTTTTATTTAATTTTTGTCCTCTGTACTGAACGGCTTTCAGGGGATATTAAATCAAAAACAGCGCTCCATACGAGTAAGCCAATTATATTTTTTATTATAACCATCGCAGCGTCTTCTTGCGGGCATTCTGAAATATCTGCATCCCTGGAAGCATATTTCATCCACCGTATATATTATTTAAGGGAAGATGATAAACTACCCACTTATTTGCGGGAACATCCGACGCGTTTTAATTCCACATCGCCCGAGGAAAGCAAAATGAACGCCGTTTTACTAAAAAACCGTATATTATCATAAATATATTCATAACGTCTAATACACTCGTGCATATTTAAAAAACCTTTTTAATAAGATACTCTTTCAAAAGCAGTTACAGAATAAAGTATTAAAAAATAACAACCTACCTACTTTTCATTTTTAAAATTATTTTTAATTCGTTTCAATGGCAAAGTTTGTTCTTTAAAACATTATTTATGTTCAAAGTATAATCTATATAAATAAAAATCAAAATTTGTTTGTTTCTGGGTTTGTATATCTATATATATATGTATGCAAATATATATGTTTATATGCTATGTGTTGCTAAACCAATCATCCGATTGCGATGAAAATTCGGGAATTTGTTGTGTGCATGCCCGTGATGGTAAATATAAAGTAGTGAGTTCCCGGCAGGCGTTGCTACGCAAATTAATAAAGAAATTCATTCATTCATCATTTATATGTGCGGATGCCTGCGATGTTTTCTATATACAACTGTATCTATTATAAAAATCAAGTTATTAATTGAGTGGGTGAGTGAGAAGGTGAGTGAGAAGGTGAGTGAGAAGGTGAGTGAGAAGGTGAGTGAGTGAGTGAGTGAGTGAATGAGTGAATGAGTGAATGAGTGAGTGATTCAGTGAATGATGATTGAATGAATGAGTGGGATTTCCACCCAATACCATGCGAGCGAAGCCGCGGGTAAAAGTGTTTTCCTGTTTTATTATTGTTTGAAAAAAGGTTAAGCGTATTCGTTAGTAATATCCTGACAATTTCATTAATATTGTAAAGATAGTTTCTGGACAATACTCGCGATCATTTTCACGATCAAAGTAGTTAGTTTCTCAACAAATTTTAACCTAAAAACTTTTTACATTGGACAGTGGAATCTTATTTAGAATATCCCTGAGGAAAGGTACTCTAATATTTGATCAGTATATTTTGAAATGGATGCCGGAAAATATGTCGAAAGCTGACTTCCCAAAAGCCGATTTCTCGAAATCAGCAAAACCCCTAAGGATAGAACTACCGAATTCCAAAATCTCGAAAGGCATACAGACCGAAAAAGTTATAAATTTATTTCAGCTCGTGGGTGGGTAAAAAGCTTTTAGGGCTACAGAAAATAAAAATTCTAGAGTTTAAAAGGTTTAATATATTGGGTTATTGTAATGTATCATAATATCAGTCCATTGTAAATTCTACCATTGATTCCCGTTGTCTATGATATATTCGGGTCACGTGGTGTCGGTTACGCCGTGTGTCGAAGATAGCCAAACACAGATAGGCAAGTCATTAGAGCTCTTCAGGCAAAAACTAGCTTCCGAGTTACAAGGAGGTGTGACCTCTTAAACCACATTTGTATTTTAATGAAATAACAAAAAACAGTCACTGTTATCTAAAAGAACTATAAGTCTTTCAATCAACATATAATCCTAAGAGATACTGGCCAGTACTAAAAAAGTAGAGGACTACAGAGAAGCCTTACAATTAGATTAAATTAGACGTATTGTCCTAGAATAGATTAAAAATAATAACAAATAAACTAGCAGTTAAAAACCCGCTCCGCAGGTTTTTGCTGCTAAGTCCTGCGGGCGGCTTTTAGTTCGGCTTCGCCCAGTTTGAGAATTGGTGACAATTTTGTAAATCCGACAGGAACTGGTTCCAAAAATAACCAGTTCCTCGGATATACTGTGATTCAGTGACAGCTAGTCACCGAGACAAAGTAACCGAGACACGCAATGACGTCATAAGTAATTTCGTCGCCTCAGTTCTTATTTGTCCAACAGACCATTTTAGTTTTTGTTCAATCTCCACTTTAAAATTAAAAATAAAGTTTAAAAATTGATAGTTAATCACTTCACTAAGATTTATTTAAACTAACCAGACTTTTTCGTTTACGGAAATAGCTTTATCTTAAACACCTATCACATTTTTTTATTGAAATAATGAAAGAAAACCTTATCTTCCTGTAAAATTTTCTAATGGTCTGTTGGACAAATACGAACTGAGGTGACGATTTATATTATACAGCATAAAGCCGTGTGATACTATTACTCACAACTCGTAAAGTATCATCTTTTTATATTCGGAAAGATACATAACATTGATTCTATAAATCCGTAGTACATGTACCTAGGGGGGAAATTTCCACATGTGAGCTGCTGACGAAAGTAGCGACATCTTTTGACAGATTCTTGAATTAAAAACCGAATTACAACGGTAGCTTTGCTTGAAATTTCATGAACACAGATGTTATTTGTGGCGCGGCGGCTAAGGCGTGGCGTCAGATATGCAATTGAAGTGGGGTTCTGAAATTCAACCACGCAGATTCAAGGGTATTAATACATGTTTGATGAATAAAAAATAATTAATTCTGTCACACACTTTTTCGTTTTGTTTTGTTTTAGAAAACAGAAATTGCGAGAGTAAGCCAGATTTTATTTACTCATTAATTAGATGGAGTACTGAAAAAAGCTTTGCTAGAGAGCAAGTTATTAAAAGAAGTCACATTTTGCATGTGTCATTTATTTAGTTAAGGAGTCTTGAAAGTGTTAAATTTTTATTAAATTCAGATTTTATCGACTGTTTTAAATACCACGCCATGAAAGTAAGTTTTACTGAGTCATACGGCCGTTATTTCCAACTTTTCGATCGATTAATCTGAGCCTTCGATCAGCTAGTAATTTGTTTAGTAACGCTCGAACCAACCAACGAAGTTAATTCCCGATTCGCCTTTTGGTCGGAGAGTTGCGTTGGGAAGAGTGTATTGGTGCATTTGAGGAGTGTTGAGTCAAAATTTCGGCTCAACAGTTGATCAGTAGGATTGCGAACAACCTAGAATCCTATTTGCGTTATCAAAGTTTAAAAAAAAATCTTGGGTAAATAACGAGTAAAAAGAAAAAAGAAAAAATAGGTACTTTATTGCTTAAATCAACTTATTAAAATTGGAATTTTAAGAGGGCCAGCTCATGAATACGGCTGAAAAATAATCTGTAGATGTAGGTACTTGTTTACGTATAAAAATCTGAGAAATCAAATTTGAAAAATCACGGAATTCGTTTAAAAATCTCCAACGATTTGAAATCCCAACGGAAAAATGAAAAAAATATTTGGAAACAGTAAAAGCGGTCCAACGACTTATTTATTAATTGAAGCACATTAAGAAATAAGGAATATTATTGGACCCTGGAGATGGGAGTATAAAAATAAATCAAAAAATATCTGAGATTCATAACGATAAAATAGTAGAGGATTGGAAAAGATTTTGTAATTTATTCACAATATTATCATCGCCAAAAATATTAATTTCGGTTGTCTGTGCATTCTGCCTAATTCTTGTTCAATGAACTCAAATATACTTTGAATTTTAGTATCATTATCAAATATTCAAAATTGGAACTGATTGTGTCAAAAATTCAGACAAGCGATAATTTTACCTTTTGTTGGTCCGCATGGAGCAATTTCGTATTACTGCAAGTTTTCCCAACGCTTAATAAACTAGCTGTAAAGATCAATTTTCAAATACAAATTTGAGGCAGTTAGATAATTTTTTGGTAGGGGCTCTCGCGGACTTTATCTTTAACAATTTAATCAGCTATATTGGTATTAAAAATGAACATACCTTCAAAATACGATTACTTAATAAATACTCTAAAAATACATACATTTGAAGACAGACGTAAAATAAACGACTTAACATTTTTATTCAAAATACTTAACTCTAAATTCGACTGTTGTGAACTCTTGCAACTCATTAACTTACGAACACCATAGTAACAACACGAAAAAATACAATATTCCACAGTAGAACTCATAGGCGTAACTACATTGCCCACTCTCCGATACAACGACTTCACACCATGGGAAATAAGTACTTAGGTGATGTTAACATTTTCAATATCAACTTTGCGAGTTTTGTGGCCACCAAAAACATTTATTTCAAAACTATTGCTAAACACATCTTGTAAACCTATAAAATAGCTGTATTTTTCTGTTTTTTGTGTTTGTATGACTTTTATCTAATGTAATTTTATTTATATTATTTCCTAAGTTTCAAAGTATCTGTCAAATTAAAATTACACTACAAATCATGTAAAAGCCCTCCGGGCGTTAAATAAATAAATAAAAAAAAAACTTTGAGTAAAACAACGTATTGATTAAAGTAACAATTGATAAAAATCTTTAATTTATTTTTAGTGAAATAAATACGTCAACACTTTTGTTACAAAATGAACAATCTTCACTGGTTTCGCGTACGTTTTAGAAGTTCACATTAAGGTGTCGAGCATTATGAAATTACTCTAAGGTAATGTTATTTTTAGATTGAAATTAGATTTGAGAGGACTCATATTTTATTTATTTGTCGATGTCAAAAGTTAATAATATTCGGTTATTAAAATCATAAAATGAAATCGATTCGAATCATTGAACACGGATGGTCCGGGGGCGGAATAGAAATATCACTAAGGTTCCATATATCAAAGAGTTCGCACTAAAAGTCTCTTTGATGTAACTTTATATCTTCACGAATTGAAAGAAATGCCATAAAATATTAAGTGCTACATTACTGTAATTGAATTTTAACTCATAAATATTTATAAAACGTCCAAAACATGTGAAAAAAATTCTCTCCGTATTTTCACTGTAACAACCGCTATTGCGTCACCTCATTTGGATAGGGTTCTAACTGACATTTTTTTCAAAAATGACCTTTGAATGCCAAAGCATTTTTTTGCTCATTTCTATACACAAAATAATTTTCAGAACCATCTGTGTTGTATTTTCGTAGATAGATATATGTATGACAAAGTTCTATCATCAAGCATTCTCAATAATAAATCATTTGACAAGGTTCTAACTACACTTACACTCTCTATTTTTCTTGTATCTGATAGTTGATCTTAAATAAGAGGCGCATTATGGTTTGTCACTTCATTTGGATAGGGTTCTAACTACGCTTTATCATTTTTTAAGGTTTCTAAGTTTCCAAAGACGAATTTTAGTAATCTATTTAACAATTTTAGTTAAAGTATTTGAGTTTATCGTGTTTAATGGAAAATATTTCAAAAGGACGTGGCCCTAGTTTGGAATTGCATTAAGGAAATGTAATTAGAACCTTGTGCAATGAATTATTATGGCCTGGCTGGTTGCACAGGGTTCTATTTGCATGTTTATGTATGTTCTAAAAGGGTAAATATACGTTCTGTTTAAATATTTTCCTTTAAAATATGTTCAATTAAAATATGTTAAACAATTTTCAACTTTAAAATCGGAAATTGGTGAATAGATTATGAGAAATCGTCATTGCAAACTTTGACACCTCATGACATATCTCAGAACAAGGTAAAGTGAAGTTAGAACCCTATCCAAATAAAGTGACGATTGGTGTTTACTTCGTTCAATTTTTTTAATAATAATACATATTACGGATACTTTTTTACGACTTTCCGTTATACATCTCGGGAGCACTTTTTCAATTCGTGAAGTTCGAGAGTTATGTTTTTTTTATTAGAGGTTTCCAGGCACCATAACACTAATTATTTTAAAATTTATTGAGCCGTATACAAACCCATCAAATGAACTACCGAGCTACATATCTTTACGGAACATCGTAAAAATTTCAATATGGCTTTGAGCGGGTCGATTTTATTTTTGCATAATTGGACTTTACGAGTACCATGTTAGTTACGTTTGACGTTTTCGCATGACTCTATTTAAAAAAGCTATACATTGCCTAAGCCTAGAGGATTTTCAGTACTAAGCGCGCCTGTATTAACAAAAATTTCGTAATAATTGTTTATTTTTATTTTTCTATTTGTTTTTCAATTTTATTGGTTTATAAATAAACTATTTTTATAAATTGAATAATAATATTATTGAAGGATTTATGCTTGATATTCAGGATAGAGTCATTAATACTAAAAATTATAAGAAGTATATAATCAAAGATACAAATGAAATTGATGATTTATGTAGAAAATGTTGGGCTTTTCCGGAAACTATAGAGCATATTATATCGGGATGTTCTGTATTAGCGCCGTCCGAGTACATACATTTAGGCACAATCAGGTTTTAAAAATAATTCACCAATAATTAAACATAGACTGCCGTAATATAGTACCATATTATGAATACGAACCAAATTCATTTTTAGAAAATGAATTTTATAAAATATATTATGATAAAACTATACTAACAAACAGAACAATTTGTCACAACAGACCCGATATAGTTTTACACGACAAAATTTAAAAAAATAACTTAAATCATTGATGTCGCTATTCCAAATTCCTGTAATATTCAAAAATATGTTGCTGAAAAAATTAGAAAATATACAGATTTAGGAAATGAGATTAAAATAATTTGGCATTCTCGGACTATAAAAATATTAACATTTGTTATTTCGACTACTGGCTCTCTCATTCAAAATTTAGGCTTATTAGATTTGTCAAAGAATCTATATATTAAAAATGCAAAAATCAGTCATATTAAATACATGTAGGATTACGAAAGATTTTTAAAATATTTACATTGAGGGATCAGTAGGATTTATCGGTCCAGTTAGGAGTTCTATCGAGCCGAACCCTCTGATATGAAAATATCTGGAGTCGGTGAATTATTTTCCCATTTGGTCTCTGGTAGGTTGACATGTTGTTCTTGTATTGTTTTGTATTTATTATACTTACACAGTGCAATTGCAGAGCGTGAATTGACTAGATGATTATTTGTGGAAAAGTGTGTGGAAGGGTTAAGTTTTTCCTGTGGGGAAGATTTAACCCGGACATAAAGTCTAAAGAACAAATGAATATAAAAGAAATAGAAAATTAAAATGGAGTTCTACAAATTATACTTTATAACAATAATAAGCGAAAAAGTGGTTTTTATTTATTTTGTGCATAATTTTTTAAGAATGAAAAAAAGTTAGAACATACAAAACCTCAAAAATAGTCTTAGCCATAAAGGGGTATTTAAAAAACATTGTTTCTTAGATTTCTTTATAGTTAAGTCAGGCAAAAACATTGTTTTTGTGGTTTACGCTTATATTTTTTGTTATGTAATTAATAATTTTATTATAATAAACACGATGTTATAACTTTGTTTAATTCCACTTTTTATTTTCTTATCCAACTAGTTTCGGTTCAACCTGAACCTTCTTCAGGGAAGAATAAAAATATACTAAACATGAGTTTTATTCTTCCCTGAAGAAAGTTCAGGTTGAACCGAAACTAGTTGGATAAGAAAATAAAAAGTGGAATTAAACAAAGTTATACCATCGTGTTTATTATAATTATGTATTCCCACAATGTTACATGCTACATGTGAAAATTTAATAATTTTATTGATATTCCAATACATAGAAAAGCTAGTAGAAGCTTCAATTTATAAGTAGCATATTTTTTTATGTTCATAATGTAGACCGATTCGTCGTAAAGATTAATCATAATAGGATTTCACGTATAACTTCATCTTAAGATGTTTTTGAAGTCGATTTTAGGTTTGAAATTGGTGAATAATGCATAAAAAAATTATAATTTTATAACAATTCTAATTAATATAAACTGTCCAGCCACCTCCAAAACTTGTCTTGGAGGTACAAAGTGCGTACACAAATTTGCATTAAAATGTTAATTTAATTGTTGCATATTTCTGCCTAGATTCTGTTTCTTAATCCCAAAAACTTTTGTATACTTTGCTGTTTCGTCTAATATCCAAAGGCCAAAAGAGAAACAGTTTAGTTTTTAAAACGCCATTTCGCCGATCGTTTACAGTTTCAGATCACGAAACCGTATAAAACTTCTAAGCGGGGATCCATGAAGTTCCCACAATTTTGAAAATAATAATCCCATGGAAGAAAATTTTCACACTGTTTTAATGCCCGGAGTTCAGAATGACGCGGGGGTAATGTGAGGGGGGTGGAGCCGGCGGGGGAAGTGCATGGTCGGAGAGCATTAACTTCGTCGTGGTGGGTGTTTAGTGCACGCGATGCGATATTAGAGGAACTGTTATTTTTAGTTGATTAGAAAAGGAATGTCGGTAGAAATTCCGTGAGAAAAAGCTTGTGAGAGAATGACTTTGCACAGGCTTTTCGCGGAATTTGTGTATTTGACGGCTGGTTTTCGAATATTTATATTTTTGATGCAATTCGCGGTGGAATTCATTATAATCTATACTTATATTATAAATGCGAAACTGCGTGTTGTGTTTGTTTGTAACGCTTTCACGCATAAACCAGTAAACTGATTTTAAAAATTCTTTCACCAATAAAAAGCTACATTATATGCGAGTAATATAGGCTGTATATGATGGTAAGCTCTGGCGTTATGAAATCAGATATATTAATATATTATACGTTTTCCGTCGCTAACAAATGCTAATTATTGCTAACGTCAGAAAACAAATCGTTGCCGTGGAAACGATGTTGACATATTTGCGGGAAATCGTGGCTAATATCTATCTATCTATCTATATAAATAAAATTGAATCTCAGACATGTTTGTACGCGCGTAACTTCCGAACGACTGCACTATATTGGATATATATTTTTTAGTAGTGGTGAGCTCTGGCATTATGAAATTTAGGTGGCACTTGAGCTGTTTCAAAACTGAATGTACAGGGAATGAATTTATGGAATTTATGAATGGATGGGGGTGGTAAGAGGGGGGAGAGGGGGGGGGATAATTGATAAATTCAAACGCTACAATAAATTTCCCCTAATACCTTGCGAGCGAAGCCGCGGGTAAAAGCTAGTAATGTAATAAAACACATTTAAAACTAATTTCCACTTAATTTATTTTTGACCGAAATAATTATATCTACTGCTAATAGCCAAATAACAAAAAATCCTTATCCTCAAAGATGACATGGCAACAAATATGGAAAACCATATAAATTGAATACAATCCTTGTATACTAGCCCTCCCTCTCCTCCATTTGTAATGTGTTTAAACGATAGATTAAGAGTTATTTGTACCAGTCTGAAGATGGCTTTAACGAGCTGAAACTGGTTACGGCCAAAATTAAATTAAGTGGAAATAAGTTTTATATGTGTTTTATTATATGGTTTTCTAGTATCAGAATTTTTTTTCAGTAAAGAGTAGCATGATTGTAGAGGTATTTGGGGGGGGGGGGGAGGTTAACAAAAGAGTATTAAATTAAATTACATTTATTACATTATATAATAAATTACGATACAAATAAAAAATACAATTTGGCATATTAGCCAGCGGTTCCTGAACATATTTTGAATATAAAGTGTAGATCTCGTTTTGCTGTCTGATGATTTTTTTTTCAATTAACACAAAAAAAAAATTCCATCACGTGCCGCAACTGAGTAGCTGGGTTCAGTCAGCGAGGGTCGTATGATGCGCACAACATCTCGTTCTAGCAGCACGGTAACAGAGAAGAGTGCATATCACGTGATCCCGTCGCCACGCGCATCAGTGTGTTCAGTGGAAACGTGTGACAGAAACAATTATTTTTGGTTTTTTATTTAAAAAATATCATCGGATAGCAGAGTGATATCTATTTTTTTACTACAAAAATTGTCAGAAAAGACAGGGTAAAATCCTCGGGTACTTGAAATGTATACCTGTATATATGTTTTTCAAATTATTAAGTACACACGATGATTCGAGCTACCTCAAGATTAATAAATAAAATAAATAAATAAGTAATCCACAACACCTCAAATCATCCAATTTCACAAAAAATGTCAGCATTCCATTTTATGATTCATAAATTAGTTAATGTCCCTCTATCTTCCAGTAATTTTTCAATAGAACTTAATATTATTAAACTAATTGTAATCAATAACGGATTAATGCCAATTTAATTGAAAACATTCTAAATAAAAAATACCAGAACAAATATCTCAAATCATATATTTACCCTGTACAAAAGGAATAGGAAGAGAAAAAATGGAGGAACATTATGTATTTTAATAATAAAGTTTCTAATTATGTAGAATGTACCAAACGAAATTATTCCTGTATTTTATGCAAATAAAAAACTTAAAAATTACATTATTTCTTCAAAATGGGCAAATTTACTTTTTGGCGTCATCATTAATTTAATGAAAAACAAATAACTTATTTGTTTTTCATTAAATTAAAAATTACATTTTAAATAATAAGGATAGAGTTTGAAAAACGAAAAAATCTGGAATTTATAAATTAAAGTGTAATGATTGTGGTTTCCTTATATTGGTAAAACCGCGAGAAACTTTGAAATAATGAATAAAGTACATATTTATGAAATCTTTAAACAATAACAGTTTTTCAGAGTTCGCCAATCATTTGTTGGAGACCAGTCACACTTTTGACTTCAATACACTGAAAAAAATGAGTTAGCTAAAGTGTTAAGCTAATCGAAGTTGTGTAACTATCGCCTAAACTTCAGCTACTTGTTCCTAAACTACTTTATGTGCAGATACCGTCGTTGTTTAGTTAAAGGTGCTTGAGCTACTACAACTAAACTTTAATAATAGCATACTAAAAGCTTACTTACCTAAACAAAATAATCAGTTTAGTTAATTAACCTAAAGTAATTTACTAAACCTATTTCACTTTAGTAGCCTAAGTTTATTTGTTACTTCCCAAACTATTTAGCTAAATTTAACTAAACATCTAGTTTGGTTAAATGTTTTGTTCACTTAGCCAAACTGAGGTTGGAATACCTAAATTTGGTATTTTTACATAACAATTAGTTGCATTGCACAAACTTGAGCAAACTGCTACAAAACTTTAGTTAATTCTCGCAAACTTTGCCTACCTAGGTACCTAGACGAGCAATAAATACAACGGCCTTTTCGTTATCGCTAGCTGCCCGGCGGGCGCCCAGCTTCCGCCCGGCTGAGATGACTGACGCAGTTCTCAGCTCTCTGTACGCATTATACGCAAGTTGACGTTCGTTGGGAATTTATTTTTTGCCGGCCGCTGTTCCTAGTTCTAATTTGTAATGGCAGACAACACCACGGTGGATTATTTAATTTCTTGGAATCTGGAAGCTTATATAGAAAAATTTAAAGGTGAGTTTTCTTTTTTAACTTTTTGATTGATTTAGATCGTGGAACTATGATATATATTATGATAATATCCATTCATTTCGATTTAGGTACTGGTACCTTCTTTATTCTATGACTGTCAAGTACGCAATAGATTTAGTAGATTTGTATTTATTATGTACCTAGTTTGTATAGTGCGTGTGGACGCTAAAACCAAGATTGTGTCATGAGTCATGACACAGGTCAGAGAGAGTACAGTATATCTTTATAATATCTTTGTTAGTTTCCGCCAGTATTATTTTGTATTGAACGAATGTTTGGAAACTGCAGTATCTTCTGAGTTACAGTTTTACCCTAGCGTCAGAAACTAGAACCAACCAAACTAGCTTTGAAGTACCGATAGATGGTCGATCATAGAAGGTTATGTTTATAATTTTAATAAAAGTGTACCTATTGCAATTATTTCGGTCATAACATTTTGAACATTGAATTGTGTTTAACTATTTTATCTCCGCTTGGTTCATGATACAGGGTATTCGGTATCTGCTGTTGCATAAATATAATTTTTTTTTAAATTAATAATTTTTAAATAATTTTCATTCCTTTGAAAAATAAATTTTTATTTTCTTGTTTTGAAAATTTTTCTATTTTCTCGACTTTTTTTCTTTATTTCAGAACAAGCCATAGACTCGAAAACACTCCTGATAATATCTCAAGATGATATTAAAGAAATAATTCCGACTGTAGGGCACCGGGCACTGTTTACATCACACATTAATGCGCTCAAAGATGTAATCAATCCACCTGTCATAACTGTAAGTTTTTAAAAGCAGTAATGATGACATGTATACCTAGGCCTTTTTTAGATAAACATTTGGAAATAGTTATTAACCTTACTTATAGACGTTAAGATTAAGTACATGCCTCTTGATAATATTTTTGTTTTGTTTCAGATTGAAGATATACCTTCAACTTCTAAACAAACAACGCCCCTGTACCAACTCGATGACTTTGTTGAAAATGACATTTCCTTGTTGGGTAATATAACCAACTCGCAAACAATAACGCAAGAAGCTTTTGAAGAGCAAATTTCGAGTGTAAGTTAAATAGTTTTAGTAAGTTTCAGATACCTAAGTAACTTAATAAATAAGGCCGCAATACCTGCTGATGGTCTGCCCATTCCTATGGGAAGGAAAAGCATGGATCAGCATCAGCATGGATGGTACTAATTAAGGTACTTATATCCATCGAGTTCATTTATTTAATATAATGTACTATTGTATGTATGTACACGAAAAACTTTTACTGTATTTAAGAAAAAATTGTAATAAAAAATGATAATATAAATGTGTGTATGATCAAACGTGTTTTCTTTTTTGAGGCTTTGCTGGTAGCCGGAAACAATATTTTGAGAGACGATTCTTAACAAAATATTTTTTATGTGAATTTTAATAAGTAGATTCTAGTCTTACAAAACATAATATTTATTTAGGTTTCATCTCTCAAAGGGTTGTAATAAACTACCAGCAACTCAAAGTATTTAAGCCATGATTCTGAACATGGGTACAATCCTGCGAGTTGGTGGTGGTTACATTTACACCCTGTATTGTTTTCAGCTAAACTGCAAAGCTGCACTTCCTATCTAATATAGATAACCCAACCAAAAAGCTAAGCTACAGTACCTAAAGCTAGCTAGCAGTAGAGAGCTAAAACACCTATATCGGTGGGGCTGTTCCAACCAAAGTTTGGTTAAATCAACCTAACCATTTTGGAATATTAACAAAATAATAAGGTTACTACATCCAAACAGTTATGTTGTTCTAACCAAACTCTACAAAATAGTTTAGATATAAAATACACAACAGTTTAGGTAACACAACTAAAGTAGAGAGCTAAAACACCTATATCGGTAGGGCTATTCCAACCAAAGTTTAGTTAAATCAACATAACCATTTTGGAATATTAACTAAATAATAAGGTTACTACATCTAAACAGTTATGTTTTTCTAACCAAACACTACCAAATGGTTTAGATATAAAATACACAACAGTTTAGGTAACACAACTAAACACAGAAAGCTGTCTCAACCGATTAGTTTAGCTAGATTATCTGAATCGTTGAGCTGTCATAAATAAACTACTGTTTAGCAAACAGTAGCTAAATGTTCGGCAGTCACCACAGCAACTGAACTGTTTAGTAGATAATTACTGAAAATTTAGTAAATAGTACCTAAACATTTCTTTCAGTGTAGTGGAATTGAATTGCTACATTCTAATTTTAATGGCATTCAGTTGGATAAATTAAGAATCAGAATTAAGATCAGAAAGAGCGCGAATGCGAATGCGAATTTGAATATTATTAATAATCAATTTTTTTTTAAATAATCCAATATTAAACCTGTTCCCTTTGTAAACTCTTCTCTCTACCCATTCTTACCTTTCCATTGACTATGTCTAATATTTATAATTATGTTGTCTATGTCTATGACCATTGTTTTTATCTATTATTTATAATTCGTCAGTAAAGCCTGAAGAAGTGAGCTTAGCTCACTAAACATGTTAGTTTTGTAAACAATAAAAGTGGTATAAACTAAGTATATTATTAATTTTGAATTAAAATGGTGCCACAGAATAAGTTTGCTGTGTTTGAAGAAGAAATAAACAATGCATCACGAGTAGCTCCATAAACTCACAACGTGATGACCTTTTTGAGAAAAAAAAATGAAGTTCCAATTCTTAAAATGACAAATAAAAAAAAATTCTGTTAAAAAAATACATTATAAAAGGTAGGTACTTTATAGCTTATCTGAATTCTTCACACCGTTTTTAAAACAACACCAGAGAGTCTAGCAACACCACCGACTGGAAAGTTAACCGTGTCAAATTTTTCTCAAAATTATCTGTTTAAATAATAACACATCAGTATCGTAATAGAGATATTACGGTTATCAAAACTAAAGTTTCGATATCGGAATATTGGATCCGCGTCATCACCTTATCACTATCAGCATTACCACATAATACTACCTTAATATCATTTCGAATCACCATAAACGATCGATGTTAATACTGTCTTAATATATTATTCACATAATGACACTATTAATGATCGCTTCAGATCCTTATTGTGTTCATCTAAACTTCGTACTGTACCTACTATCAATCAAAATGCATCTTTATATAAAATCAATAAATCTATTTTTGATGGGTAACGTTTTGTGAGTAATGTTTTCCCCTCCCCAAAACACCGTACAAATTTTGTATTGAAAAACACTGACATTGTGTGTAAAAAGTTTTTAATTTTTATTTTGCCAGCTTGATAAATAATGAATTAAATAGTAAAAAGCATGTATTAGTTTTGTTTATAGATTACTCCAAGGCATTTGACACTATTAATCATAGAAAATTATTGCAAATACTGGAAATCATAGGAATAAGAGGAAGACTTCTAAAACTCTTTGAAGATTACTTGAACAACCGGTGCATGAAAATAAAGCTATTAAACACTTTAAGTAAAAAAAGAAGAATTTTAGCAGGCGTTCCTCAAGGTTCCATATTAGGCCCTATTTTATATATCATTTATGTATCATTTATTAAGTACATTTTTAAACATGTAAAACACTTTGTATATGCGGATGATACTGCATTGGTAATTTCACACAGTGATTTGCAATTATGTATTGAACTCTTACAAAAAGATTACATTGAACTATTGAAATGGTCTCATGACTCTGGTTTACTCATAAATGCAAAAAAAACTAAATTGATACATATTAGATCACCCAATGCCAAGGCAAATATTATTACACCTGAAATAAAAACACACAGCTCAGATTGCTTACACGTTGGTATCTCTGATTTGTGTACATGTGAAAATATTGAAGTTGTTAAAAAATATGTTTATTTAGGTGTAATTATTGACTGCTATTTCAAATGGGATTTACAAATAAATAAAGTCTGTGAACGACTCAGATCTGTTGTTGGCAGATTATATAAATTAAAATTTTATGTTCCAATATGCACACTTCGAATAATATATTTATCATTAGCTGAATCTATTATCAGGTATGGAATTACAGCTTGGGGACTTTCCTGCAAAACAAATATAAATCGTGTTCAATCAGTTCAAAATTCTTTAGTTAAATTATTAGCTCATAAAAGTTTATACGAAAAAAGGCATAATGTTCCGTACTTTTACCAAAATCTCAAATTTCTCCCAGTAAGAGCAATTCTGTGGTATAAAATTATATTTCAGCATATGAATAGCTCTATATACATTAATAAACTGGACACACTTACAATACTCGTCTTATGTTAAATGAAGGACTAATTGTACCTAAGCATTTAAACAAATACGGACAAAGAACGCTGGACTACATGATACCTAATTGCTTAAATATGTTACCTGCCGAAATTAAAAAATGTACAAATGGTAAATTGAATATTATGTTGAAGAATTGGCTCACCGAAAGAAATAATTTGTATTAGACTGACACAAAAATTGTAACTGCATAACAAAGTAAAATAAGTTTATATCCTCAAAGTAAAAGTACCCATCGACAAACTGCTTAAAAGTAGTTTATTGGGACTTTTCTTTTTCTGTATATTTTTTTTATTTCTTGTTGTAATAATGTATTACTTTGTATTTATAATAAATAAAAAAAAAAAAAAAAAAAAAAAAAAAAAAAAAAAAAAACCTTAATGAAGTGAAAACTTCTTTAGCACCGTTGCGATTTGAAACTCGATGAAACGGAAGCGAGCGACTCCGTATCAGATCTATATTCACATATCTGAGTTCACAACTCTTACTAAATAACTAAATAACCATCACGCCGTTTCCCCGCAAGGGTAGGCAGAGAGAATAGACCGCCAAACAACTCGGTCTTTGCCTCATTTGCAGACACTCTTTGCCTCATTTACATTCATACATTGTCTCATATGTACTCTTCTATTACTCTAACTCTTGACATGGCCTGTCTCAAGCATCTGAAGAGCGATTCTATATCTTTGTGAGATTGTTATAGATATCGGGTGAGATCTCCTGTCAGATTCGTGTGTTTTTCTATGGCTGTTATTTGATTTTTCTATGGGCCCAATGTCAGAATTTTAGCGCTGTCACGCATTTTAGTTAAGGTCGTTTTAAACACAAATTACTGCAAGTACATATGCATGATTATTTATTAATTTAACAGCCGGAGATCTCACACGATACCTATTTCAATCTCACAAAAGATATAAAACCGCTCTTTTGATTCACTTGATCGTGCCATGTCTTCCTCGGGCATCCCCGACTTCTTCTATTCACATTTGCGTCATATATTCTTCTTACACTACTTCCATCGTTTATTCGCTCTACATGCCCGAATCATCTGAGGGTCCCTTTCTTAATCTTACTCATTATGCTTGCATCAGCCTAGCATTATTTTCGGATCCCCACACTTTTTACACGATCATACTTGGTTTTATCACACATACGCCTCAGGGATCTCATTTCAACAGCATTCAGTCTGCTTTCATCTTTCCTCTGCCAGCTCCATGCCTTACTGCAATACATCAGGATAGGTACCAGCACTCCATTGTGGAATGCCAGTTTCACTTCTTTTGACAGTTTTTTTATTAGCGCCAATGGTCCCCCATTAATGAAGTTACGTGCATTTTATTTCAATATTTATATCAATCGTGTGTTTTTGATTTGAACATTAGATTGCTTATAAATATTTTGGATGCTTTATTTAATTATAATATTTTTGAAGTGAAAACTTCTTTAGCACCGTTATGATTTGAATTTCGAAGAAGCGGAAACGAGCGACACTAAAAAGAGACAAACACATACATTACAGGATTTAGCCTGCGAGAGAATGAGATAGTAATAATGTTTATTTATTTCACGGGTACTCGGTTCCAATATAATACGATAAATCCACGGTTCCACGCAGGTCTCCTTTGGTCAAGTAGTATAAAGTGCCCGACGAATTTTAGCGGTCAGACAATTAAAAAAAAAAATCTAATATCATTATCCAAACTTCAAAATGAACAGGCAAAGAAAACACAAAAGAAAACAACATCTAGTGACTCTGAAGAAGAAAACACAAATACTAAACAGGTTTCCGCTCATGGAGAAACTGAAAAAACCCGTTCTCAACGCATTTGCAATCAACCTCTTTAACAAAATCGATAGTTTTCTGATCTGACATGTCAAAACTTGACAGTTCGTTAGCCGCTACCGTGGCAACCTGTCAACAATGCAACTGAAAATAACGCATCTGAAAAAACAGCACTGCTGGTCGCCGCGGCAGTGGCGTTTCAGTTGCATTGTTGACTGTTTAAGGCGGCGCTCTTCGGCTGAAAAAGAAGAAGATGGAGAGATATGTAATTACGAATGTTGGACAGAGCGCGCTAATATTTTAAGTGATATAATTGCAGCGAAAATTGCGAAAAAGCTTAAAAAACGTGACTCGTTTAAAATAGAGCAAAAATCTCGTGGGAACTTAAGTATCATTTAAAGAAACATTGTGATTTTTTTCACAAATATAACTTGTAAAATAAAAGAAATAGACTTGTTTTAAATAATTTTCGGAGCATACTTTGCGATTTTTTTCTATCGAGGGAATTTCATATAATTTGTGTTTCGGCGTGGAACGTATCTAAATATTATCTTCAAAATAACATATATTTTTTTAAGAGCTTAAAAACTTCAAATGTTTAAGGGAGATATGTAAGAAATCGATCTAAATTCGAATATTAAAAAAAAAAAGAATATTTTTTTCAAGTATTTTTTTTGTTATATTGTGACCCTTTCGCAACACATGCCGTGGAAAAATATTTTTGTCCAGCTAGATTGTGTTTCGGGACCACTGTGTGTTCGGCCACAGGTCGTGAAACGAGTAAATCGAATATCAAACTTTATTATTACTACACGTGTAGACTGCACGTACACATGCTATATATCTAAATCACTAAAAAAACTACCATACAAAACACAACAATTTGCATACTAAATCAGTTCGTCTCCAACTTTTCTAAAGGTGTTTCCACCACATCATCTGAAGGGGTTTTCACGACATCATCTGGAGGGGTTTTCACGACATCATCTGAAGGGGTTTCCACCACATCATCTGAAGGGGTTTCCACGACATCATTTCACCATAAAATATCTTCTCGAAATACCGAACGAGATTTCTTGAAAAAAGATTTTCATACAAAACGTAATTTTGGATTTGATGCCAAAATACCAAACCAAACTGAATAATTACTTTTTAATCAAAAGGTTTTGCAAATTCTAGTAGGAATCTGTGCTATTTTTTTTATTTTTGTTTTAATTTATAAAATAAATTTATTTGAAGAAATTAATTTTTCATGATTTTAGGGGAAACTTTGGCATTTTTTGTGAGATAATTTTAATTATTAAAAAATAACCCCACGTTAGCTAGTGAGTTTAAATAATAAAAAATAAATAAAAATTAAACACCATAAAAAAAGCATTTATTTGACAAGAAATTTTAATTTATATACGAAAAATTTGTGTAAGCAAGGTTAATTGGTGGTTTGTAATTTGCATTGTCGATCGAAATGCTTTGTTAAATTTTTATTTTTCTATTTTATACTTCATATATACTTAATAAAGAAAAATATGTATTTTTAAATAATTATCATTAACTCGCAAATAATTAATTGCTGAAGTTGCCTCTGAAGTCATGAAAAAGAATTTCTTTAATTGCTTTTATTTAATAATTTAAAACACAAATAAATAAAATAAAACACATCCGTACTAGGTGTTTGCCAAACCTTTTAATTAAAAAAAAAATTCTAAGTTTGGGAGGCGGGTATGAGTACCGCCGCCCCGGGAATCATTTATTGGATAACCGACATCTCTGCCATAGGTCACCCCAAGTGGTTTGCTACATTTGGTGATTTAGCAGGGGTGCTCAGGTTCACGGGGTGTGACTTGTCCAGGTCTTGGCGGCCGACACGTCTACCCGCCTGCCGCATGGTGAGCAGGATCAAGAATGACTGGTTGAGGGAGTTCTTTTATCACAGATTCCTATCCTTCCTTCATATCTACGTCTTTCCTTGTCATAAATTCCTCTCCTTCTTTTCCATAGAAAAAAACCTTCCACACGGCATCCGCTAAGATGACGTAGGCCTTGAGGGAAATCATTTTCCTCAGGGCTTCGTGTGTGGAGCTAATGTAAAAAAAATGTTTTGTTCTCACATCCAAATTAAGTTTTGTCTGAAAAAGGGGGAACAACCATTCCCCTTAAACCGCAATGGATTTATAGTATGCCTACTAATTTTCCTACTGACCTCAACGACAAGAAAAAAAACATTAGTTCGTTAAGTTTCTTTCTTTCCGTATTCCTTCAAATTTATATATTTATAAACCCTTCGAACAAGGGGTAACGCCTTCCTGTAGTAATGCTATAATTATTCAAATACTTAACTTTTAGATAAAACGCTTGTCGCTAAATGTCAAGTTCTGATACAGCTTATGAACTGAAACCCATTTTTTCCAAATTCCTTGCATTTTTATTTTCTCCCTTTGTCCTTATCCTTCCTTGAAAGGCCCTTACTTACTTACTAGAGGAAGAATAAGATATTGTCTACCTACTCGGCACACATACACATTATTACACAACATCGAAAATTACCCACATTAAATTCATTCGAAAATCAAACTGAAATGAAACTGATCGTAACTCGCTCTTGAGATCTCGCTTAAAAGTCGTAAAAAAATACTAATTAATACAAATCGTGACGGTACAGTGTAACGTGGTGGTTCGCTACGTTTGGTGATTTAGCAGGGGTGCCCGGGTTCATGGGGTGAGGTTTGTTTAGGTCTTGGAGGCGGATGACCAGGACACACTGAACCCCAGATTCCTACCCACCTCTTAAACCCTTTTCCTTTCCAGAACTCTCCTTCCCTTCCTTTCCTTAAAAAACCCTCCACACAGCATCCCCAAAGATGACATAGGCCCTGAGGGAAATTATTTTCCTCAGGGCCTCCTGTGTGGAGCTGATGTAAAAAAAAAAAAACCACCTTCGCGTTATCATCGAGGAAGATATAAATATTGGAGCATATGACCATAGTAAAGGTAGGGGCTTTCTCCTTTCAATTGCCAATTCCTGTGACTAATTTTAAAAAACGCCATCAATTGTCTTGCATCATACAAAATAAAGATTTACAGTCCATCCTCTCTCGTGTCACGATATCGTACGTTGACACTAAACAATGTATTTCTGGCTTTGAGTTTTGCCACCATCAATAATTGGAGCGTATGAGTAGGGGCTTTCTCCTTTCAATTGCCAATTCTTGTGACTGATTTTAAAAAACGCCATCAATTATCTTGCATCATACAAAATAAAGATTTACAGTCCATCCTCTCTCGTGTCGCGATATCGTTCGTTGACACTAAACAATGAACTTCTGGCTTTGAGTTTTGAATAATAAAAAAACTGCTTGTTAAAATAACAAGCGTTTGAATTAATAAATCATTTTAAGATTCGGTGCGAGTGTTAAAGTGAGATGTCTTTAGGAAATACACGAATAAATTCTTGTTTCTGATTACTTTCTTTGAAAAAGTCGCCGACTTTTTCATAATGGAAAATTAAAATAGTATCTACAGGAAATAATGCGTGGGTTTTTTCTTTCACAAAAGAAAACAAGACTAAAAGATTGCGTGTTTATCATTTATTTTACTTAGGATGGCTGCGAAGATTGTTATATTTGCTTATGTTAAACTGTTATATTTTGCTTATGTTAGAAGTCAGCTGGAGTACAATCTTCCGTTTGGAATCCACATTATAATACTCACGTATAAGCTGTTGAAAGAATACAAAAAAATATTCTTAAATTTTCTAAATTTTAAAATGGGTATTCCAGAAATTATGTTGAACTATAAAATTCTGTTAAATGATATGAATATGCTCAAATTATCAGACAGAAGAATTTTCACTGACTTGGTAATTTTATATAAAATTCTAAATAATTTAGTTGATAGTCCGGTATTGCTTGAACTGATAAGCTTCCGGATACCAAACGTAATACCAGAAGTCAGGATTTATTTCAGTGCAGAAATTCTGGGACTTACTACCATGTGTTTTCCTTTTTGCCCAGAATATTAATGAAGGGAAATAATTATACCAAGTCAGTGGACATCTTCAATGTATCTTTAAACAAATATAAAATATTGTTACTGAGACAATTCAATTATGCACAATAAATACTGTATATTTCTTATTATTTATGTGTAAAAGCCCTCTAAAAGGGGGTTAATAAATAAATAAATAAGATGTTTTCAACAAAACAAGAGAATTAGTCGAGGCGACAAGAACGGCTTTGTGTTTTGTCAGGCGGACATTGTGAGTGGGGATTAAAACATTTTATGAATCGGAAAATGTAGTCTTGTATGTTTTTTTTTCACACGATTTTCCCGGAAACCGATGTTACATATTTATCTAATACGCGATGAAAATAGTTAATAATATTTATTGAAAACGCGATGAAAATAGTTTCATAAATGTAATAACACTTTATTTTGTGTTTATTAACCAATCAATAATAATCTTCATTACCGACAGAGAGAAAACTGCTTGATCATAATATTGCAAGTAATTAATTAT
Source organism: Glyphotaelius pellucidus (assembly GCA_936435175.1). Taxonomy (NCBI): domain Eukaryota; kingdom Metazoa; phylum Arthropoda; class Insecta; order Trichoptera; family Limnephilidae; genus Glyphotaelius; species Glyphotaelius pellucidus. The sequence continues at coordinate 31,992,545 of OW386550.1, forward strand.
TGAACCTAATGCCTTTGTTTTACCCAACAAAGGGTAGTGATAATTAGTTTTTAAGCATATTGCTTTTTTAAACAAGAAATATTATCAGCTGTTAAATTTTATTTATTTATTTATAAACAAAGATACAAATATTTATATTTTTAGTATATGCCACCTCACTAGAGGGGGCAGGAATTTAAAAGTAAAAATAAAATAAATTAAGAAAAAGAGTTGAAAGAAATAAACAGAAAATGAAAATGAATGAGAGAAATAGAAAGGAAAATAAATGAAAAAGAGATGAAAGAAAGAAATAAAATTATTTGAGAAGAAAAGATAAAAAATACAGGTGTTTTACTATTGTTTTGTAGAAGTTATCATGCCACAGTATTTAATGCCATTGTTGACTATACATGTGTTAATTTTGTGTTTAAGATTTTCGCTTTTTGTCAGGTGAATATATTCAATGTCTTTTTCAATTAAATAGAAACTTTTGCGGCCACATTACAGTAATGTCGATATTAGACAATAATAACAGCGAAGATACTCGTATATTTATGTACAATATCTGTCAGAATTGGATAATATACTGTTGCAAATTCTTTGGAGATGACGACACTAAAAATGCAATAAAAAGGGATTTTTTTATAGATATTGTACTGAAAATATATCTTTTATATTATTTGTTGTGAAAATAAAAAGGTTATCTATTGAAAGAAAGTACAGCGTGATATTTTGACTATCTCACTGATCAGTTAAAGCGTGTTGAGCAGGTAGGGTAAGCCAATACCGGCCTTTTCCAGGAACGTCCTAACCACCGACTATCGACCTTCTCAAACGATGTTTAGAAACCTTACCCGCTCTTCCAGTTACACCCCTTAACCGGCAGGTGGTTCAAAGCGAGCCTCTTTAGGGGTGGCAAGGAGTGGAAGGGGTAGGGGTGGATCGAGGGAGGGGGAGGGAGCTGGCAGTGACGTCATTCTCTTGTATCCATTCACAAAATCCCAGAGGGTTACTCAAACAGGGCTGCTTAAATTCTACAGGTGTTACGGTAGGTGCTTCAGGAAAATGGAAACATGTGTGAAGATTTTTAAGTGTCTACCCTTCGATGTCATTTACATAAACAAGACATGCCTTCGTGGAAGTCTCGGAGTAAATAGAAAATCGATAAATGTTATAACATGCGAACATTATTCATTTAAACTCGTGTTTTTTAATATAAATTTTTATGATGAATTACAAAATAGTTATACGATAGCTAGAAGGATAATTTTATATTATTTTTTTATTAAGTAGTGTTTGTTTGTTACATATTTAACTTTAATAACAGTTTTTGCGATGTACAATTTGGTGTAATATTACTTTTGTTGTAATGTAAGCTAATGCTTGCGCTTAGAAAAAAAGGGTACAAATGTACATTGAAAGCAAAAGATAAAAAAAAATAATAATTTATAAATGTTTAATGTTCTATTTAGTGGTAAATAAAATAAAAATAACACGTGAAAATTGTAATAGGTGTACAAGAAAAACAACGAGAAACCAATTTGTGTAAAATTGATTGGCGTTAAATTATATGACATGAAAACTTACGTTACTGTATGTCATCCCATGCAAGATTATGGTATATTCAATTGTAGCATGGTTCTAGAACATTCACCGCTTACAATTCACCGCGGAATATTCACCGCACACCCCGAAAAGTTGACCGTAAAAACACACCGCAAAAAGTTGGACGTAATAGGTGAAATAAACAACAAATGCTTGGATTTGTTCTTCGTAATGCGAGATCGTAAACCAATGGAATTGCAATACGGAGAACATATGTAGCACTTGTCCGCAGCATCCTGGAATATAGCTCCATTATTTGGGCCCCCTCTGAACAAAACCATATCCTACAAATAGAAAGAGTACAAAAAAGGTTTATGCGTTACTTGTATGGGAGAGAATATACATACTACCCATTCCTGTATCCATCATTGTTCTCAACGGGAATGCTCGATCTTAATACATTAGAAGCACATCGAAAAATATGTTTGGGTAACTTTTTTAAGCTAATCTCTGGTATTATACTGAATCCGCTTATGTTGAAGGATATTAAATTATATGTCCCTAACGCGGGACATATAAGTCTGTGACTAAGAACTCCCACGCACTTTTTTATGCTCCGAAAGCGAGAACGATAGGTAGGCGCATCTATTTTTCTTCTCTGCATTTTTTTCACGTAAAAAATTACCCGATCAAAAAGCGGGTAGATACTCTTGATCCGATCACTTCACCAGTGTATCGTGAGGAACCCGAGTCGCATAAAATAATGGATCGACCCAGCTCTAATAATTGACGCATTGTAGGTACTTTTGCGGATTGAATTTGGTTGGCCTATGATTGATTTGGTTCGGGTCACGGTAATTATGCGAACGATCCCATTGTCTAGGTTTAGGGTAATATTCGTATAACAAAATATTTTATATAACCACGTCGACCTTTCCTTGTGTACGGTTTAATTTTAGTATTTCGTTAAAGGAGGTGGTCAAATTTGCAGAAAGAAAGAAGAGTAAAGTTGCTTGTTGAAACATCCCGAAGCCAGTGAACCACAGACTAAAGAAAAACATATTTATATTATTTATATTCTATGCAGTGAATCTACGGCATTCCAAAAACAGTGAATTTTACGAGGTTTAAGAGAGTGAGAGAAGGGTAGGAGAAGGGGAGGATTATGTTGGAAACTGCCTGGCTATTCATATCAGGCCACAAAAGGCATTTTTATTTAATAATAACGGACTCTTGTTCAATTATACAAAATATATCATACGAAATGAAAAAAAATAAGGATTCATAAAAGTAAAGGTACATAAATAACCACACAAATTAGCAACCAAAGGCTTTGGTAGCCAATGATTTTTGGGGGACGTTTGGTGACTTAGCAGGGGTGCCCGGGTTCTTGGGTGGAGGTTTGTCCGGGTCTTGGCGTTGGATTTATCTGCCTACTAGCTGCGTGATAGACCGGATCGGGAGATTTTTTGTCCTCTTTAGCAGAACTCTTGGAACATCGCCTTGCACCGCGGATGGATGAAACACTGACCCTCAAATTCCTACACATCCTTCATACATTTTTCCTTTCCTTTCCTTTTCCAGAACTTCATCTCCTACCTTTCCTCAAAACCCTCCACACAGCATCCCCAAGGATGACATGAACCTCGAGGAAATTATTTTTCTCGGTGCCTACCGTGGAGCTAAAAAAATTAAAAATATTAAAAGATAAAATTCTTGACATTTTATTTATTTAATTTATTTTATTTTAGGGAAATCAACAGTTTACAACTTGATTAATTTATACAAGTTTAATTTACCTATCTCAAAATCAATTATAGATTTCCTCATTATACTATTACATTATGTATCTATAAAATAAAAAGGAATTTTAAAATAGCTAAGAGAAATTACATTATTACAACAAGAGGCAGTACATAATATAATTCGTACTTAATTTACTTTAATTCTTGACATAATTAATTTAATTTAATTCTTAAATTATTTTTCTCGGGGCCTACCAGGTGATATAGAGTGCCTCACAATCTTAAACGAGTTATAAATATACCGTCCTTTATATTCATATTAAATAAAAGATGAAAATTTTAGAATGACAGTCGAATAATTAGGTACTTTTAACGGTCCTGTGTGCTCAAGAGCCTTCCAGAGAATAAGGATAAAAATCCTACAAAGAAATGCAAAATTATTTATAAATGCATAGTATTAAATACGGCATGTTGAGGACAGGACTTTTAGAATTATTGGAAATCACCGAATGCGACCGAAGATTCAAGACGTTAAAATGTTGATATTTGCGGTCAGCCGATGGGAGTATTTGTCACGGTACAAGCAATGACGCCGCTGCAGCACTATCGTGCTGAACTAGCTGTTAAAAACCCGCTCCGCAGGTTAAGTGTTCATGACCATTTTATAAATCCGATAGAACTGGTTCCAAAAATAGCCGGTTCCTCGGATCCACCAGGATCCAGTGACAGCTAGTCACCGGGACAAAGTAACCGCGACAGGCAATGACGTCATATATAATATATAGCCGCGTGGTTTTATTATTATTCACAACTGCTAGTTACAAAAATAATAACAATTCTGTAGTACTGACATCTGCAGGGGATGCTAATCATGCGATCTGCAAACGTAAGTGGCGCCATTTTATGGCGTTGCTTTGATTCGGTTTTATTACAAAAGTCGATTTGTAACGAACTCCATGAAAACGGTTTTGCGTACGTTGCGGCATCAGAGTTGTATTCTTAGCCGGTTTCTTAAATTTCAACCGTACAGTCTCTAGGCTATTAATATTGTTTGATGGGGGTATTTTCAGAACTTTTAATATCGTTTAAAATGTGTGGAAGATTTACAATTTATTTTTCTGATTCCAATCAATGATCTAAAAATTAGAAAAAACTTATTGATTTTAAAAACCGCACATTCCGAAATGGTTCCAACTGACTACAACGTCATTATGACATTGAAAACGCCAGTCTGGTAAGACAGCTGTCGTCAAAGTTGCCCGGCGTGACGTCAACGCAGCTGAATTCACAAATTAATAAAAATGAACATGTGGTTTTGATGGCAAACTGAAAACGGCAAATTTAAAATCTGCATGGAAAATTTATTCATCATCATAAAAAATACCTTAGTATGGCAATCAGTATGTAGCGAGTTGACTACTTTTGTAGTGGTATCATTATTTTCCATACACTGGCCACACCAGAATTTCGAAAAGCTCCGATAATCTTACTAGACGCGCCATTGCGGTTCATGTATTAGAGTAGATCACACATGTCATCTGTCAATCTAAATCCTTCTGATAATTCTCGCGGTTGAAATTTAATTTGTGAATAAGTTAAAGTTGTAAATAAAAATGCAAATCGCCAAGCGTTATTATTCCTACTTTTCCGCGACCCTTATAGCATGGTATATCCAGGTAAGTTATACTATTTCGCGTAGCTATAAATGGTGACCCCGACGCGATTATGGTCATGTTTTATTTTTTTTTTCGCCGAGAGTAAGTAAAAACAGTAAATTAACACTAATGACGCTCGGGTGACGTCACGAGATACAATTTCGCATGTTTTATCCAATTTCACGTCGAAAGCTCTTGATTTTGTTGAAAAACTAATTAAAATTAACTTTCGTTATTAACTTCTTTAAATTTTCGTCAATTAAAAAAAAATATTGTAACAACCTCTTTCACATCTCATTGCTCAACCACAGAGATCACTTGACCAGGCATTTAAAATATTTACAAAAAAATCTTTTTTTTAAAGTAGCTTTGAATTTTTGGTTATTTCTGAGGTGGTAACCCTAAATGGCGAACAACCCCCGTACAGCCTTATTGTGATAAATCTCTCAGGGAAGGTAAATCACAATGTAACCGCTGTACGCTGTACGGGTGACGTCATGGAAATGTAGAATTATGTGCCCACCATCGACGGGGCGCGGTGTAGGCAGAAACACAGACGTTACCAAACGAAGTGTGATTTCAAGGAATCGTATAATTAAGAAAGGGCAATCAAAATACAAGGTGTAATTATAGAGGTGATGTCATGGAACTGTGGAATTATATCCCCTTCGCATATTAGGTGTGAAATAGGGAGGAATATTGTATTATATCTACATGGTTTGATGTCGTGGAGTTGTGGAACCCAGGGGATTAGTGGTCGAATGATTGAAAGTATTGATTTGGAAGCTAAACCTCGTGGGTTCAATCCTCTGCTGCCTAAGGCCGTCCGCTCACGGAGAAACCGAAAAGTGGTTGTCAAATCATTTAAACTCAATTCACGGCGTAACTCAACTTTACGATTTCAGTAATTATATCAGCTTGCGTAACAAACTTATAATTTATTAATAATTTATCAATTATCAACGTTGATATATGATAATAAATTATTCACCTCCTGAACTGATATTTTCCTGATCTGAAATATCGCAAGTAACTCGAAAACATCACAGGTCATGAGGCGCTACCAAAGATATTGAAACATAAAGAGATATGTTTTGTTGTCCACCCGACTGTCGCCGAAACAACTTTTGTTATTGGGATTAGTTTGAATACGGAATTTAGTTGATTTTTTGACGTTGTGCAGTAGTATTGGTTAACAATTGTTAGTGGCCGCTGGGGGCTCACCTTACCTTACGCCGACGGCCAACTCACGTTTGTCGGGCAAGCAGGAGATTCCCACCTCTTCAAGGTCGTAGGTCGGTAAAAATTACCTGGGTACATGTTATTTGCCAAGCCCACCCCGTGTCCCGATCAAATGAAACAGGTTGGTATGGGGAAACATAATTATATTGACAGTAATTCTACGTCTACATCATCAGGGCAAATACATTACATAAATCACACATACGAGCAGGGCGGTTACATAATTATTTCCTATTAACAAAAGTTCTCTTTTAAACAGTTCCTCTGGGAGCGCAGTGTTTATAACACGGGGATTCTAATGATCGGACACATTTAAAGAACAGGGAGGAAGTAGCATCTACTCACAGCGGTGTTCAGCGAGCAGGAGTGACTGCGAGGGTAACAGCCTCAGGTCAGCTATCCATTGCCTGGAAATTGGTGGTGGGCAGTTTGAGGTCGGCCCTGGCCATCTTTGATGCCGACGCGAGCACTTGCAGAGCGTGCGGGCTTGACACAGCCGGCTCTCAGAACGGGTCGCGGAAGAGTGGGAGCGTGGGCGGCTCTGTTGCCCGGGTGGCTTTGCGGGGGGGAGTATGCGGTTTGTTTGTGCAGGGGGGAAGCGTCCCGCACGCAGCTGTAGGAACTGTGACGTCATAGTGCGTATCGCAACACAATATAGTTTGAATACGGAAAGAATTCGTTAATTTAGTTGATTTTTTAAAAGTGTGTAATAATACTGGTTATGTCGGCGACGCCAGGAAGCACAGTCCCACCCAGTAAAAACTGCCGATAGCCCATTTCCATATATTTCAATATCTTTGGGCGCTACCATGGCAACCTGGCAACTGAAACGCACCGGCCATGGTGATTAGCAGTGCTAGACGCCGCGCCATCCTTGACAACTGGTTCTTAACAAGTTGCCTGTGTGTGGACTGCTAATGAAATTGTCAAGTTCCTGAGTCGCGAGCAAGCGATTGAGTCGCCAATTGGTTTTTTGTTTCTCCATGAGCGGGTGGCCTAAGCCCTGCAACATTTCATAAACAAAATTTTACGTTCTTAATGTTGTTGGTAAAAGGAAATATAATATTATTCCGTAAGTAGTTAGGTCGAGGGTCTCTTAAGGAATACAAGGAAAGGAGTTCTGGAAAGGAAAAAGGTATAAGGGATGGGTAGGAATGTGAGGGTTGCTGTGACCAAGAGTGACGGACGTATGGATCCAACCCTCCTAAATAAAGTCATGTTGGAGAGGTCAAAATCCAATCATCCAAACTCTCCCTATCCGGCGTGCCCCGTAGTAGGTGCGCAGACCCATCCCAAGGCCCGGACAAACCTCACGCCATGAAGTCGGGCACCCTTGCTAAGTCACGAAAGTAGCGAACCACTTGGGGTGGCCTACGGCTGGGGTGTTGGTTATCCAATGATTGGTTCCCGAAGCGGCGGTACCCATGCCCACCTCCCAAATTGATATTTGTCATTCTTCTAAAAAAATGATAATGTCAAAGAGGTACTTACATATATCTACATGTAGCTGTGGCGTTATGAAACCGTAATTTTTATATTCTCTGTTCTAATACGAGGCCACGTAACGTGGATGAAGCAACTGAAGAACGAAGTGTTGCTTCGTTCCTTTCTCATAATTTGTGGTTTGGTTTGCATCTCGGCTCGCAATCGTGTACGCAGCATTAGAAGAGATTTATAAAGTTGTTAATTTATATTACAAAAAAACAGCTTGGTTTAAGAGACCGAAACTTCGAAGACCGAGACCGACCTTTTGATTTTATTTGTGGGCGAGTATTTTTAAAATGTTCACTTCTGACTTTGGAAAAATTCTAGTCACTCCAGATAGGAGTCACTAAAAATTTTAAAATTGCAGTTTAAAAGTTAGTTGTTGTGCTTCAATGTTTGGAAAACTTCTCTCGAAATAAAATATTCTGTAATATATATGACGAAAGGCGTCGGAATAGAATAAAAAAAACCTTCATTCCCAACGTCAGAAATATCCCACAAAAATATGTTTTTCTACGGCCATGTGTGACCCTTTAATGACCGTGAATTTTTCTTATTTCAAAAGAAATATTAGGATGACCATGAAACTGAAAATGATATGTATTTATGATTCTATTAATAATTCCACGCCACCTTATTTTCGTTACAAAAAGGACATCCTTAAGGATTTATTTCTTGGGATTCAGGATTTTGACAACTCGATGAAATTATATCTTACCGCTGAAGGATCTATTTTGGTAACGAAAAATCGGATAATTGTAGGAAAAAAATGGGGAGATTGTTAACCGAAACAATGTTAGATTCAGAGAACAAGTATAATCCGATAACGAAGATATAACATTTTATAGAGTTGCCCTGCACTGTATTTCGCTGTTTTTTTTATATAGGTAAAAAATGTGCCTTGGAATAAATCTGACAATTTTTATAAATATGTCGGTATGTCGTGGATTTGTTTCAGCCTGGGTGCTCTTACCCTTCTTCAATTCTTATTTGGTGTCTCAAATGCAGTAATGAGTCTATTTCACTATTAAGCACGTTAAACATGGTGACTGTATGAATCACAAGTTATCAATTACCTATCTACCTTTACTCCAATCGAAAAAAAGTCACTCATTTTATTTTATATAATTCATAATTCGATTTATGAGATTCCGAAAACATTTATTCGTTTAGGTACCAATCGAGGTGGTAGAATCTCAGTATCGCCAAGGGAAATTCAGATCTTTTCAAGGGAAATTCAAATCGCCATTCAGAATTGACACTTGAATAATGCGGGCATGTGCGTAGTCTAATGGTTGAAAATCGTATTTTTTTTTTTGGATAAAAACATTTATGTGCATTTATTTATTTATTTACGGACAAACAGTCTATTAAAACATAACAATAACACGAATAAAAAAAGAGATGACAATGAAAGGAAAGTACATGTAAATGAAGATCATTGAAAAATTATAATATAAAGAACATACAGAAGACTATGTTGTGTTCTCACAATCAGTATCTCCAACACGTGTTGGAAGGAGATTTCTCTTAGGGAAGAAATAGAGTTCTTTTGGTTAATCTGTGAATTATTAATACTTCGCGTATTACAGTAGTGACTACGGTTAGTCGACCTAACTAGGAGCTAGCAATAATTGATTTGGTTCCCAATGTCTTTTGTGGAAACCGCTAACCTCGGCCCCCGGCCCTCTGGCGAACTAACTGGGAATCAATCCTGCCGCCAAATCTTTTATCTCTGGCATCTATGTGAGAAGCTTGGAAGCTTTTAGATATCTCACAATACATGAATAAGAAAAATTGGTTTAAATCAGAAATAATTTGTACTAATTTAGAAATTCTTTCGTATTGTAGTACCATCTAGTTTATCCCAATACAATGATACAAAACCACTTCCTCAAATGCGATATAATCTAAATGAGGAACCACTTAGGCTCCCAAGGTTCTTATTTGAATGCAAAGAGATGAAAATTTAATCAACAAATTAAACGATGAGGCGGTACCGAATAAGAGAAAGGCACAAATCCCGAGGAATTTGATCAATTCTGGCTTCTTTCATAAATAATGAGACCCATTGTTAAGAGGCGAAACATTTTTGGTAAATTATAAAACAAGGTGATTATTTAAAGAGCAAAATACGTGTTTTGTCCGACCTTGAAAAAATGTGAAAAGAAAACGAAAAATATATGCGTTAGTTAATAGACATTTGGTTTTAGTTTTTTTTGATATTTGTGAAATTAATATTTTTAGACCGGTACCTACTTCCAATATTAATTAGATTGAAACATGAAATGGATTTTGTGGTAACACCAGATGGTTGCTGAAATCACCCGAAAAACTCGGTGGTAGATTTAAAATATTTTTGTTTTTTCCAAAATATATTTCATCCTTGTTTTAGAAGTATTTCAATATAGGAACTAGCGTCATTGATTCATTCGACACCGGTGCAGCCGGGAAACACGCCGACGTTTGTACACCGTTGACATTTGTCACATGAGAACGGGACGTTTCTTCATCTTGTTCTTAAGTTCAACATCTCGGCTATAGAATGATTGGCCGGCCTCTGTGTTTCATCCTTCCTACAACAGGTTCACTCCTTTCTTTCTACAAAAACAGCATCCCCAATGTACATATTATTTTAAAATATGTTTTGTGTTCTTAATTTTTTTAAACTTAATTAAAACGCAACGATATTATTAGTTATAAATATAAGAAACACACGAGGAACGAAAAATATAAGATTACCCTAATTGTTATCCGTAGAAATACTATTATTTTAAAAATCATTTTCAGTATCCTCACATCATCAATTTATGTTTTTGTATCATAGAAAGTATATACTGAAAAATCTAAACGAAGGTTGAAACAGAACAAGAAACAGAAAAATTAAAAAAGATAAGGCTCACATCTGGGAATCGAACAATACCTTAACCAACTCGGCCATTGAGACTTACTCATACATCAATGTTATCCTTAACTAATTGTTCCCATATTTTTTGACTGCAGTCTTTATAAATGCTAACAACGTGCACTACAATACGTCTCACTACAACGTGTATTCTCAAACAATAGAAAGAGTACAAAAAAAGATCCTTAGCTGTGTAAATTTCAAACTAAAAATACCGAAAGAACAATTAAACTACACTTATCTACTGCGATTATCTAATCTATTAAATTTGAGTGATCTAGTATTTTTATTTATAATCTTGTTTACTACAATTAACAGCCCTGAATTATTGGCGCTCATAAATTTTAATGTGCCAGCCAGAAACACAAGGTCAGTACTACCGTTTTATTGTGGCAATACTGCGACCATCGCCCATTTCAATATACCACTACATAGAATAAAAAATTTAGGCAATATGTTTTCGCGTATACACTTATGGAATGTGTCGCTTTCAAAATTTAAACACGAAATAATCAAATCATTTATCCATAATTCAAGTACTCACTAAGGAAAGTACTCTTTGGTAATTTTGTGAAATAAATTTCCCTAGTATATTTTTAACATATCTCTACGTATAGTATCGTATTATTGCATATAAGTAATTAATTGTATGATTTATAGTAATTTTATAAACCAACACAATTATAAAAAAAAAAAAAAAAATTCTTTTCATAATTGTCACCAACTTACAATTATTGGTACTACCTTACAAAAGTGTCTATTCTTATTATTTTGTTCACAGATTTTCTTAGTTTTATTGTTTCATTGGAAATAAGGTTTGTTTCCTAACTTGTAATATATTTGACTTATTATTTACCTACCATTAAACATTTTCAACGTACCTCTCGTTAAGTTTTTTGCATATATATCATATTTAAATTTATTTTTTCATTGTTGCAATATTGTAATATTTAAATATACAAGCTCACTTGAGCTTTTTTTCATGTTGTTGCTATACCTTATCTATGTTATTATGTAAAAGCCTAATGGCGTTGATTTTATGAATAAGTAAATAACAAAGTTCTAACGAATTTATTTTTAACCCAGACTCTGCATTGGATAAACATATCTGATTTTATTTATAAGGAACACCTATGAATTTTCTAAAAATACTCAATTTTATTGGAATAACTTTTGAATTAACTTTTTTCTAAAAATGCTCAATTTTATTGGAACAAATTTTGAAGGTTGTACATATCAAAGTAGTAATCAGAACAACATTAAAAAAAATATTCCACTAAATTCGTAGATGAAAAACATTTTATAAAATTTTCAAACCGTTTTATGTAAAATATTTGAATGATAAAGTACTGTTTTTATTAATCTTAAATATAAATAAATTATAAACGTGAGTATCGATTTGAAAAAAAGGTATTTAAATAACAAATTCGTTGGAATTAATTAAAAAGGGAGCCTTGAGCAAACCCAGTATTAGAATGGCCATGAAAAAACAAATTGAATAAAAGTACATTGTTTGAGACGGTTAATTTATTTTGCAATGAACAAGCTGAGACGTTTTAATGTTTCATCGAAATTATAACAGTAAAAGGACCCCGTAATAACGAAATATTACGTTAACAGAATCAAACAAACGTACGGAATCCCCTAAATCCACTTTTCCGTTCAATTTAATATTTCATTCCTTTCTTTCCTCCTTTTCTTATGAAACTCGGAACAGAGAACAGGGAACAGCCCATAAAGCTGCGAAAATTGACTTACCAAGTTGACAGCCGTGAAAGAAATACGTTTGAGATTCAAAGAAAATAAAAATTAATTTATTTTTAAATTTATTTATTTATTTAGTAGCGAGTACCCTGCGTCCATTGCAATGCCACTCAAAGAAAAAGAGTGTTGTGTTTTAAATGTGTTAATTGAATTTCTTTTGAATTTTTTTTTTTTTTTTTTTTACATTAACTCCACACAGGAGGCCCTGAGGAAAAAATAATTTCCCTCAGGGCCTATGTCATCTTTGAGGATGCTGTGTGGAGGGTGTTTTTGAGGAGAGGAAGGAGTGAACATGGGTTTTGAAGAGACCCATATTGTAGGAAGGAGGAAACACAGAGGCCGGCAAATCGTTCCACAGCCGAGCTGTTGAACTCAAGAACGAGTCGTAGAAACGACCCGTTCTCATGTGACTAATGTCAACCGTGTACAAATGTTGAGCGCGCGTTTGGCGTGTTTCCCGACTATGCACCGGTGCCGAGGGGATCAATGACGCTAGTTCCTCGGAGCATCTTCCATTGTAATACCGGTAGAACAAGGACAGCATTCCCACCTGGCGCCTGTGCTCTAAAGATTGCAATCCGTTTGTTAGGTTAGGAGAATCTATCAAACGGACCGCCCGTTTCTGCACAGAGTCAAGGGTTTTTTTCAGGTATTTTGGGGCTCCAGACCAGAGGTGGCTGCCAAATTCAACCGTGGGGCGCACTTGCGATTTGTACAGGGCTAGCAGTTGTGTACTATTAAAGTATCTGCGTGCCCTGTACAGTATGCCCAGTTTCTGAGAGGCTAACTTAATTCTGGCCTCGATGGAGCCCCCGTACCTGAGCTGGTCACTTAGAGTTACACCAAGCATATCAATGGAAGGCCTGTTCGGGAGAATGCTTCCGTTGAAGGAGACTAGATTATCATTTCGATCCCTTTTAGACGTGATCAGACATGATTGGGTCTTTGAAACATTAAATTCGACGAGGTTATTCTTACCCCAAGAGGAAACACTCTCGAGGTAACCGTCCATTCTTTGTTTCAAAGCCCTCCGAGCCATTGGGGTTTGTGAGCCCTTTGGAGGTTTGTCAAACAAAAAGCTATCATGGACAGTACTGTCATCCGCGTAGCAATGAATCGGTGCACAAGTCAAGAGGTCATTGATGTGCAACAAAAACAAAGTCGGAGACAGAACCGATCCCTGTGGGACGCCAGCATTTATCGAATGCGAGGAAGAGGTGAAACCATCAGCAACCGCCTGAATCGACCTCTCCCTCAAAAAGTCGGCAATCCACATACACAAGGATGCGGGAAGTCCGTAAGAAGGCAGTTTGTTGACAAGCCCTCGGTGCCAAACCCGGTCAAAGGCCTTGGAAATATCCAGTGAAACCGTTTGGGTTTCACCAAAACGTTCCAGGCACCGCCCCCAAACATGCGTCACATACGCGAGAAGATCACCGCACGAGCGGTTCCGCCGGAATCCGTATTGACGGTCGTTAATAATTTTGTTCTTCTCGAGGTATGTGAGCAGTTTGTCGTTGATCACACGTTCCATCACTTTTGACAGAACAGATGTGATCGCTATGGGGCGGTAGTTGGCCGGGTTGGAGCGGTCACCCTTCTTTGGAATAGGGTGAATGATCGCTTTTTTCCAACCGGAGGGCACAGTCCCAAACTTCAGGGACATTTTGAAAAGCTTCGTCAAAATTGGAGCTATTTCTGCAGCGCACCTCTGCAATACCAGGGCAGGTATTCCGTCAGGCCCACTAGCTTTATTAACATCGAGCCCTCGTAAGACTTGGAGTACATCCCGATGCCGGATCCTCAGCTTTTTCATATGAAAACCGCAGTGAGGAACCGACGGCGGGATAGCACCTTGATCATCGAGGGTCGAGTTTTCCGCGAACATTTTGCTTAATAAGTTAGCCTTTTCGGCGGCGGTATTAGCTAGAGAGCCGTCAGTTTTGGTAAGAGGTGGCAGACTGGATTTGCAGAAATTGCGACCTATTGAGCCCGCAAGCGACCAGAACGCTCTGCTGCCATGCGGGCATGCAGCCAGCTTTCTACTGATCTGCAGGTCGTGCTCAAATTTCGACCTATTTATGATTCTCTTGCTTTCCTTTGACATTTTGTTATAAAGTATTCTGTTTTCGGACGTTCGAGATGTGTTGTAGGCTCGATAAGCCGCGTTTTTTCGTCGCACTGCTTCAGAGCATTGTCGACTGAACCACGGCTTTGAGCCCACACCAGTTTCTTTAACAGTGGATTGGATGAAGCCATCCATCGCGGACGCGATGACTTCACCAATTTCCTGGGCACATCTTGAGGGATCCGAAGTCCGAAAACAGACAGTTGACCACGGAAAAGCATTATAATAACGTATATTACGAATACACGTAATTATTGTTTTTTGTATTGGTTTTCTGGCCCATGAGTATTCCACATACAGCCGTCTGTGTTAGAAGCATGGATTTTCCAAATTTACTCCCTGCTGTCACCTACCGCTACTATGTCTCCTTTGCAATCACTCCCTCTGTTTCTCCCCACCCCTCCATCTCGTCGTTTTTTATGAATTTCATGACACCAGAGCTCACCTTTATATATTTAATTATTTAAGGAACGTAAACAGTCTTTGTAATATAATGTACTTAAGAGGATGAAAAAAACAGACCAATTTTTTATGTTCACAGATAGATATTTAGAAACATAAAACTAAATGAATGTGAACTAGAATTAAAAAAAAAAAAAAAAAAAAAAAAAAAACAGAACAAAACATCAATTAAAAAAAAGTAATAATGCAAATGTAAATTCAACTAATTATAAACCCATAAAATACACCACAATAAAATAAAGGTTATTATAACTTTACTTAAATACTGCGAAAAAGATGTTTGGGTTGGGACGGGTAAGGGCAGGAAAGGGATAAGGGAAAGTTGCCACGCAAATAATATAAAAAAATATTAGGTACAATTAATTTAATCGTCGTGAATACGTGTTATTCGCACCTCGAATACGATAAAATGAAATTCTGTAGCGATAGTAACTAACAGTGAATATAGCAAGTAGTTACACGTTCTTTGCATACATTAATTTTGATTGGATATATAGAAATCTTTGCGGGCGTCCGCACAACAAATCAACAAAGTTTTAACGCAACCGGATGAATGGTATAGGAACGCATACGGGAAAAACAAAGAAAAATTAATTTTTATTTATGTACATAAAAAGAAGGCGAAAGCGAAGGCGAAAGAATACGCCTTACATATATACAGTTTTATAAGTTGTTCAGAAGTGTTATGATAAGTTAATACCTACATATTACATAACATTATAAACAGAATTTGAAAGACATAAGTACAAAGATATAAGTAAAGCAGTGTGTGGTAACTTCGTCGGTATTTTCATAAAAATAAACATAAAAAGTTTGTAATAATAATAAATAATCAAAAACCTGTCATTAAAATATTGAACTAAAGTTAATAAATTCACATTTTTGGTAATAATTTACAATATTTTAACATCAACATAACCAAAGCCGTTATTTCAATTTTTTATGTGAATATCGCACTAGATTTCCAACAGCTTCCAATGTCCGGAACGAGTAGGACTGTGGTATCCCTAATTGGGCTATTTTATGAGGCTGAAGGGAGTGGGGATGAAAAGGAGATGGAGAAGAGGAAGGTTGGAAATTATCTGAATTTACTGATCTGTTCATAAACAAGGTTAAGGCCATTTTTATATTTTAATTTTACTAATACAGTATTTAAGTATTTAAAAATACAAAGTAAAAAAGATTATTCATTGAAAGCAACGTTTCGATTCTGGATAGTGATTTTTCATCGGAGTGATACTGAGAGTATCTTCCACTCCGGAACGCGCCACAAATATGTTACATATTTTTTAAATTTATATAAATAAACACAATTAAAATTAATAATGTAATTATCACATTGTTTGCTTTGTCAATTACATCTATTTCTTAGCTTCTATTTACCATCCTTTGTCATTTTACACGCTCGTGAGGGCTCTTTGTTATTTACGAAATTCTCATTTAGACATCTTTTCAACTTGAAATAAATTTGACGTATGTAATTATATATGCTTTGAATTTTAGTTAATTTTCATATTGAAACTGATTGTTTGAAGAATAAGTCTTAAAGTAGGTAGGTTCATACCTATAAAGTGAAAATTATTTTATTTGAATGAATTAATTAATAATTATTTGTGTATTTCATTTGTTAAAATTTTTGTCAGATTGTTATTAAAAAGTTTACTCATTTCATTCGAAATGTAAATTTTCGATCGTCTCTCTAATTTGTCATCAAAACAATATAATCATATTACAAAGAAAATTGACAATATTTGTTTTTGAAAGACAAATATGATCCCGAATTAACTATTTTATAAATACTTTCAGCTTCACAAATCCTACTAATATAATATCCCACAATTTTACACAGATCTACGCTAGTAACTTTAGTGAGGTTTGTCTAGGTCTCGGAGGCGGATGACCAGGACACACTGAACCCCAGATTCCTACCCACCCCTTAAACCATTTTCCTTCCCAGAACTCTCCTTCCCTTCCTCTCCTTAAAAAAACCCTCCACACAGCATCCCCAAAGATGACATAGGCCCTGAGGGAAATTATTTTCGTCAGGGCCTCCTGTGTGGAGCTCATGTAAAAAATATATATATTTGAATTCTTTTTTTGCAGCTCATTTTTAAAAGTGAAACTATTATTTTAATTTAAAGTGTTTATTGTTGTATTTAATGTAAACATTTTTCAAACATATGAATTTATTTTTCATCAAATTAAATTATCTGATTTTTCACAGGTTACGACGAGTACAAAAATACATGATTCTACTAATCGCAGTACTAAATCTGATAATTAAATTTGTACAATGACGTACAACGTTTCAGATAAGAATTAATAACGGAGTGCATGCGCAGTAAGGGTTCGTTTCCGGGTCAAGGTCGAGGTCACCGGTTCCGGGCCACCCCGCGGCCCCGGACCCGATCCTGACCTGGAAATGTTACCTTATTCTGTGACGCGTTTTGGATTATCGGGTCTAAGGCATCCTTTTTCCTTATACTCCTCTGTTCCTAGTATCGCGGCAGAGGAAGTCCTTAAAATCAATACTTCACGATATTGAATACAGTCGTTATGAATGTTATTTTTAATACTTCTTTAAATAATTTTAATGATGATTTGATATTTTAAGATTGAATGAATATTTTCATTTTAATAAGTTTCACTGTTTTTAATAATTTGTTAGTTGGAATAATATTTTTGTAGTCTAAACAATGAAATGATAGAAATACTTTAAAATCCGATCTATAGCACCCACTAATTTGTACGAAAGAAAATTTCTCCTAGAAGAAAACTCCTAGATCCCAGATAGGCTACTGATATTGTTTATTTAATCAAGATAGATATGCTATTTTTAGTGTCCCCCTGGTGAAATTGCACCGCAGTCGATGGTTTCATACGTCTATCAGTCCTGTACACTCTAACTCTCAGATTTCTACCCACCCACTATATCTTTCCATCCCAGGATTTCCTCTCCTTCCCTTCCTTAAGAACTCTTAAAGATCCTGCGTACGGCATCTCCTAAAATAACATAGGCCCAACTGTTATCAATTTGGGAGGCGGGAATGGGTACCGCCGCCCCGGGAACCTTTATTGGAAAACCAACACCTCTGCGTAGGTCATCCCAAGTGGTTCGCTATGTTTGGTGATTTAGCGGGGGTGCCCGGGTTCATGGGGTGAGGTTTGTCTAGGTCTTGGAGGCGGATGACCAGGACACTGAACCCCAGATTCCTATCCATCCTTTAAACCCTTTTCCTTCCCAGAACTCTCCCCGCCTTCCCTTCCTTAGAAAAACTCTCCACACAGCATCCCCAAAAACGACACAGACCCGGAGAGAAATTATTTTCTTCAGGGCCTCCTGTGTGGAACTTAATTTGCTTATTTCCAATAACAAAAAAATCACTTGACAGCGTCTTTCATCACCTTCCAAAAACGGTTTTCAGATGCATTGAGAAATATTCCATTTAATTAGATTATATTCTGACAAAATATGCCCGAGGCCTGAGGGTTATAAACTGAACTAAACCATTAATCTGTCCATGATCATATTTCTTTTACAACACTAATAATCAAAACAGTACAAGACCCTTTAGTAAAAAAGGAACGATTCTTTTACCACGAATTTGCATAATTTTAAAATCTTATCCCCTGCGTGTAATATTTTTGTACCGTTCATTTCCCACCCAGTTCTGTGAAATCACCGCATTTCCACTGCAATCAATTCGCCTTCCTCTTTTGATACTTCCACGTTAAGAAAAATAATTTTCACGACTTTTGGCAAATCACGCTCGTAAGAGTCATTAGTAAAAACGTATATTTTAATAACGTCTTATAATTAAACGTCTTTCTAAATGGTTTATTGCCAGGTACACGAAAACATCACGTAAACATATTTGTTTAATATGAAGTAAATATCCATTAAAAAAGACAATTTTTCCACAGTTACGAACAAACTGTCCATATTTTATTATGTTAAGAAATCAAACATTTATTTAAAAAAAAAATAGCCATGCCTATTTTGTGTTTTAATTCTGTTTATTAAAGTGCTTTTGGACACACAATATTTTTTTTTTGGTTTTCCGTCTGGTGCGTACACGAATAAATCAGAAGGTTTTCCGATGCGTTAGCAGGCCACATTCAGTCCTACGAGTGAGAATCATAGATTTTCCAAATTTACCCCTGTTGTCCCCTACCGCTACTATGTCTCCTATGCAATTCCTTCCTTAGCTTTTCCTCGCCCTTCACCCCTCTCTTGCGTGTCCTGATTCATGCTTCCTATTCTTGCACTCATTCCCCTCCCGCATCGCCTTCCCCTGCCCCTCCCGCCTTCTCCTTCCACCATTCGCGCTTTCCATCCCTCCGGCGAACCCCCCCTTTCCTCCTGCCCCTCGCGCGTTCCGCTTCCACCTTAACCGCCTTCTACCCCACTTATCCCTTCCTTTCCATCGTTCTCCCCCTCTTGGAGTCCTCTTCACTACCCGCCTTCCCTTCCTGCCGCTGAAATATACGAAACACACATTTTCGAACTCCAAAACTCCCGCACCACCTGTAGTATATTTTTTATACACCAGAGCCATAACGCCAGAGCTCACCATTATATATAGAAATCTTTGCGGACGTGAGCTCAGCAAATCACTAAAGTTTCATCGCAATCGGACGAATGGTGTAAGAACGCACACGGCACTTTATATGTATTTCATAGTAAAATCGATATATGATTAATCAATTGAGTTCCATTAATTGTCCAAATATACAAACAAATAATTGTACATAGGTACTCATTGATACTCTTGGTCAGTATATAATACAACGTAAACAAAAACAAATAAGCAAATAGACAATAAAAACATCACATAATGCAAAATTCAGGTACGCACTTCATAACGGTATGGACGTGGTAGCGAATGGTGCTCGCGGAGGGCAGTTGATTCAATACAACCTTAAAACTATGAGCTGCGAATAATTCTATACGAAAACTTTGAATGAACAGGAGCTGCTCCATCAAGTATCTGGCGCTGAAAAATATTAAAATTTATATATTTGTCGAAAACAAGTGTTAAGTTTTGAAGAAGATATTTTATGTTTGAACTTAAACTTTTGTTCGCGACTGCAATTAAAATTTATTATTTGATCTCCATGAGTTGTGGGAAATTAAAAAAGATTTAAGACTTATTTGATATTACTTATGTAAGTTTTATTACTCATATACCATCTAAACCAAAAAATCCGGACAAATTAAAGGGCCGGACAAAAGACTAGAAGGTCGGACATGTCCGGACTAATCCGGACTGATGGTAACTCTACTCGTGGGGTGTTTGGTAGATACATCCCATGAATTAATTTTGCGCATAAATAGAATAAAAATGTGGTATCTTAATATATGAAATTGAATGTTTCTTTGTGTTCCTAAACCATTTAACCGGTTGCGATGAAACTTTAGGGATTTGATGTGCGCATGCCCGCGATGGTTTCTATATATAAAAGTGAGCTCTGGCGATTTCAAATTATTTCCTATACTATTCATCTAGGTTGTGATGAAACTTTGGTGATTTGTTGTGCGCACGCCCGCGAAGGTTTTAATATATGATGGTGAACTCTGGTTTTATGAAATTTGTATAAAAAAATTGCAATTGGTGGCACGCAAGTAGTTTGAAGAATGTGTTATTTCATGTAATTTAGCGACAGGGAGGGTAGACGAGAGAGGAAAATAGGAGAGGGGATGGAAAAAGGCGGACAAGGTGGAAGGGAACGCAAGAAGAGTAGGGTAGGCGGAAGAGGAACAATTTATGTATTTAAGTGGCATTTCAACGCATGCCGGGAACTAGCTAGAAATAAACCATTTGTCTGGTGTGGCGTTCAGGACAACGAAATGCAATCCTTTCTAATAGATAAGATGATTCGATACGGTTCAAAATTTTCAATAAGAATAAATGGTCAGTGGTTTTTCTACGTTTATTTGGTGCAATGGGATTATATTGAAAATACCTAAAGCGACATAACAAATGTATTGGATTAAAAAATATTTAAAAAATAAATATTGAAATCCTCCAACTTCCACGATTATAAAAAAGTTTATTAAAGCGTTACCAAATGAGTTGCCAAAAGTTAAAACTTCTCTTTTTATAATCTTAATTTGAATGATCTTGTTCCAGTTCTAGAGTAATTAAATGGTGAAATGCAGATCATTGCCAGTAAAAATCTAGGTTGATTTTGATTGTAAATTTCAATACAGTCAACCACTCGGACCCGAAATGTAACTTGTTTCCACGATAATATAACATTACCACACATATCTATGACGTGGTTCCATGCCAACTGCGAATAAAGTCAACTCAACACCTCCTTGACAAGTCATTATTTATTTATTTATTTTTTTTTTAAATATGTTTATTCAGTTTTAATTTTACAATATTTTATTTTACAAATTTTACGAAACTGATCAATCAGTTTGATTGTATCAATCAGTTTTTTATCACTCTAAATGACTTATCTGAGATGGTTCTGAGTTGATTTTATTCCGAGTTGTCCGGTCACCGTATGACGTATGAGGCATATATGATTCAGAATCTTAAAATTTTTTACACAGTTAAATGTGTATTAACTATAATTTTTAGGTGTGTACATTTATGTGAGTAATGTAACAAAATAATTTTCTACTTGATATTTTGTGTCAAGGCAGGTTAGTTTACGAATATTTTTTTCAGCATTAGTTATGATTTGTTGATTGGTACATTTTTGGTGAATTTTAAGTAAAAATATTTGACAAAAATAAAATAAATCGGGTTGGTATATATATATATCAATATATTAATACGTGAAGCCAAAACTTTGTACCCCTTTTTACCAAAATTGCGCGGACGGAGGAGTATGAAATTTTGCACACTTATAGTTTATATGGAGGAGGAGTGCAGAATGCTAATATTTTTCAAAAATTATGCATAAAAAATACATTAAATTTAAATTAATTATGGTCGAATTTCGACCGCTGGGCGACCACTAGTTAGTATATATGTTCGGTCAAATTTTTTGCTTTTTACATCAGCAGTTATAAATAATAATGCCATAAAATTAAATTATTTTCGGGTAATTGCATTGTTTCAATTTTATGGGCAATTTCAAGGGTGCTTGGAAACATTTGAATATTAACCGCCTCTAGTCCAAAAAATCCACAAAGTTAACCATACAACAGGTATCACAGTAAAATGTCTCAAATATAAAATTGAGCGTAAATTGCAAGTTCACCCAAAATAATAATATAGCGACGTTAACGGCAGCAATTTATCTAGCAAGTTTTAAAATACAAAAATATTCTTAAAATAGTGAAATTATTAGTGAATCATTGCGAGGCTTTGAGTAAAGATAGATTCCAAATATATATAATACTTGCTTATCTGGCCACGCGTTGCTGTGACGTGAATCGAAACACAGCGCCATCTACTGGATGATTACCCAATCTAGATAACCAAGTGTTGTATCAAAAAATTAACTCACACCCTCATCTATTAGACACTTGTGGAATTTACAAATAATTACAAAGCATTGTCCTTAAACAAACATGAACATTTTAACGAACATTTAACTCGCAATAATAAATATTGAGTTCAATAAGTTGGACCAAATTATACACAGTAAGCTATATTTCATAAAAATCGGTTAAGTAGTTTCGGAGTTTATCTCGACCAAACATCGTGACGCGAGATTTTTACATACAAAGAAGAAAGAAGATATTGAGCTGTGCATCTCAGTGGATAAAAATACATCATCTCACAGTTTTAGTGGGATTTATGAAGATATAAAATTTTTGCCTTAGAATAAAAAACACGAAAAATATTTTTACATTTCAAATATACAATTAAAAAAAAATTTAATAATTTTGATAACAACTTTATCGCTGGTTCCCACAATTAGTTCCAATTTATAAATTAAAAATAATTCAATGAACGTGAATAAACGAACATCATCACAGGCAACTGAGATTAGTAAAATGATTTTTCAATTACTTTCACTGGGCAATCTAAGCAATATAAATGACATTTTTTTTGCTTCAGTATCATAAATTTGACTTTTTAGATTTGATCATAAAGCGTGGTATTTTCTTTTTCTGACACCGTTTATATCAAATTTCTCACTATGAGAGTAAGGGACACAACGGTTTTTATGAGACCTACATGAATTGTTCCGAAAAGCGCCCAAATTAGCCTGAGAGGCTAAGACGAACATATACCCTAAAATATATTCAGAATCTTAACGACGTAAGTAAAGAAGCCGTGTATACAAATTGCGACTCATGACCCGTGTATTGGACGAACCTACTGTCGAATTTGCCCTATCAAAGAAAAGAAGAAGAAGACAAATAATGTGGGAAACTTAACGATTTAAGTGAAGAAAGCGTGTAAACAAATAAACGCCCGCGGCACGCGTGTAAGACGAAAGAAAGTACGGTCGAATTCGCCGTAGCGGGCCTAGAGATTCGACCTTTCCGCCGCGTTCATTTTAATTAATTCTGAAGAACGTGTTACAAATATTTAAGATGTTTCTAAATAAATTAATTAACCCCCCGAAGTGATTAATTCATCGTCTAGAAAAATAAAATCTGGTGCTTACTTACCGCTAATAGTTGAAAAATGGTTATAAAGTTTTAAAATAGTTTTACGTAAAATATATTAACGGTAAGGTATTGTTTTTATTAATTTTAAATATAAAGAACTTACATCCCCAGGTATCGGTTGGAGTAAAAAAGTTATTATAGTAACAAATGCAAAACAAAAATTATTAGGGTTATGAACCGCCTAAAAAACAGGTATGTTTTTAGATTTTCACGGCCAAAAGTATTTTTGTTATTTGTTTATGGGGTGTTATGCCGTGTTTCGCTACCTCCTTCTTTAGCCAACGTTTCGGACAGCGTTACATTGTCCATCATCATTACATCATGTCCATCGTTACAGTGCCCATGATGATGGACACTGTAACGCTGGCTAAAGAAGGAGGTAGCGAAACACGGCATAACACCCCAAAAACAAATAACAAAAAAACGCCTAAAAAACAGTTTAATCTAAAGTATTCTAACTGATTAGTCAAAAGTAGTACTGAATATAATAGCAAAAATTGAAATCTAAAGTATCGGTGCTTGTAAAATTAGATCTAAAATTAGTGAATTGCTAATAGGGTCATGTTTGTGATTGTCAGCATGTCATCGATCCGCGGAAATGGGACTGTGGCGTGCTCGCGGTTCATTCCGCCGCAATTACGTCATGATTTGAAAACATTAAAGTATTTTTAAAGAAACTAGTTTTGTGTTATTTAATCAAGTGAAATTCTTTCTTCCGTACCGACGCGATTCGTCGGCGAGATAGCTGGTATCGGGGTCGAGAGACCAAACGAAACTATTTCGGTATTATCTGACTGCGCCACTTTTGGAATTTTCATTCATGCAACCATGATGATGGAGTTAAATCTGGAATGATTGGAATGCTATGAATACTTTATCGTCTTGGCCCCAATTAATAAAGGGTTCCTTCACTCGAAAGAGAAACCGATAGAAGTGTTTGTATTGTATAAGTAAAAAGCCTTGAAAGGTTTTCTTTACTTCAGGTGAAATGCTTACTTGAAATGATTAAATTGACTGAATCTTTTTTCTTGTCGCAGTCGCAAAGTCGCAAATTCGCTTTGTGGCGTCATTTTAAATAAAAAAATATTATATACACCATTATTTAATCAAAATAAACAACTTCTTAAAATAAATTTATCGTTTCAAATCTTAAATTTATTTTTTACTAGCTTTTCCCCGCGGCTTCGCCCGCATGGTATTACGGGAAATTACTATAGCGGTTGAAATTATCAATTATCCCCCCTCCTCCCCACCCCCACCCCCTCCCGCATTCTATACATTCATTTCCTTACATTCAGTTTTCAAACATCTCGCCTGCCACCTAAATTTCATAAAGCTAGAGCTCAAAGAAAAAAAAATTATCCAATTTTTTTCATTCGTTCGGAATTTATGCGCTTACAAACATTTCGGATGTTCATTTTTAATTAAATATTTGGAAGTTTGTTAATAAAATAAAAAAAATACACTATTTATTATTTAGTCTTTATAATTGTTAGGAATTATATTTTAAATGTTGGAACTCTTATCTGACATTTATTCCAAAACAGAAGCTTGTCCAAAAAAAACAAAACATATTATAATATTTGAATTTTCTGGAGCAGTAGCTGACCAGGGGGCTGAGAACCTACCGAAACGATTTTTTTCTGACGTTAGAAATAACTCACTTTTGTCAGCGACAGAAAACGTATAACAAATGTAATATATTAATATTTATAATTTCATAACGCCAGAGCTTGTCATCATATACAGACTATAGTCTTCGCATATAATTTAACTTTCTATTGGTGAATGAATTTTCATATTATTTTTATTGGTTTATACGTGAAAGCGTCATAAACGAACTGTTTCGCATTTATAATATTAGTATGGATGATATATTAGAATTATTGATAAAAATATTTATTTTAATGATAATAAATAACTTTGTGTACACCACTATTTAATTAACAATATCGACATGTTTCAAAAACTATGTTTTCTTCGTCACAATGATAAGTTAACTTACTTATGTTAAGTTAACTTATTATCCTTAAATTAATAATGACGCCACAAAGTGAATTTGCGAAGTTTGAAGAATTAAAAATAATTATTTTTATTTTTAATCAAATTGTAATATTTTAGTAAATGAAGACAATATAAGCGAAAATCAATCGAAAATCTGAAACAGGAAAGTCAGAAAAGGGTACGGTCGCATCTGAGACTCGAGCCCAGGACCTATGACATGCCGGGTCAGTGCTCTACCAATTGAGGTAATATTGAGAAGGAATAAGGGTTGAATCTTGTAATCGTACATAAATATAGCAGCCAATAAAATATGCGTTAAGAAAATGAAGATAATGTTGGTAGTTCTTGGTCGAAGAACAGTTATATATGACCGAATCGGTTAGGGACAAATTAGCTCACTTGGTAGAGCACTGACCCGGCAAGTCATAGGTCCTGGGTTAGAGTCCCAGATGACGGTATCTTTTTCTGATTTTTCTGACCAGATTTTCGATTGAGTTTCGCTATTATTGTGTTCATTAATTACATTTTTTATTTTTTATTTATGTTTATTTGTAACTTAATGATTGTAATTTTTAAAAAATGAAGACAATATTAGCAAACTCAATCAAAAATCTGAAAACAGAAAAATATGCGGTCACATCTAGGACATCCCCCAGGACCTGGACATATTATTAAAAAAAATCTCGTCCCCTTTCGAACATCCAATGTTGAACACGTATAATAAGGAATATAGTATTATTTGATTTTACATCTTCGCTCAATGCATTTCATTATGTAGAACGATCAGCGCGAGCGCACTATATAGCCACAAATCTTTTTTTAACCATGGCAACCCTGACCGCAGCGCGGGTACAACTGTCATCGGAGATTCTAGAAACCATTCGTTTCTCCGGGTCCAAGTCGTTTGCATCGCTACTCGCTTTACATAAATCCTTCTGATAAAAACGTGTCTCTAAAATTGTACTACTTGTACAAAGTAAACAAGTACTAAATGTAAAGATTGTTACAACTGCCTACTTTCATTTTTATCTCAAAACGACAAATATTAGCACGATTACACATGACTGTGAATCGGTAAGTATGGTGGATGCAGATAATACCCACTCCGCTAAATTGGTGACCCCGACGTGATCATTAAGGCAAAATTTTCATTTTTTTCTCAAAACGACAAATATTAGCACGATTACACATGACTGTGAATCAGTAAGTATGGTGGATGCAGATAATACCCACTCCGCTAAAATGTTTTAGGAGCGATGAACCAGAATTGTCGTTGAGCGAATAAGGTTCTAGTTTTAGGGACCACGCATCCCAGGTTTGATGATAAGCGGGTGTGTGCTTGATGTTGTGGAGCCACCAGGTGGTTACTTTTCCGTATTTAAGAGCCTTATTTTAGCAAATAGCACTTTTGAGGCCTGCCAGAAATCAGAAGGTCCTATATAAGCAGGAAATTTTAGTTTTCATTAAAATGATTACTTTAATAAAAGCGTCATATTTATTCACCTTTGTCCCAAATCATTTTTTAAATGCGATATCTTTTGAAAGGGTGGCGGACGACGTTTTATTACTTATTTGGCTTTAACAGCCCAGGAAACCTTTCTTTTACTAAGCCTTCCTTGTTATCGCGGCTTATTTCTGTTTAAAAAACTGTTGAGTAAGAAGAGGGCATGGCTATTAGAATGTAAAACAGTGTACCTCAAGGCCGCTTCTTTGGACCCCTGGGAGGCAATTAGCCTTTCTGCTTTTGGTCCTTAAATTTAAAATTTGAGCGTTATGATTGGAATACTATGCCGCGTTGTGATACTTCCATCTTTAGCCAACGTTTCAGACAGCATTACAGCATCCAATATCAGGGCAGATGTGTAATTGAAGATTGTGGTGAAGTGCACGCTTATGTCCAAAGTAATTGATTTTTTCCTGAAGTCCTGGAAAGGTCCAAAATGTGTAGAGCAAGTCTAATCATGGAGTCAAATGAAATTCACATGAATATTAATTAAGACGACGGGGCTATGTTCAATACTTCATGGTATTGGTTAATTGACGGCTACACCAAAACTAAATGCAGAAAACCATTAAAAATTACACTGTAATACCAGCTAATATAGAATTGGAGCTGGTAACATGGTATTGCATCTAAATACATAAGCAACAATTTTCGATTACACATTTATCCTGGTAATGGACACTGTAATGTTGTGTGAAACGTTGGCTGAAGAAGGAAGTAGCACAACATCACTATAATACTTTTTACCGGGAAAATCTGAAATCAATTTTTTTTTTTCAAAGAATTAAGTAACACAACTATCAAACATTATCAAAACAATATTAAACATTATTAAAAAGGGGAAGACGTTGGCATAACGTCTGGATCTCATCCAGGTGTCTTCAGTTCAATTCTTCGGCTGGTTAAGTCCTCCATTACGACATGAGGAATATTTTCCACTTTCTGCTGTGTTGATAGTAGGAGATTTTCAAATAATTTTCGTGTTGTTCGTTAAACCCTACATTTTTGCCTTTTCTTAAATATTTTTTTAAAGCAGACATCTTCAGTTAATAAACAAAGCTACACTTGGTAAGATCCATATATTTCAATCAATGACTAAATAAAATACGATGTCAACTGTGAGAGTATTGGAATTCGATTATCCGTAGCTGCGTGGTAACCAACGGTTTATATCATCCATCTGGATGTGCTTCGATATTAACACTCCAATTAAAAATATTCACACCACGGGTAAAACATGGTTAAGTCGTTAGTAGGAAAAGATGCAACTAGTGAAATAACAGATATTATAATAAGCCAAATAAAATATAAAAAAACTCAGTATATAATAAAAAGAAAGAGAAGAAAGAAAGATAGAAAGAGGGAATAATCGCAAAGGAGACATAGTAGCGGTAGGGGATAGCAAGGGCTAAATTTGGAAAATCCATACTTCTCACACGGACATGTATT
This sequence comes from Glyphotaelius pellucidus, assembly GCA_936435175.1. Lineage (NCBI taxonomy): Eukaryota > Metazoa > Arthropoda > Insecta > Trichoptera > Limnephilidae > Glyphotaelius > Glyphotaelius pellucidus. The sequence goes on from OW386550.1 coordinate 32,021,002, forward strand.
GGTGAATTTTGTACGTATTGTTTGAATGATGTATAAATGTGATTATATGTATGTGACCTGTTCACATTTCGGAAAACCATCTGATTTATAAGTACACGCACCCGACAGAAAAAACTAGAAATATTCTTGTATCCAAAAACGCTTCAATAAACAAAATTAATACACAAACTTTGAGCGCCATTGCAACGCGTGTCGGGTACTCGCTAGTAGTTAACAAAATTAGCACGTGTTTTTTTATAAATATGTCGGCATCGTCACATTCTATAGCATTCAAGAAATACAATTAATTAACACGTTTTTTTTATAAATATGTCTGCATCGTCACATTCTAAAGCATTCAAGAAATACAATTAATTAACACCAGGCTTTTTATAAATATGTCTGCATCGTCACATTCTATAGCATTCAAGAAATACAATTAATTAACACCAAGCTTTTTATATATGTATATCTGCATCGTCACATTCTATAGCATTCAAGAAATACAATTAATTAACACCAGGCTTTTTATAAATATGTCTGCATTGCATCGTCACATTCTATAGCATTCAAGAAATACAATTAATTAACACCAAGCTTTATATATATATATATATATCTGCATCGTCACATTCTATAGCATTCAAGAAATACAATTAATTAACACCAAGCTTTATATATATATATATATATCTGCATCGTCACATTCTATAGCATTCAAGAAATACAATTAATTAACACCAGGCTTTTTATAAATATGTCTGCATCGTCACATTCTATAGCATTCAAGAAATACAATTAATTAACACCAAGCTTTATATATATATATATATATCTGCATCGTCACATTCTATAGCATTCAAGAAATACAATTAATTAACACCAAGCTTTATATATATATATATATATCTGCATCGTCACATTCTATAGCATTCAAGAAATACAATTAATTAACACCAGGCTTTTTATAAATATGTCTGCATCGTCACATTCTATAGCATTCAAGAAATACAATTAATTAACACCAGGCTTTTTATAAATATGTCTGCATTGCATCGTCACATTCTATAGCATTCAAGAAATACAATTAATTAACACCAAGCTTTATATATATATATATATATCTGCATCGTCACATTCTATAGCATTCAAGAAATACAATTAATTAACACCAGGCTTTTTATAAATATATCTGCATCGTCACATTCTATAGCATTCAAGAAATACAATTAATTAACACCAGGCTTTTTATAAATATGTCTGCATTGCATCGTCACATTCTATAGCATTCAAGAAATACAATTAATTAACACCAAGCTTTATATATATATATATATATCTGCATCGTCACATTCTATAGCATTCAAGAAATACAATTAATTAACACCAAGCTTTATATATATATATATATATCTGCATCGTCACATTCTATAGCATTCAAGAAATACAATTAATTAACACCAGGCTTTTTATAAATATGTCTGCATCGTCACATTCTATAGCATTCAAGAAATACAATTAATTAACACCAAGCTTTATATATATATATATATATCTGCATCGTCACATTCTATAGCATTCAAGAAATACAATTAATTAACACCAAGCTTTATATATATATATATATATCTGCATCGTCACATTCTATAGCATTCAAGAAATACAATTAATTAACACCAGGCTTTTTATAAATATGTCTGCATCGTCACATTCTATAGCATTCAAGAAATACAATTAATTAACACCAGGCTTTTTATAAATATGTCTGCATCGTCACATTCTATAGCATTCAAGAAATACAATTAATTTTGAACGAAGTTTGCATTGGATAACTACTTATTTAACAAAATAAATCATGAAGACACGTTTACTTCTAAAGCGCCACCACTTCCCTTCGATCTCCAATGACGACTAACAATATGTCTCACGTTTCCTCCCCACTAACTGATCGGCTGCATTCATCAGGTCTCGGATGCCGTAGCGGGACTTGATTCTCCACGGGTAGGAATAGCGCTGGAAACCCGAGCCGAAGACCTTGTACGTGGTGGGTTTACTGGAAGAAAATGCATTGGTTATTTGACATATACGAAGTACGAGGATATATTTTGATGCACGAGGACATATTTTAAAGATCAAAATACCCAACCAAACTGAAAAATAATTTTTGTAATCAAAAGGTATATCAAATATCGAGTACGGATGTTAGCTACTTTATTTATTTTTGCTTTATATTTTAAGATATAGACCATTAAAGATTTTAGTGTTTCATAATTTTAGAGGCAATTTGGCCAATTATTTGTGAGTAAATGAAAAACAATAAAAAAATAATGTTCAAACAATCGAAATTAGTATTTACATTATTTTATAAAAAAATTATACGTGTGACGGTGGGGATACATTTATTTATTTATTTTATTTTAGTTATTTTTTGTACATTTAAGATATTAAATCGATATTCACATATATGCGATTATAGTATTTTTGAAATTATCACAATTACACACACCTATTACCTCGTGTAGCATTTAGAATCGGGCCGCTTACAATAACACTCCCTGTGAAGATGGCGATAAGGATTAAATTCCCACCTAACACCAGCCATCTGTTTTGATTAATGCAAGAAGAAAACATTGCCAAAAAGCGTGTTTTATTTTATTTTGCAAGGTTCAGGGACAAATATTTAAATATTTTACAATCTTTTTCTAAAGAACTTAATTTGCCACATTTTACAATAAGCCCACATCCGAAAAGAAGTTCGTAAGTTGCTGATTTTGAACTAAAAAGCAGTTTTTATAGCCCTGATTCTTTATTTTTCTTGGGGTTAATAAACGACTTTAAAAAAAAATGTTCAATCATTTCAAAGGTGAAGATGTGGTCTACTCGCATTATTTAAAAGCATCTAAAATATTTCTAAGCCAACAAATTTTCAAACCAAATAGGTGCACATGATTTTGCATTACCTCGTAGTGCTTCGCATTAAGAGAAACCTTTGGGCGGCCCGTTTCGGCCTGTTTCATACAAATCTCAATTTTGGATTTGAGATCAAAATACCCAACAAACTGAAAAAATATTTTTGAAATAAAAAGGTATATCATTTATCTAGTATGGATATGAGCTGCTTTATTTATTTTTTTATTTAATTTTTAAGATATAGACCATTAATAATTTTGTTTCATGATTTAAGTGGCGACTTCGGCAATCATTTTTGAGTAAATGAAAAACATTTAAAAAAAATATTTTACTCCATTTATTTTTTAAATTTGATGAAATTTTTTTTTTAAATTAATTAAAATATATTTAAAATGTAATTTATATTTACACCCATTTAAATGATTTCTTAAATTAATTTTTTATTTCATATTAAAGTAAAATTTAAAAAAAATGTATTTTATTTACTCACAAATAATTGCCAAGTTGCCTCTCAAATCATTTTAAGAATGTTTTTCATTTTCTACGACATAAATAGGTAATTTGTAATTTAATTTTACACCCATAAAAAAATTTTCTTTTATGGTTTTTTTTTTTCATTTTTTATTTCATCTTTGATTAAATTTTTATTGTAAACGTAGTAAATTTTTTAAAAATGTATTTTATGAACTCACAAATAATAATTGCCCAAATTGAATAATTGGAAATAATTGCCCAGAAACGAGCCAAAACGGGCTGCCGAAACGTTCTTCTTAATGTGGTTCAAACAATCTATTTTGCATTTATTAATCGTAACATGTATGTAGTTTTAATGATTTCCGAAAAATTCATTATATTATATCATCCCTTTTGTTTTGCAAAATAAATTGAATTAATTAATTTAGTTGGCCAGCCCTGGAGGTCATGGGGGTTGATTGTTAAGCCTGGCATGTTGGCTTAGCTCTCACCGTGACGAATCCAACACACACTAAATGCTGCGCCAAAATAAGCCTTATCAAACTTGCTTCAGCAGAACAGCGATTCTGCCTCATGTACGGACAAGCCTTGTTGCTGAAATTTATGACCTCAATAGTGTAGTTCATTTTAAGTCTGTAAGTCAGGGATCCGATTTACGCCGCAATATACAAAACAAAATTACATGATAAGATTTGTTTGTTCTACTATAGCGACGACCTTAAGACGTTCTTTTTTTATGCGAATTTCTCAAGAGTCCCAACTGCTCTGAACCATCTGGAGCCAGCGAGACTCTCCAATCCCCAATCGCCAGTGAGACTCTCCAATCAGTGGAATCCTCGATTGGGGTATATTGTTAGGAAGAAGGTGTGGGGAGGGTAAGAAGATACTAAGATCGGGTCACCAACATGGCTAAAGCCATTTCTAGTAACATTTCAAATCTGTATGGTGGTACTATACAAATGCGATACTGAGAGAAACTAAAATTAAAACCTATATTTTTTAACAATATACAATTTATACATGATGTAAGTACTAAGTAGCGTAGACGTTGTCACCCCATCGGAAGATGGTCTCAATTTTGAGACCGAAGAGCCTATGATTTACTTAGTTTAATTTGTTAATCTGTCATACATCTCATTTAAGAAAAAAGAGTTTCAGTGTACATTTCATATGAGATAAAAAAGTTTTAGCATATATCCCATGTAAGAAAAAAGAGTTTCAGTATACATCTCATATAAGAGAAAAAAGTTTTAGCATATATCTCATGTAAGAAAAAAGAATTTCAGTGTACATTTCATATAAGATAAAAAAGTTTTAGCATATATCTCATGTAAGAAAAAAGAGTTTCAGTATACATCTCATATAAGAGAAAAAAGTTCTGGCATATATCTCATGTAAGAAAAAAGAGTTTCAGTATACATCTCATATAAGAGAAAAAAGTTTTAGCATATATCTCATGTAAGAAAAAAGAGTTTCAGTATACATCTCATATAAGAGAAAAAAGTTCTAGCATATATCTCATGTAAGAAATAAGAGTTTCAGTATACATCTCATATAAGAGAAAAAAGTTTAAGCATATATATCATATAAGAAAAAAGAGTTTCAGTATACATCTCATATAAGAGAAAAAAGTTCTGGCATATATCTCATGTAAGAAAAAAGAGTTTCAGTATACATCTCATATAAGAGAAAAAAGTTTTAGCATATATCTCATGTAAGAAAAAAGAGTTTCAGTATACATTTCATATAAAGAAAAAACAAAATCGGTCACATAGTTAACGAAACACCTTTGGTTTCACTATCTCTAAGGTATATTTTTTTCCTTTTGAGAAGAAAGACAAACATTTCTTAATTAAATATAAAAATTAATTTGGGAGGCCGGAATGGGTACCGCCGCCCCGGGAACCTTTATTGGATAACCAACACCTCTACCATAGGTCACCTCAAGTGGTTCGCTACGTTTGGTGATTTAACAGGGGTGCCCGAGTTCATGGGGTGAGGTTTGTCTAGGTCTTGAAGGTGGATGACCAGGACACACTGAACCCCAGATTTCTACCCATCCCTTATACCCTTTTCCTTCCCAGAACTCTCCTCCTTCCTTTCCTTAAAAAAACTCTCCACACAGCATCTCCAAGGATGACATAGGCCCTGAGGGAAATTGTTTTCCTCAGTGCCTCCTGTGTGGAGCTCATTTAAAAAAACTGACAATATTTGATAATCTCGCACAGCCACCACAGTAAGCCGAAAATGTTGCTTGTGTCGTGAAAGAGGACTTAGCCAGCCAGGGAATTGAACACAAGACGCCTGGGTGGGACTCAATTGAGGTGCCAACTCGGTTACTGACCGGTCAAGTTTCATCACAAATTTACCAAACCACACACAGTTTCGGCTCCTCGAAATATTACGCTAGTTTTATTTAGGTTAAATTTATTCCTTGTACAAATATGAGAAACAACTCGAGGTTTCAATTCATTACATTTTCAACAATAACGATTTCCCTAATAAAATCGAAACATTTAACAAATATTTACCGACATAAAAACAAACAATCTTGGAAAATCAAGAAAAATTCCACAACACACGACTGAATTTGTTAATCTTTTTCTCTTTGCAAAGCATCAGCGTTACTTTTCGCGCATTTCTCCCTTTAACATTCAACAATTTACCGTTCAAAAGTTATCCATTCCACACACGACTAAACCTGTTCTGGAAGTTATTTTTTGTATTTCTATTGTACAAATTTGTATTAAGAATAATGTGGGTGTTATGTAGGAATAAGTTCTCCTTAAACACCTTTGCACTTCACTGATCTATTACCCTCAGAAATTTATTTTATTTTCTTTCTAACATACGGCACACATTTTGTGAACCTTTAAACATAAAATATTAATTTAGTTTACCTACATATTATATTGTTACCCCTGCGGTAAAAATTTCGTGATGGTTTGTTATTAGATAGTATTTTTTATTATTTGTTTTCCACCGTTTCAGAAATAAAAAAAGTTTTTTTTGGCTGTGGGTGAGAAAAAAGCCAATCTTGGCGTCTGCCCACGTCGTTTTGTCTTCAAAGGGAAGCAATTTGGTCGGCAAAGTAGGGAGTGATGAATCTACTTATCTCTTATGGAAAAACTTCCTAACGTGGGAAAGAATTCGTTGGAAATTTGTATAAATTAATAAGCCATTTAATTTATTTTCAGAAAGACGCAAACGTTAAAGTTAAGTTCGTTTGTTCCCGATGTAAGTGCTGCTTGGAAAAATAAAATACAAGTTATCCTTTTCGATAAAGGAAACTCGATCGATAAAAAGACGTTAGCGCATACCTGTAAGAACTTTTTAGTACTGTTTACAGAAGGGAAAGAAATGCAGTCTCCGATCTTTGAACAAAACAAAGAACTAACATTGAGAATAGCTTCCAATCCCATTCTCAATACGTTTACGATTGGAGAGGACATTTATGATGGAATGTGATCCTTTCTGATATAATGAAATATAAACGTTGAAGCTAATTTTATCCATAAATAATGTAGTCTAATATTTGAGAAGGCACTAGTGAAATTTCCTTTAATTATCATATTGCTTAAATAAAATAAAATATTTGTTTTATGATATATTATTCAGATTTTTTTATTTATTTTTATTTCTGACTGTTACATATTACAATTTTCCATTAAAAATTTGGGAGGGTTGTAATCAAAGAATTAAATTAAAATTAATTATTAAATGTGTAATTACAAATAAGACCTGATAATGGCCACTATAATAGTGTCCGAAACTAAGTTGTGTTGTTTGACTAAGAGGGAGGTAGCGCAACAGGGCCTAATACCCTTAAAATAAATCACGATTACAGATAAAAATATTTTTAGATTTTAATATTTTGAATAGACATTTGGGGCAAAAATAATAAAAAAAATTGAACTTATTTATCATCTTTTGATAAATTAAAAAGCTATTTAATTTAATTGTAATAATTTGTCCTCTCTCTCTTTCTAAATCTATTTATATTATAAACATATCCAACCATTTATTTATTTTATTTTTATATTAACTTCACAGAAGAGTTAAAAAGCGAAAAGAAATGAGGGAAATAATTTCCCTCAGGTTTGTTGGATCATGTTTGGGGATGCTGAGTAGAGGGTCTTTTTAAAGGAAGGAAGGCGTGGAAATTCTGAGAAGGAAAAGGTATAAGCAATGAGTAAGAATCTGGGGGTCAGTGAGTCTAGGAGTGACATACGTATGAATCTATCCCTACCTCTACGATACAAGGCGATGGGTCGAGAGAGATTACTTCAGGTCAAAGAGTCTCCCTAAACCGGCCTCTCTTAGGATGGGCGTACGCTGAGACATCGGTCGCGCAGCATGTTCAGCGCAGTTGTGGAATGTATGAGAAACATGCACGTCTCAGCGTATGTCGCTCCATACACTTCCATACAACACAAAAACCAAAACTATCTTGCGCTGAACATTCTGCGTGACCGATGTCTCAGCGTACGCCCATCCTTAATCTGGCCCACGACGCAGCAGGTGGACAGGCGCGTCCATCGCCAAGATATAGGCAAACCACACAAACGATTTGGGGTGACCTATCGTAAAGTTGTTATTTAGAAAATATTAATGGAAAAGGAAGTGGAAAGAGTTTCACGAAGTCATTTAGTGACAGATGTAGCGCTACGTGATCTGAGTGGTAATATTAAGAGCCATTAACCAGCGAAGAGAATTTAAATTTCGTCGAACGATGATCTTGCAATTGTACCCTTGTAACGGTACATGGCGGTTCCGATGAGAAAGATTAATTATTTTCCTTACCAGCATTTTAACATAATGACTCAATGTCGATTTTATTTAATTCCAAATTTGCTTTGATTGGTATTGTGTGGGTATTTACCCACATTCAAAAATGCTCAAACTCGTGATGATAAAACAGTTAAAATTATGTCATCATCATCATCTTAAAATTATGCACTTTATGTAATTATTGTTTGATCATAAGTAGTTATAATTTTTCAATAATTTCTAAGCAAAATAAGAATGTAAATTAAAAAAATATTATATAAGTTTGTAAGACCGTAAATAAATAGAAACACTGAAGTATTTTCGTCATAAAACAAGGGCGCAGATCTTTTTTTATGATTTTATTTGAACTTAAAAATTCTGAAAAGTAGGTTTCCCAAATAATTTATTGATTTATTTTACTGCATGATTATATGATTTGAAATGTATGTTGTATAAAACAAAAAAAATGGTTTGAATATTTAACAAATCTGCCAACGACCTACGGTAAAACCTTATTGCACTAAAAATAAACATATTTTCTCAAAATTTAAAAAATAGCTTCACTAGATAAAAGAACAGTCTGTCGAAATAAATTTTAAATTTTTTGTGGAAAAGAGTCATTACGTCTAAAAGTTGATTTAAAAATGTCGTATTTCCGGTTTTGTCTGGTTATTCCATCTTAACATGGCAAACGAGTAGCAATATACTTCTGTGTTTCAAACAGTAATCCGTGAATATCCTGACAAGAATGAACAAAGGAGTTGTTTTATCATACGAGTATTGTTAGTGCGATAGCAAGAAGTAAGAAGTTCTGGAACACACTGCTCCATTTCACCTGGGACCTCATAGTCTGGAAGGTTTCCCTGTTTTAGCACAGAACTACACTTTACACTTTCTCCTCCCCCCTAAACAACATTTTCAGAACAAAAGGGACAAACAAACTATAAAGGCATATGACATTTTAGCTTCTAGTTTATTTTTAGCACTCATTTTCAAGGTTAGGGAATATCTATATAAGGAATGTCTATATATCTTATAAAAAAAGATAAATATCAATTTTTAACTGAAAAGAGAACTCGACTTAAACATGTTTTTCTATGCCCAAAACTAAATACGTCTTTTGCACAACATTATAACACTTACCAGGGAAGAAATTTTTTCAATCGTCTGCCGGAAAAAATCAGAAAAATTACCGATCAAACCCAAATATTGCTCTCTGTCAAGAAACATTTAAAAAATATTCTTAAGAAAAAAACTACTGCCCCTTAATTGATCTTACAAATACCCATAATATGGTTTCTTTTTTACTTTTTAAAATACACAAAATTATCAGAATAAATACTACTGCACACATGTATTTATGTACAATGAATTATTTAAGTATTACCTAATAACAAAATTCATGTACACTCCCCTTCCATACACAAGCAAATGCTTTCAATGGAAGAGTAGTAAAAAAACCTAAGATGTATTATTATTAATATATACTATGTAAAACATATTAATATATATAATAAATAATAAAAATAAATAAAAAAAAATCTCACCGGGTGAATCTATCGTTGAGATTTATAAAAAATTTCAACAACTGCCCACTGGAGAGGACTTTTTTATTGTTTGTGTCCAGTAATGTCTTTGGGTGGCGATTTTGGTACCGCCAGGGAACCATTTCTTGGACAACCAAGACCTCTGCCATAGGTCACCCCGAGTGGTTCGCTACGTTTAGTGACTTAACAGGGGTGTGCGGGTTCATGGGGTGAGGTTTGTTCGGGTCTTGGTGGCGATGCGTCACCAGCTGCATGGCAGGCCGGATTTAGAGAGAATGGATGAGGGAATTTCTTTGACTTCACCAGTCATACTCTCTCGGAGGGATGAATTCATACGTCCGTCACTCCTAGATACACTGATCATCAGATTCTTTCCCATCCTTCATACCCCTTTCCTTCCCAGAACTTCCTCTTCTTCCTTTACTTAAAAGGCCCCGAAGGAAATCTATTTCTTCAGGGCCTCTTATACGGAGCAAATGTAAAAAAAAAAAAAAACATGCAAACAAACACAGCATAAAGTCTGAAGCCTCGATTACATTGAGCGAGTTTACAAGCTACTAGACGGTGAATACACTATCTGCTACTTAACTTGTTCAGTGCAAAATCTGCTGGTTAGCTAGTTAATATGATAACACTGAGCGAGCTTACAAATTATAATACATAATGAAGTACAGTACACAGAAGTTAGGTAAAGGGTGCAATGTTAAGATATGCAGTATTCTTATGACGGAAGTCAAAAGCAATTGAGGTGTTATAATCTTTGTTTCTGGGACTTTGTCTTATAAATGCAAATCTTGTATAATATTTCAAAACAAAACCAAAGTTAGTATGCATTAGAGTCGAGTTATTAACCGAAGTTTACTCTATTTGAGTTTTAAATTAGTTATTTGTTTGCGATCTGTAAAGAAACCTTCCAGGAGTTCATGACAAAGCAGTACAACGCCCAGCAGTATAATGCAACAACGTCCGCTCCCTTTGAGACCTCGGCCGAGCGAGCCGAGCAACAGTTTGTTGTAAACATTAAGTGATCGTCTAAACTCGTTCGCGTGTGCACTGTTCCAATGGAAGCTTTTATATTTACCGCGACGATTCACGGTAACGGTACCGTGACGGCAAAACGACAATAAATTTACGTTCATTATCGCTATAATGCTGCAGCTCTTTCTTACACATTAAATAATGGTGAGACACATAAATTACGTGTGACTGTTTCCTCCAAAGTACTACTTTTTGCGAGGGAATTGCGTTTCATTTTCTTTATACGTGTGAGAGTGATGTATGAAAATGATTGTATATTTCCTTTGTAGGGTGCAGACACACGTTCACCGTTCATCTTATTTTATGTGCTTAAGGACAAAAGCAAAATCGTCAGCGCATTGACATTTGACGTTTTTGAATTTTTGAAATTCACTCACTTTAATATTATCATTGTAACACTTTCCACACTTAAGGCCTCCGCTCATGGAGAAACTGAAAAGAAACCAGTTCTCAATGCAATTGCAATCAACCTCAAAAAAAAAATGGTATTTTTCTGATCTGGCATATCAAAATTTGCAAATTTGCTAAAATGCAGTTGAGACTCCACTGCCGCGGCGACCAGCAGTGCTGTTTTTTTTTCAGTTGCATTGTTGATAGGTTTCCATGATAGCAGTTTACAAACTGCCAAGTTTTGACATGTCAGATCCGAAAAATATCGACTTTGTTAAAGAGATTGATTGCAATTGCGTTGAGAAATGATTTTTTTTCGGTTTCTCCATGAGCGGAGGCCCTTATCATCATTTGTAGGGGTTTATGGAGACACCACGGTGCGGTGTGTGAGAAAGATGGAAAAAAATGATGACGTTTTTCCTTTGGAGGAAACAGACCTTCATACATTGTGTATCTCATCTTTTGAAAGAGCTGTAGCATTATTGTGTTAAAGTACGTATGTTTATTGACTTTTTATGCCGTCACGGTACCGTAACCGTGAATCGTCACGGTAATTATAAAAGAGTTCATCAAAAATACTTTTCAAATATAATGTTAAAAAAAATTGTTACAGAAGTTATATTTGAATATGGTCCGATTTATATTTTCTTCAGAAATTGAAAATTCACTTTGTGACATCATTTTAATTGAATGAAAATAATAAATCATTGAAGAAGAATATAATCCTAACAAATCTAAACGAAACATGAAACGGAACATTTCACCGAAAAATAAATAAAGGTAAAGATCGCAAATGGAAATCGAACCCGGGAACTCTGACAACGCCTGAACAAATTCGGCCATTGGGGTCTAATTATATTATTTTACGTCAGTTTTTCGATCTCATATTTCAAATTCGGAATAAATTATTTGGTTTTTTTATGAGAAAAACTCTCTTTTAATAACTTTTGAAGGTTATTCCCATCAACGTAATATATCATTGAAGAAGAAGATAACACTTATAATCTAAATGAAAATATGAAAGAAAACAAGACACAGAAAAACAGAAAAAAACAATGGTCGCAACTGGGACTCGAACCCAGACATTGTTTTTTTCTGTTTTTCTGTGTCTTGTTTTCTTTCATATTTTCATTTAGATTATAAGTGTTATCTTCTTCTTCAATGATAAATTAATTGGGACTATTACAATAATGCAAACTAATCCAGTGATATTTTATGTCAATGAATGCATGCAAGTCATATTAAACATAGTTTTTATTACTGTTTTTGGTAAAATTATCTAACAGTAATAGGTGAGGGTCTGCGGGGTTGAATTTCAGAAACCGGCTTCGAGGGCATGTCTGACGCGACGCATTACGCGCCGCGCCACTAAAGCTACCGTTGTAATTTCCGTCAGAATTCGTCAAAATCGTCGTTAGCAGGTCGCATGGGGACGTGCCACAGGCTACGAATTTGTGAATTTATAGAATCTCTCCAGACATGGAAAGATTGACGGTTATTCTCAGTTGTGAATAATAGTATCAAGCGACTATATGTTACGCTTTTTCCTGGTGACTAGCTATTACTGGATGACAGTGGATCCGAGGAACAGGCTTTTTTTGGAACCAGTTCCTATTGGATTTATAAAATGGTCACAACACTAACTTGGACGAAGCCAAATCAAAAGCCACCCGCAGGGCCTAGCAGAAAAAACCTGCGGGTGGGTTTTTAACTGCTAGTTAAAAATGAATGAATTACGCTTGCAGATATTTTGAACTTTGAATATTTATTTTGAATGTTGAATTATGCTTGTAGTTACATAATACGATTTGATTATTGTTTGCATTTCTCTCTTTAAACATTTATTATATTTGCATTTATGTAAATACCCCTCCCATAACAACTAGCTACTGGAGCTTACCTTATGGAATAGTGGAATAATTAGGAATTTTTTTTGCATATTTTTATAATTTGAATTGTTATATTTTTTTGTAATAGATGTTTAAAAAAAATAATATTTACACATCAAACAAGAAATGTCACTGTGATATTCGACTTATTTACAAAAATGTAACATTTTGAGAGGGTATTTAATTGACCTTTTTACAACAGTTCCTGCAATAAAGTGAACTGTTTTGTGCCGCAGGGACGGCATAATTCATTTGCCGTGTGATGGAAATTACCTTGATTAATTTTCCCCTCTGAAATAACGTTATTTTGATGTTCTAGTTAATTTTCTGTTCTATTATCCAAGAAGACAGGTTTTGATTACACATGATACAATTCTTATTATTACGATATCTCGTCAAAATATTTTGAATTACCTACGGAACTGCTAGTTGGGGTGTTACATAATGTGACTTTATAGTTATCGTGATGTTAATTGATGAACAAATATAAGTTTTCGTAATCGATTTCTTTTTACGACTTAATCATTTTACCGGTACCATTGTTTTATAACGGTAATACTTCGACCAGGGCCCAATTCAATATACCACTACACAGAATTCAAATCTTGAGTAAATGTATTCTCACATAGATGGATGAAATATGTCGCTGATACAATATAAACCAGAAATAATGAAACTATATTTATCCATGATACAAGTACTTACTAAAGAAGTTCGTTGGTAAATTTATTTAACAACATCGACAAATTTACTAATCATATCTATACCTTGTAGCGGTCCCAAAGGGGGGCCCACCTACCTTTTGCCGTCGGGCAACTCAAGACGTCGGGCAGGCAGGAATTCTCTCCTCGTCAGGGTCGTAGGTAACTAGGTTTACATGGTACATAGATATTTGCCAAGCTCGCCCACGAGATCCCAATCAAATGAAAGAGGAAGTTGGATGAAATATAACTATATTGTCGGGTTTACACATTTACAACATCTTGCAAAACACAATATAAATCACAAAACAACACAAAGCCTAACTAGCTAGTTCCTAACGTAAGGCTCTCTCTCAAATCTCTCTGGGAATGCGATGGTTTAACCGGCAATTTAATGTGGGACACATTACGATCAAGAGGGGAATGGTGGTTACTCACAGCTGGTGGTCTGATGCAGGAAACCGGGAAAACAGGCCATGGTCAGCGCAGGTCGCTCCACTGCTCCGCGACCTCGTAATTTACTGTTCAAATTGGGTTGTAATGGTTCGCCATTGCAGGTGGCGTCGCGCGGGAATGAGGGGAGCGTGCGCGATCGACACGGCTCCTTTTGACGGCGGTCGGCTGGTTTCTGCGGTGGAGTGGAGTGTTTACTGCTGGAATGGCGGGGGGTTCGGTGTGTGCTTTCTTGCGAGGGTGGGGGGACGGAGTACACTGCCCGCGCCACGGCTGCTTGCTGGACTTATGACGTCATAATGCTTGAAGAGCATATCGTAACACCCTATCGCATAAATGCATTTTAGTTATTTATTATTTAGTTTTTTTTTAAGGTTTTATTCTTTTCGTCTTTTCAAATTTGGGAAAAAAATGGTACCAGCCTACAATGGGGCAATGCATTGTTTAAAAATTTACTTAATTTTATTGTTTCAATGGAGATGAGGAATATTTCCTGTAATATGTAGACACCTTCTCAACTTGAAAGATATTTTACTTATTATTTACCTACCATTAAACATTTTCAACATGCCTTATGTTAAGTTATTTATACATATTTTATAAATATATTTTTCTTAACTACCCATTTTGTCTTTCTCGACTTCTGTTTTCTATTTCTAACTGTTTTACAAGCTCACTAGAGCTGCCTTTTTTATGTTGTAGTTATACCTAATACTTTGTTATATTATGTAAAAACCGAAATAAATAAATAAAAAAAAAAATAAAAAAATTTACTTCACACGCGATAGAAGTGAAACCAGGAAGTTGCTAGATGTCGCTTTCTTTTCTTTTGTCTGTTTATTTTAAAGTGGTTTGAAGATTGGATATTGATTTAACAAAAAAAAAAGTTTTTTTTTTGGATTTTGTAAGATTCGAACCTTCGTTCGCTGGATGTCTGTCTCTCTGGCCGCTTAGATTTGTCGGGCACCTTAGCCGTTCGCGCCGAGGTGCAAATTTACTGCATTATATTAGAACCGACGACCCGTCAAATAATAAATTTTAGTGACGCACTTCCGTTTCATCCGAATTTCAAATCACTAACAGGGTTAAAGAAGTTTCACTTCAATAATAATGTTATGGGGAAAGCCACTTTGGGTTTCATCAAAATTTATAGTAAGCGAAAAAACAAAAATAAAAGCTGCATGTTTCGCAGAACTTAACCATAATAGAACCCTTTTAAATCTTCGCCATCAGTGGGACTAAACTGTATTTTTTCCCCGAAAATAGAAAACCCATTTCGGGACCTAGGGAACTAAACCTTTCACAGGTAATGTGTTTCTTCCTAACCCTTGAACCGAACACTTATACTTTTGTTCCCCTGGTAGTTCCATGAGTTCTTTTTTCTTAACAAACTGCGTCATACGGTGTTAGCGTAGAGCTGCTTTTACAAAATAATTAATTTATTGGTAGTCAAGTCCACCCCTTTAATTTATTTGTTTGAAAAAATGTTTTCAAAGATATATGAGCAACTTTAATGGCGTTTTCTTCTAGACAGGAAAAATAGTAGACTATAAAAAACAGTAATTTACTGCATGGGCAGTTTTAACGTGGAACTGTAGGGGTATTGAACCAAGGATTTATTATTATTGTACTATCATATACATTTTTTATTCTGTGTGCATAATTTTTTTACGTTTGTGATACTTTACTCTCAAGGTCAAATGTTTTTAAACTAATGTAGTAATATTTTAAATAGTGTTTAAATATTTTAATGTATTATTTCAACACACAAGTTAACAAGAATAACACGAATTAACCACTCAAGAGAAAGACGTATCAAGCGATCGTGTTTTCTGAACATTCATTTGCAAACTTCCCGCCCAAATTAAGAAATCATACCTCCGAATTTTAATCTGGAGACATATAAATTGACTATGGTGCTGTTTAGCCAACAAATTCGCCTATGTTTAACTTATTATCGAAGTGAAAACTTCTTTAGCATCTTATGATTTGAAACTCGATGAAACGAAAAAGCGACACTAAAAAGAGACAAACACATACACACTACAGTATTTAGGAGAATGAGATATAATAATCAGTCTTCTCTTTGTGCGGTGCTTCATAGCCTCAAAGCCATTATTGTCTACTTTCGTTTTCTAAAGGTTACTTTTTCATATTTTTTGGATTTATAAAAAAATTTCCAAGTATGGAGTGAATACAAATCTCGTACAGGCAATTGCCTATCTGTATGAGGGAAGTGTTGCTTGTGTAAGGGTGAACAGTGATTTTACGGGGTGGTTTGACATCAAAAAAGGTGTTAAGCAAGGTTGCGTAATGTCACCGTGGTTATTCAATCTATACATGGATAATTGTATGCAAGAATTGAAAGAGGTGGGATTGGGAGCGAAATTGAGTAATCTGAAAGTATATTGCATATTGTATGCTGATGATGCGGTGCTGATTTCTAACAGTATGAAAGATCTACAGTCTCTCGTGTCTAGGATGAACGAAGTATGTATGTAAGACTAAAATCATAGTATTTGAAAGAGAGAGTACAAAAATAGTGTGCAATATAGTTGTGAATGAAAACTTGGAGCAGGTGGATGAGTTTGTCTCGTAGGTAATATGTTTACGAGAGATGGGAAGGCTGATAGAGATATTGAAAGAAGGGTAAATGCAGGTAACTCCATTAATGGAGGATTGAATGCTTTTGGCGCTAATAAAAAAAAACTGTCAAAAGAAGTGAAGCTAGCAGTCCACAATGGAGTGCTGGTACCTACCCTGATGTATGGCAGTGAGGCATGGAACTGGCAGAGGAAGGATGAAAGCAGACTGAATGCTGTTGAAATGAGATCCCTGAGACGCATGTGTGGTAAAATGATGTATGATCGTGTGAGAAATGTGGATATCCACAAAGAATACAAGGCTGATGTAAGCGTAATGAGTAAGATTAAGAAAGGGACCCTCAGATGGTTTGGGCATATAAAGCGAATGAAAGAAGAAAGTAGTGTAAGAAGAATAAATGACGCAAATGTGAATGGTAGAAGTAGTCGGGGACGCCCGAAGAAGACACGACACGATCAAGTGAATCAGATACTTGGGTCGGGCCATGTCAAAAGTCAGAAAAATAGAAGAGTATGCATGAGATGATGTATGAATGTGAATGAGGCAAAGAGTGTGTGCCAAGACCGAGTTGTTTGTCCGTCCTCTCTGCCTATCCCTGCGGAGAAACGGCGTGATGGTTAAGTTAGTCTGTTAAAAAAATATTATTGTAAATTTTATAAATTCTCCGTGTTAGTTAGTACTTTTGAAATTGTAGTGCGAGGTACTTATCCGGATCGATACTGGATATTTTTCGTTTCTGTAAGTTGCCTATGGCTTACTTATCACGTATATAAATATACATTATAATACTTTTTTTAAATTAAAAAAAAATAAAAATAAACAGGAGAATATGCATGTCTCTTGAATTTTACTCATTTATGACACCTCTGCCGTAGGTCACCCCAAGTGGTGCGCCACGTTTGATGATTTAGCAGGTGTGCCCGGGTTCTTGGGGGTGAGGTTTGTACGGGTCTTGGCGGCCGATGTGTTTGCACACCTAATGCGTGGCAGGCCGTATCTAGAGAGACTGGCTGAGGGAGACTTTTTGGCCACTCCAACCGTACTCCCCTGGATTCTACCCCTGATTCCTACCAACCCCTCAAATCCTAGCAGAACTTCCTCTCTTTCCTTTCCTTAAAAAGACCACTACACAGCATCCCCAATGATGACATAGGCCGCAAGAATTGTTTTCCTCGAGACCTTGTGTGTGGCGCTAATATAAAAAAATCTCCCCTTATTGCGCAAACAATCAGTTCCATTATTTCAGCCCTCCATAACTTGTGCGTTAGAAAACAACCGTTTTATTTGGCATTGGTGCGAAAAAGACATAAAATATAATCGATCATAATACAAAAAAATCGCATATCGAGATTATTGTTTCTGAAATGTTGAAAAAATTCCTCCCACCGATTTTCCGTGGAAACTTTCAAACAATTCCACTGTCACTTTCCCGAAATAATAATGTTTTAAAAAAGAGAGTATTCATCGAAATCACATTTAAATTAGTATTGTCTGTCAAATAAGAGTAGAAAATGTAAAAAATGGAACATCAAAATTTGTTGGCTCGCAATATCAATTTACCTGTCAAATATTATTTTGAAGTGCAATGACCCTGAAAATACAGAACACTGTATGCACATAAAAAAAAATTAAAATCGAAAAAGCACTGTTGCTAAGGCACCTTCATAATGACATAAATTTGATTAAATTGTGTTTTACAAAGTGATAGGTTTTCATTTAATTTAACATAAATTTAAATTTAACAGTAGGTAGAAGGGAAGAATTAATGATGGTGAGTTTAGTTACTACTTTTAGATATGAATGAGTTAAATATATTCAGATCTAAAATTAGAGACATGATCTTAAGCCGGGCAACGCTAGTTAGTTAGGTTAGGTATTAAATAGATGTGAGCAATTTCTAAAGTGTACTTTATATTTTATTACAATATCGTTATTCTTCATTATGTTGACACAAAATTGCAAAAGGTATAGTAATGATAAACCTATATGCAATTCAAATTTTGAGGTCAGTAGGTATATATATCACAATGAAAAAAATATTGGTTACACAACTTTAGATTACCACCATCATTATATTTTCAGAATTGCCATTTGAACAACAGTGGCGCCCTCCTATGTTTTCTACTCTCATTTGACAAACTGTACGTACGTTACTTTTGAACTCCTTACCGCTTGGGTATTTTTGTAAAATTTGCCCAACATGACTACATGGCGGATAGGTTACCACGTTGGGATACTACGTGACCTTTATTAATATTTTGCTCTTGATTTGATGTCGCATTTCGGAAAACGAAAAAATTTGGTTATTGGCATTCACCTTCACCGTCCTTCATCATTGCTCAAGAAACGTTCACCACTCACGGTAGTACTTATCAACGAGTGGGTAAAATATCGTTAAGTTATTCATAACTGGGAAATGTTTGTCTTTTTGTTAATTATACATAGAAGATGAGTTTGAGCTGACTGATCGTTCAAGGTTTAACTAACTGAAGTTCTAATTAATTTATGTTTTGATGTTTGACTCATTTTTTTATTTTTTTTTTACAGTTAATACCGCACAAGAGTCCCAACTGCTCCCGTCTGGAGCTAGTGAGACTATGGCATCCCCAATCGGGGTATGTTGTGAGGCTGAAGGTAGTGGGGAGGGGAAGGAGATAGGGAAGAGGAAGGTGGGGAGGTACCTGGCTATTCAGATCTGGTCACTAAACACGGCTAAAGCCATTTCAAGCAACGTTTCAATTCTGAATGGTGGTCTTACACCAGGGCGATACTGATAGTATCTTCCACTCTGGAACGTGCCGCAAATATACTATTTATTATTTTAAATGAATAAATTGTGAAATAACACAAATTAATCAAATAAAATTTATTTGCGCACGCCGGGTTCGAACCCGCGACCTTCGGATTGTGAGTCGAGAGTCTTGCCTCGGGACCACAGAGGCCGTCATTACGTCACGCTGCGTTTGGTGACTTAGCAGTGGTGCCGGGGTTCATGGGATGAGGTTTATCTGAGTCTTGGCCGTGTTGGGAAAGACTGGTTGAGAGAGACTTAACTTGACCACTCCAACTGGACTCTCTTGACTCATCGCCTTGCACCTTAGTGGGAGTTGTCGATTCATACGTCCGTCACTCCTGGACACATTGGCCCTCAGATTCCTACCCACCCCTCATACCTTTTTTCTACCCAGAACTTCCTCTCCTTTTTTATCTGAAAAGCCCCTACACGCAGCATCCTCAAAGATGATACATGCCATGAGGGATTTTTTTCGGGGCCTCCTGTGTAGAATTAATGTACAAAAAAATTCATTTAATGAAAACAAGTAACGTTGTGAACACCACTGTATAATTAATATTATCGACATGTTTCAAAACAATGTGTTCTTCGTCAGGATAATATATTAATATAAAAATAACAAAAGACAAACAAGCGTAGACAAATAAAAACAAACACAAAATATTAGAAAGAAGAAGTGATTAATTACTTAAAATGTCATAAAAAACAATTATAGGATTTGTAAAGATTGCATTTACACAATAGAAAACTTTTAAAACAAACAATAAAAACAGGAAGTCTAAATAACAAAATAAATTATTGTGAATTATTATTAATACGAAAATAAATTAAAGAGATGGCTATTTTTAAAAACGTTTGGTTATTAATAATATTTAATTTACTATTAACCCTTTTCATAATTTCACAATTCTTTAATTGTATACCCGTTGTGTTAGTGTGTACATTTTTAAATCTTCATTAATATCAAAAGAATGACTTGTTTCTAAAATGTGGTTGGCAAATTTTGAATAATAATAATTATTATTTAAACATATTAGATGCTCCTTAAATCTAATGTTAAAATTTATAGATAATATAAATAAAATTTATATTCCCCATATAAAAAAAAATTACAATCATTACAAATTAATTCATAAACCCCAGATTTGTTAAAAAAAAGACGCCTTTATCCTTGTTATTTAATGTAAATTTTTTTTTTAATTTGTTATCAGGGTAAAAAGCTGGTTGGATATTATCTGGCATGGTACGATATTACTGTTTTTGAAACAAATCGATAATATTAATTATATAGTGGTGGATACAATGTTATTTATTTTCATTAAATCAATAATGACGCCACAAAGGAAATTTGAAGAAGTAAAAAGAAATCACCTTTTTGCAGTTTTAGGAAACCTAGAAAATTTGGGCCCACATAAAATTGTTCATGATGGATTCACCACTTTTGGTATTAAAAACACCTTCACCATCCCAAAGTGGAATAAAAAACATGGTATATACAGTCGACATTTTGTAATGCTATCTGAGACTTGTCTCTACCTCAAGTGTTCTAGATTTTTGCAGTAATTAATGGAAAAACTTTTCCATTTATTTCCAGTGCACCAGAGAGCTCCTGCTTGAAAAGAAAAACCCCCAAACCCGAAGACTTTCATTCCCGTCAAAAGATCCAAATGGTTCACATCATCTAGAAAACTGACTCCCATGTCCAGACAACTGACCAAGAACCTCTACGGTGAGACGTGTAACCTATCCCTTCGCTCCACAAAAACCCCTTTCCTTGACCCCCCGAACAACCTTTCAGAAGCAAAACTGTTTTCCAATCAATCAGATACAGCTATGAATTTTGATGTCAATTATAAATATAATATTGGGTTCGTTATATACACATTTACGGTTCAAAATGGGACCAGTGGTCAGGCTATGTATAAAACCACACGTTATATATTACACCACTTGTATGCATAACTTTCCGTCTTCTATTAAACTAAAGCGTCAGTCAACCAAATTAACAATTTCTTGTTTGGTATTATACAAAGTGATGTTATTTCACTATGTATGTATAATGTCAAACCACCAAGTGATTGCTTTCTGCTAAAACATATTAACTTCTTAACCGTCGTAGCATAATCTAAATATAGCAGCTTTCTTAATTAATCGTCCATTAAACTAAGCCAAAAAGCATAAAGACAAGGTAGGGTTTGCAGATGGGATGGAAAGCAGGTTCTAAATAATAAGTAGAAGGCTTAGCCGTTAGCGGCACGAGCTTCTAAAGCCGCTGACAGGTGAATTAATATTCTTTGTTAATAAATATTAACGGCAGCGAACATTCATGTATGTGTCGCATCAGCTGAATTTTTCGGCTTTACAAAAACGCTGTGCAAAAAACTGACACTGATTAATTGATTTTTTTTTTAATCCACATATATATATATATTTTTGTTATTTATTTTTGGGGTGTTATGCCGTGTTTCGCTACCTCCTTCTTTAGCCTTCTTCTTGGCTAATGAAGGAGGTAGCGAAACAAGGCATAACACCCCAAAAATAAATAACAAAAATACTTTTGGCCCTGAAAACCTAAAAACATACCCCACATATATATAGTTTTTGAGGGTGCTGTGCGAAAGTAAATCATTTTTAAATGAGGTGTTTGTGTGTGTGTTAATAAGATAAAGAAGGAGTGAAACTGTTTCTCAAGAGATCCATAATGTAGGAGGGAGAAATGACGAAAAACGAAACTTAAAACGGCGAATGCGAAAGGCCACCCACCGTGGTAAAGTCATCTATTTTCATTGAATACTTCTTTGACAGAATGATAAGATTCTTGGCTCTGGGCCCAAGTAAATATTATTTTTCATGGATATTCAAAAATAGCACCTCTATATTTTCTTATCTAAGATCGAATGGTTTAATTTTGCACTGATTACTTATGCCTATGACGACATTTATTTTATTCAGACTTCCTTGATCTAAATACGGTTGTTCACGCTTCGTCCTTCCGAAAATAATTTTGTACCGTGGATTATTCCTACCGGGAAACCACGTTAAAAAACGCGCCAAGTATGGTGGTGTGGAGGTGTGTGCATATTAGAATGTAATGTGTGCATATAGAATGTAACTACATCAACTTTTAGAATCTCTGTATCTCAGAAATGGTGATTTTTATAGATAATTTGATGATCTAAATTTTTTGTTTCACGTATTTTTTATATAACTCACCGTTTACGAGAATAATCCAAAAAACTGAAAATGTTGACCTTTAACCTTTAATAACTTTTTTAGCGGACATGAAATTGATGAGGACTTTTAGTATTTTATTTGTAATAATGTACCTAAGATCTTCACTAAATTTCAGCTCTATGCGAATTTTGGTTATTTGAAATGTTTATATTGATCGGACCACCATTGGAATTTCTTAATTTTGTTTCGCGACGTATAATTATTAGGTATCGTCTGAAATATTATTTTAGAATCTATTTAAATGTATTTCCGAAAATCGGAATTTTCGAGGGTCGAATAAATAATAAGAAATAAAAAATAATAATATTAATAATATAATGGTGGAGTGCCTTTCGAGTTTGGGCTTTTCGAAGTTTACTGTACGTTCTTCCCCGTTTGAAATTTCGAGAGTGCACTTGGTATCTGTTCGACTATAGTTTGGTTAAGATTACAATGAATATTAAATTGAGCTAGACGTCCTTACTTGTGTGGGCTCTGAGTGGCTCTGAGGCTGCCGGCTGCCGGACTGATGGCGTTCGCCCTGCTTTCTGATCTATTCGGCAATCATCGTATCCGTTCGTATATATGGTCGAACGATGGTAGATGGTACTCTTCTGATATTCTACTCAACTGACATCTGTTGGGGTATAGCAATACGTCGTATAATTAACTACACTAACGACATCTCTTGAGGGATTCTGAAACTACAAGATTAATAGATACACCACAATAATTGAGAAAACAAAGTCGCTTGCCTCCATGCACACATCTTAAGGTACAAAGATACAATAGTGGTCTTATAACACTCGAAGAGTCTTGCCAACCTTGATGTCTAAACGCCCTTTCTGTAGATCTCCCACGGTTTCCCACTATTTCTTTGCAAATTTTTATTAAGCCACCTAACTTTCAACCATAAAACACTCTTTCGTCTCGCAAGTTTATCAAGAATGGTGTTGAATGGTTCTTGTAAAATAATGCCTTCATCACAACAAAACGCTTTGTCTTTATTTGGACAAGAACTTCTTTAATTGGAACCAGTGTGTGGAACGGCCTGGAAGCCAACGCCCTCTCTGTTATGATCTCAAAATTCTAAGCCGGAGGGGCGAATCTATATACTAAGGACACCTCTTGGAAAACTCTATTAACTCTATGAACCAATGACATTGGAGCCATCTATGCTACGCAGCTCGAACTTTCAAAATAGGTCTCTTTAGTGGTCGAGTTTCTTTCATTATTACGTGTCCCACCCAGCGGAGCCCTCTCAGTTTGTATTGGTTTGAGTAGATACAAAATTTAGATTTAATACAAAGCCTGCTCCAACTTTCACAAACGATTCCTGCTACTTCACGTGTCGTGCAAATTGGTTCCCACCACACGTTAATTGATAAGCCACGTCCCAGTGATCTATCGAACCTGCCGATTTGTGTCAGTAGCCTTCCCACGCCCCACTGCCTACCGTCAAAGCCTATCAATCAGTATTGGCGTCATTTATGGTGAAACACTTCCCACGTTGACTGACCAGACAAAAGGTCACAAATTATCGCAAATTTAGGAGAATTATTAGCAAGTGTGTGTTCCAAAATTGCAGCAAATGACAGACACATTAAATCAAATAATAAAGACAATTACCTCAGACCTGTGAAAAATCAAAAATTCTTTTTTTTACTTTTGTTAGCTCCACACAGGAGGGCATTAGAAAATAATTTTCCTCAGGACTTATGTCATCTTTGGGGGTACTGTGTTTTTAAGGAAAGGAAGGAGAGAAAGTTCTGTGAACGAAAAAGGTAAGAGGGGTGGGTAGGAATCTAAAGTTCAGTGTGTCCAGGTCGTCCGCCGTCAGATCCAGACAAACCTCACCCCATGAATCCGGGCACCCCTGTTAAGTCCCAAACGTAGCGAATCACTTAGGGAGACCTATGGCAGAGGTGATGGTTATCCAATAAATGGTTTTCGGGGCGGCGGTACCCGTTCCTGCTTCAAAGCTAATCCCAGTTCCAGAGTTCAATGAACTCGAGTTCATTATACACCGCCGAAATGATTATGTTTAATAATCTGAAATTAAATATCGAATAGTAGAATCCTATATGAAAAGCCTATTTTAAAGCTTATATTTAAAAAAAATATATATTTCAGCAAATTCTTCAGTAAAACTTGACAATGTTATTCCGAGTTCATTGAGAAAACAAACCTCACATTATGAATGTTTGTTAGAAGCTGCCTTTTTTCTTTTTTGTAATGGGAAACACAACAGCTGTGGCCGTGAAAATGTTTAATAAAAACAGGTGCTATATACCCGAAAAAGAAATAATGTGCCTACCTTCTTTAATAGGCACACCTTGTTGAGAAAATGGAAAAAGTTAGTGTCTTGTGTTTAATCCTTCGCTCTGAATATCCTTCAGCTCTCCGCGCGTCCTGCTATCGGGCTACGGGATAACTTCATAAACAAACTTTCTCCCTGTCTTCAACTTTAAATTGTACTTTTTTACATTAGCTCCTGAGGAAAATAATTTCCTTCTGGGCCTACGTCATCATCGGGGATACTGTGTGGGGGGTCTTTTTGTGGAAAAGGAAGGAGGGAACCTGGGTCAGAGAAATTAAGAAAAAATAGAATCGTAGAAACTTTTCTATGAGTTCCGTTCTTATGTATTAAATTACAACTGTGTACAAATATTGGGCGCGCGTTTGGCGTATTTGCCGACTATGCACAGGTGCCGAAGGAATCAATGACAATAGTTCCTCGGAGAATTTTCAATTAAAATATTGGTAGAACAAGGACGGCATTATCTTCCGATGCCTGTGCTCTAAATTTTGCAACCCGCTTATTAAGTACCAAGAATCTGTAATCTGAATTCTGAACAGAATCGAGGGTTTTTTTACAGCTATTTTAAGGCTCCAGACCAGAGGTAGTTGTCAAATCCAACGCCTTCCCGATTCGGCTACTGAGACCTCTTATTTAAACATCATTTTTGTTAATCTCATATTACAAATTTCAGAATTAACAATATTATATTCGACTATTTTTTTTTTCATAATATTGGCAGCTACCTTTTTCAATGGAAACAAGTTTTGGAAGAACTGGTCTGAAACCTAGATAGTGTCTTGGAAAAATATATCTATTAACTTTTTTATTGTAAAAATTAAAAATAATATTATAATATTTCCTCCTTTCATCCAATAATCTTCACGTAAAAATACTATACATAATATTTTAATTTAATTGTTGATTATTTTCGTAATCCCAGCAATATTCAAATTTCCCTGAACAGACTTTGTCACAGTAGAAGTTTCTTAATCCGCGCGCGGAACGTTAAGTTTAATAATCTATAATCTCTACCCTTTAGCCGTCTCAGATTGAAAACATCGCTCTTTGTGGCTATGTGTAATTTTGACTTAATCACAGCCCGTCTGATACACCCCTGGGGCTTTAGTAATCAGCGCGGTACAAAAGCGACGGACAACTTTAATCTGCCACAGGTGGGAGCGCCATTTTGCACGGGCTATGCTAGTGGGTGTAGTCTAATCTCGCCCAGAATTGTCATCAAAATTAAATTAGTTACGTTTGCCTTTCCGTGCGACGGCGCTCTGTACGGTGAGCGGTTCGCGGTCGCATGACACGTCAAAAACAAGCCTTCGCCTGGGGCTTGTGACTTAGTGCTGACTTTTTGGTGGCACTGCGAAATAATTACTTTGTTAGGACAATGTGTGCAGAAGCATGATATGAGATGACTCTACGTGTTTTTTGATCCGTGTAAAGGCAGCGACAGGGGCGTGCGTTGCACATGACAGTTGTTATTAAAGTTGGTGGATTATTCGAAGAAGGCATGATGAAAGGCATCTATGAAAATTTCCAAGAACTTAGAGGGCCCAAAAACCGTAAATTAAAAATGAAATTAGAAAATTAAAAAAAAAACGAAATCTCTATTAGTCCTGAACGTCCTGCCATAAAGTTAGCTTTTGTGTATTTAGCAGATTTTGCACTCTTTGTCTCTTCATGTGGTGACATTATTTACTAACTACGATTCCATGATAGTTGGTCCGCCGGTATTCTTATATACAATATGCAGTAGTTTTAAGGAAAATACGGTAAATATGCACACAATGCATAACCAAGTGTCCCCGAAGGGGTGGACAGAGAAGACGTTCCGCCGAATAACAACATCATTATGCACATTTTCATTCAAATACATAAAGGAAAAAACTACTTGTGCATATTGTACTATTCTTACAAATATGCATACTTGTCCCAAAATAATAAAATGGTTGATAGATTTAGGCAGGACGGAGTCAAAAACACTATTAAAAAATGTTATATGAGAATTATATATTACGAGCACCCTGTACATCAGGTATGTTTTTAGGTTTTCACGGCCAAAAAGTATTTTTTTTGTTATTGTTTTTGGGGTGTTATGCCCATCAGATGAGCAGATGAGCTCATCTGCCCTGATGATGGACACTGTAACGCTGTCCGAAACGTTGGCTAAAGAAGGAGTTAGCGAAACACGGCATAACACCCCAAAAACAATAACAAAAAAACCCTGTACATCTCTTATGTTCCCAAAATTTTAAAAATTTTAATCTTCTTTTCCTTACTGTTTTTATGCTGATATTCTTTGCTGTTTTGCTTGTATCCAATAATACTAAAATGGTTAATGGTATGTATCTCTTTGTTTCCAATTTTTTTTTTATTTTCCTCTTCTGTTTCTTTTGTATACTGTTTTTTTTTTTTTTTAGTATTCAAAAATAACAAATTGTTACTGGTTCAGTAGATAATTATGTCTTACGAGCGCCTTATATTTCTTTTATTTCCCAAATGTTATTTCCTTTCCTTTACGGTTTTTATTTTCTTTCTTTACTGCTTTTATTTTCTTTTCCGTTACTGTTTTTATTGTATACGTACTTTTATTTACTATATTTCTTTTGCTACCCAAATGTTTAATTTCTTTGCCTTTACTGTTTTTATTTCAATCGAAATTCGAAAACACTATACGTTTTATATTCGATGCTTAACTAATTATAAAACTGTAACATATATTATAATTAGGTAAATGTAATTTTTCAATTTTAATTAACTCTACATATATTAATCATCATGTACCTAATGAATTCGAAACCTATCAATTTGACTGTCCTAGAACGGGAGTCCTGCCTAGTTGGACAGTCAAAAGCTTCCTTGTACTGTTTTTGTATTTTTATAACAAAAAAAAATAAAATATATTAGGCCAGTGCAATTAGCGCAAAAAAGGGGGTCGCGATCGGAATTATTCCGGTAGTCCCAATTTTTTTTATATGTTATAAACATTCATCTCCTGATGAAAAATCTGAATTTTTGACCTTGGCGCACTTGAGCTTTCGCCGCCATTTTGAAAACACCAGCCGAAATCGCGCCAAAATCTAGTTTTTCTCAAATATCTCGGTTCCAGTAAAAAAATGGCTATAGTGGCTTTACAAGTTTAGTAGAACATAAAATTATCTACAATTTCGTAAATATATGTAAAAGTTTATAAAAACAGGTAAATTGCTCGGCTTGGTTTATTTTTTCATGCGTATCTCTTTTCCAGTACAATTTTGTGAAAAAATTATTGATATCAATTTTGTAGAGAATAAAATTTTATAAAAGAAAAAGGTATACGTTTAATGTTTTTACCTCAATTAGGTTAATTGCTTGATGTCCATTCCAACTTATTATTAAAGGTATTCTTTAATTGATTTTTCGGTTTGATTTTGGTAAATTGTTACCGGGGAATGAGGAATATACATAATAGATTACTTTGAGCAAGATAGACTTGCATGGCAGATGTAAGGTATAGGTTATAGATTTCGAAAGGAAAAAAGGTATTAGAAATACAAAAATATGTTAAACTAAAATGACATCCTGAAAACTAAGGCTGTCTGGCAAGGGCTTGCTTTGGTTTAAATAGTTCATGTTGATACCGTAGTAGGTTGAAATGACGCTTGATGAAATCTCCTTTTGTGGAACGAATCGTGAGAAGGGCAGGACTCCATAGTACACAACTGCTGACCCTGTACAAATCGCAAGTGCGCCCCACGGTTGAATTTGGTAGCCACCTCTGGTCTGGAGCCTCAAAATACCTGAAAAAAACCCTCGACTCTGTGCAGAAACGGGCGGTCCGTTTGATAGATTCTCATCTGATAGAAAAAAAATAAAATAAAAAACTCCAAAGAATTGGCTCCCAGCCAAAAGATCCTTCCAGAAGCAGGAGAGGTGAATGATTCTAGATGCCAATCATCCCTCCAGGATGATTTCCAGTTAGCTCTCAAGATGGCGAGTATGACACAAGTCAACAATCACAATCGTGATTGTGATTGTGGACTTGTGACATAGCGATCTTCAAAACGGATCCGTCGTATTGCAGTCGAGAGGACCGCCCTAAAGCTCTCGGCTGCTCCACCAAGAATGACTTGTAATAAATCTGCCGATTTGAATCTCTACAAGAATCAACAACTGTTGCTTTCCAAAATCTTGCAGGGTTCGCAATATAACCAATTCCAAAATGTCAATGGGCAAGCACTAGAGGTCCCACACACAATGACCATAAATAAAGTGTGTGTAAGAGGGTGCACACACCTTGTTACATATACTTTTAAGTAACAAAATAATACACAAAAACATAATAATAATTATAATCTCAGTCGCCAACTGTCGGTGGATCAATTATCGAGTCACCACTAACTACAGACGGTTTGACTTTGCACCTATTACTGTTGGTGGAACATAAAATATACATGATACGTATTTTTAAAAAAATTGACGAATATCTCTTTTTCCTTTTAAAAGCCTGCGACATTTTTCAAAAGCTTTCCTATCTGCGTGAAAGTTGTCTGATTTGTTTTATTCACAGTGTCTCTAGTTTTGTAAAGCTTTTGTAGAGCTTTTCAGAATCGGTGAGTTTTCTGGTTAAGCCTTTATTTTTTCTGATAATCTCTTCAGTGACATGACAATGATCTATATAGTTGTGTATTTTGCAGAAGTATTTTGTTATATAAAAATAGTATTCTATTTATCACAACTGTCAGAGGGAAAATAAAAATAATTGAAAACCAAAAACGAATTCGAAAGAATTCAATTTCAGAAAGACTGTAAGAAAAATCCCAGCTAACGCTTTCTTAGTAGGCAAATATTTGAAATGAAACTGATATTTAATTAACTTTTGGTGTCAATTCTTTTTTTTAAGAATTTATTTAGTGGAAATATTTTGATTCAGTCAAAGCCATCTTTCGGCTATCTCAAGTAAAACACTGTATATGCCATTCTTATTCCCAAAATGTATTTTATTGCAATTACGGACGACACTATATTGTACCAACTATCCTTAATTTGTATTTTCATATTTGTTTAATCGATAAAACATTTATATTAAATTTAAATAATTATCATTATTTCGTAAATAATTTCCAAAGTTACTTGTTAAATACTAAAAAATCTTTTCCTTTAATGACTTTTATTATGTAACAAAAATAAATTAAAAAAAATGGATTTAGTCTAACAAATACGAGTAGAAAGTATTAAAAATGGAACTAGAAAATTTGTAGGCCGGCAACACCAATTTACCTGTCAAATTTTATTTACAAATTTACCTGTGCAATTACACTGAAAGAACAAAGAACCACATTAAAAAAAAAAATTTGTTCTTAAAGAAAAAAAAAATAAATCGAAGAAGCATTGTTGTTACAACTACTTAATGACATTAATTTGATTAAATGGTGTTTTACAAAGTGATTTGCTTTCATTTAATTTAACATAAATATGAATTTAACATAAGATAGAAAGGGAAAAATCACTAATGGTGAGTTTGGTTACACTACTTTTATATCTGAATGAGTTAAATATATTCAGATCTAAAATTAGAGACGTCATCTAAATCCCGGGCAACGCTAGGTACTTAAGGCGGCGCTTCTCGGCTGAAAAAGAAGAAGATGGAGAGATATGAAATTACGAATGTTGGATAGAGCGCGCTAATATTTGAAGTGATAAAAATGCAGCGAAAATTACGAAAAAGCTTAATAAAACGAGTTTAAAATAGAGCAACAATCTCATGAAACGTATCTTAAGTATCATTTAAAGAAACACTGTGATTTTTTTCACAAATATAACTTGTAAAATAATAAAAATAGACTTGTTTTAAATAATTTTCGGAGCAGACTTTGCGATTTTTTTCTATGGAGGGAATTTCATATAATTTGCATTTCGGCGTGGAACGTATCTAGATATTATCTTAAAAAATAACATACATTTTTTTAAGAGCTTAAAAACTTCAAATGTTTAAGAGAGATATGTAAGAAATCGGTCGAATTCGGATAGCGGCGGCTTAAGCTACGGGTATTAATTAAATAAATGTGAGCAATTTCTAAACTGTACTTAATATTTTATTACAATATTCTTCATTATATAAACACAAACTTGCAAAGGTATAATAATAATATACCGTTATGCAATTTTGCATTTTGCCACCGAGATGTTTGAAGAAGGGTGCGTTCCCGGATTCCGAGCACTAATGAAAAAACGGATCACCAACTACAGAACGCGACTAGCCTCGAGCGAAAACAGTATTGTGATGGCAGCATTCCACTTCTTGCAGGGTCCCATCTAGATGGATCCACTTCCTGAGGACATAGATTAAACAAAAAGTTTTTTTTAATTTTATTATTATTATTATTATTATTTTCTTTTAAATTTCTTTAACCATGTAAAATTTTTTTTTTTATGTATCCTTTTTATATCTTGTTATCATTACTTGATTATTATATATGTATAATATGGAACTCGTGGGACTGCACTACCCTTCCCGAGATCTGGAATAAATGATAAAAATAAAAAAAAACTAATTTTAAGATCAGTGGTATCTATTGGGAATGAATTTTTATTTTTCGCTTTTATGTCTTTTTAATATTTTGTAAAAATGTAGGTTACACAGCTTTGCATTAACATCTTGAGTTATATGTTTAGTATTGCCGTTTGAACAACAGTGGCGCCCTCCTATGTTTTTTAAACTTATTTGACAAACTGTATTTACTATAGGTACCTTTAAATTAACAAAGCGATTATTCGAACGTTCTTACCTACTTTACTGTAAGAATTTAAGCTTGTATAAAATATTTAATCAATTTGTTACATCATTCGCAGCTTAGGTAAAAAACACCATTCTACGTCCATTGAAAATCTGGTTCATATTCAGACGTCATAACATGCAAATAAGAACAACAGACCTTTGTACAAAGCTCGTTCCGCGTTCAATGTTCAGTTCAACCTAGTACCAGAGTATGGTGACAGCACACTAGATGGGCAGTCCCAGGTCCCAGTGTGTGCCGCTGACTGTGAAAATACAATGTCACAGTTATTATCTACATGACTACATTGTTCAGTGTGACGCCCAGCGGAGGCGTTTCACTGTTCCGTGACAACGCGATGGGTCTGCGGTGTTATTATGGTAATCTTCTAATCTCTATGCTATGTAACTCTTAGGGGGGAGATCGTCAACCAGAAACGACCTTTCAAACGCTTCTCCCTTTCTTATACAAACTTTTTCAATCAGAAGTACTTATTTATTTTACGTAGTCTCCATAAAACAGTTTATTTATTGAAGTGAAACTTCTTAGTGACTTGAAATTCGGGTGAAACGGAAATGCGTCACAACTCAGTTTTACACAAATACTCGGTTCTAATATAATGCGGCAAATTTGCACCTCGACGCGTGCTTTCCATAGCATAGTGGGCAAGGTGCCTGAAAAGTCTCAGCGGCTAGTAAGATAGAGGGTTCTAATCCTACAAAATAAAAAAAAAAAACATTTTTATTTTGGAAATAAATATCCAATCTTAAAACCACTTTAAAAAAACAAGCAAAAGAAAAGAAAGCGACATCTAGCGACTTTTGTACTTTTTTTACTTTTACCGCGTATGAATTTGCTTTTTTTTATTTTTTTTTTATTTCTTCGGCATTAACTATGTAACAATTTTTAGACATTTTGTTTTGAAGACTTTTATTTCACATTTACACTTGTTACAATTTTTATTTTGTCTGCTACCGGTTTCGACACATCCATGTCATTTTGTGTGGAGGTATTTTTTAGGGAAATGAAGGAGAGAAAGTTCTGGGAAGGAAAATAAATGAAAGGTGGGTAGGAATCTGGGGGTTCAATGTGTCTAGGAGTGATGAGCATTTGAAACCACCCGTCCCACCGGTACAAGACAATGGGTCGAAAGAGTCCGGCTGAAGAGTTGAAAAGGTCTCCTTCAACCTTTCTCTTCAGATCCAACCCACATGCAGTAGGTGAACAAATGAACAAAAGACCTAGAGAAACATCACCCCATGAACACAGGCACCTCTGCTAAGTCACCAATCGTAGCGAAACACTTGAGAAAAATCAATTTCGGTTATCCTATAAATGGTTCCCGGGGTGGCGGTACGCATACCCGCCTCCCAAATTCGATCATTTAGACTTGTTATTCTGAATGATCTATTTCTAAATAATAAATCGTAACGCACAGTTAATCCATATTCTGAATCTAAGAAGGAACATTTTTTTTGTAACCGGACAACTCAGAATGAAATCAATTCAGAACCGCCTTTAAACAGTCATTAAAAGTGATCTAAAAAATAAATTTAAAAATTGGTTATATTAGGTTGGGTTTCCGGCTATTTTTAAATAATTTTTTTTCTTCGCTTTTAATGACTTTTAAAAGAGGTGATGAGTAGAACCCAATTTTTAAGCAGTATTTCTGTGATGTGTTAACCTACCACTATAAATAATACCTACTATAAATATAGCCAAAAGATCGACTGGCACGAAATAGAGGTGTCGAATTTTTTGTTGTAAACAAATGTAAACGGAATTATTTGTTGGTTCGTTGCTTTTCCTCGAGCTAAGAATAAAAGAGGAGCATTTTTACAAAGAAAAATATATATAAAAACTTTTTTTCGTAGCGTAAATGTGATAGTTTTATAATAATCACTCGTGGTAAATCTTAATACATCAAAATGAATGTTTCTTTGTTTGTCCCTTATGTGTCCTAAAAGCATTCATACGATTGCGATGAAATTTTAGTGATTAATATTTTTTTCTGTCTTGTTCTCTTTCATATTTTTGTACGTATTATTAGTATTATCTTCTTCTTCAATGATATATAAAAACGAAATAAATAAAAAGAGAGTTGTTCTAATAAAAATTAACCTAACCTTTTTTAAAAATCAAACATGAGATTTATTAAGCACACACTTAAATAATCCCAAATGTAAACCTATTAAAATATGTGTGTTATTTCAGAAGGTGTTCTTTACATACTTGTAAATTTCCTCCAAGAGTAATTTCATCCAATCATACAATCTCAAAAAAAATAAATCATTCTTAAAATCGTTAAGTACTTTTGTTTGTTGCAGACGTAGACCTATGATTGGATAGTGGCAGACTACTGACCAGTCAGTGGCTGAATTGGCATAGCGGTTGAGTCCCACCCAGGCGTCACGTCTTCGATTCCTCGTCGGACTGAGTCCTCTATCAAGACACAAGCAACATTTTCCTCTTACGGTGGTGGTAGTAGGATATTTTAAAATATTTTCGGGTTAGTCGGGTCATAAAAATGAATTAAAAATGATCTAAGGTGAAGAAAATTAAAAATGATTTAATGCGTAGAAAACGTACATTTCACTGACATCCTTTGCCCTTTCCCGCATTAAGAAATCCATCTTTTTCACTAGACTGGCATCAAAAGATCATAAACACTTTTAAATTTTAATTTTAGTCGTTTGAAAGTTGAAAGGGTTGCCAGCTTCTGATGTGTAATATCCACAAAGCACTGAATATGATGGCAGGTTGGTTACTGGTTGGGTGGTGAGTGGCGGTGGCTGGCGAGTGGCGGGTTATGTAACTTGGTTACGGTTAGCCATCGTAGGCGATGGGGTATTACGTCACATCCGGCAAAGCGGTCGGAAATTGATATTATTCTCGTCTCATACGTTGCCCATAGTGTTCCGTTAAATATCTCTTAATAATTACCGAATATATATACAGAGTAGTAATAAATACTGTAAGAGCTAGGCCTCCACAATAGGCTCTCATCTATCTGCATACACATCTGATACTTTGGACACGTTGCTTGCCAAACTGAGTCTTCTGAGCCGGGTCTTCAATTTAGAGAAGCTCATAGTCAGTGGCAAAGTGGAAGGTAAAAAGAAAAACAGAAGAAGGTCACCAGTGCACTGTGGTGACCAAGTATCACTGGTGTCGCAGAACCGCGAGGAGTGAAGGAGCCTTGTCCACCATGGAAATTGGAGAAGGGGTAACGATCCTCAGCAATGAAGAACCAATTGAAGAAGATGAAAACATAAAAAAAGAAATAATTTTAACTACTTTATGGCATTATTCCTTTAGTGCCTTCTTCCAATAAAATGGCCCTTCTGGTACTTTACGAACGGACAACGCGGGAGAAAGCTGGATCGTCTGAACCATGGTGAACTGACTCACCTTTTGCAATTTCTGAGTCAGAGCTTGAAATGAGGGCTCCAAATCATAATTTAGCTCTGATAAAGAGACCCAATCAGGGAAATACTGCCTTGACCAATCATAGACCGTATTTCTCTGATTGATTCTTTCAGGCAGAGCTAGATTATGATTTGGAGCCGCCATTTCAAGCTCTGACTCAGAAATTGCAAAAAGTGAGTTAGTTCACCCTCATATAATCAAATTCTGGTACATAAATACAGCATTAGGTTTACTAAATATATCGCGGAGACCTTGAATACATGATACCTACGTACCATTGATTTTTTGATAAAAACCTTTAATTAATAAATTACTGTGATATGTGTGTGTAAATTCAACGTATCTTTGAACATCTAAATGTACCTACTTACCTAAATATTTATCTACTTTTACCTATTAACCATTTTTATAATAAGATGCACGTGATATCTTTAAGTTCGCAGAAGTTTGTATGCTATTAAATATTGATTACAATTGATGAGCTTGCAGACAATCAGGCTAAGCTTGCCGGGTTAGCTCTAAATACTTGAAGAGTATTTCTGTAATTATGTTTGTACAAATAAAAAAAAAAAACCTTATTACGCACCAAAAATCTATTTTAGGACTAGTCTATCAAAGCTGGTTCATTGTAAGATGTTTAATATTGTATGACGATTAATATTTAGTTCAACCTACTTATTTTATTACACAAACAGAGCGATCAATAAATTTTATTTTATGATAAAAAGTAAATAAATAATAAATTTATCTATTTACATTCATGAACCTCCACAACAAATGTGTAATATTCAACAAAAAACTTTTTTATTTATTT
Source organism: Glyphotaelius pellucidus (assembly GCA_936435175.1). Lineage (NCBI taxonomy): Eukaryota > Metazoa > Arthropoda > Insecta > Trichoptera > Limnephilidae > Glyphotaelius > Glyphotaelius pellucidus. The sequence goes on from OW386550.1 coordinate 32,057,073, forward strand.
ATTTAGATTTGGTTAGTCCTGCGGTCCATTCGAATGGTGGTCATTTATCAGACTCAGATAGGCGATGCTGGTTTTACTTTTCAACTCAGGAACGTGCTGAAAGTATAGCAACTATTTACTATAATGTATTTTAGTTAGTTACGACACTTCCGCGTTGACCTCTACAATTCTCACCACCACCAAACTTAAATATAATACGCCAGCACATTTCGGTATAATAAAACAAAGCCAAAAATGTGTGACCCGTCTGATAACGCCAAGTTTTAAATCACATGCGGAATTAAATTTCCCTCACTTTATTACATTTTATGGAGTATTTTTACACATGTAGGCTAAACACGTAGCTGGCAATTAAACAACATAAAATTTAACGACACTTCCAAATACATGTTCAGGAAACACAGACTCTGACAAATGCCAACTTACAATGGCATTGCCCTGTGGATAAAATAAAGGTGGTGTATTGGTTATTCATTAAGTTTTAGCTTCTTTCAATAGATGTCGATAGTATAGTTAATATTACGAAGTTTTGCTATATCCCAATAGATGGCAGTTAAGTTTTATTTTGGAAGGCGAGTATGGGTACCACCACTCTGAGAACTATTTATTGGATTTATTGGACAACCAAAACTCCTTTCATAGATCGTCCTAAGTAGTTTGCTACGTTTGGTGACTTAGCAGGTGTGCCCGAGTTCATAGTGTGAGATTTGTTTAGGTCTATTTGTCTAGTCGGATTGGGAGAGACTGGTTGAGGGAGACCTTTCCTAGACCTCTCCAGCCGGACTCTCTTGACTCACCGCCTTGCACCGCAGTGAGAGGGATCATTTCATACGTCCATCACTCCTGGACCTTAAATCCTTTGTGGGGTGAATATAGTGAACTTTGTAATTAGTTTGCATTATAAATTTTTGAGCTCTTAATGGATCTAATATCGTTTTAGAGCATCCTCCCCAGGCTATGATACCGTAAGATATAATTGATTGACGTTGGGAGAAATATACAGTCTTTGTAAAAATCAATATTAGAGATTAAGAGACACATCATACTTACTGATGAACGCTGTAAAAAATGTACTACAATTATTATAATTCCATGTTTTGGAGTAAAAATTATTCAATTTCCTTTAAAAGTTCTTCAACATATAATTTATAAAACGATTGTAAATCTTTAAGAAAATCTATTGCACTAGAGCAACATTCTATACAATGCTAAATATAACCGACCTAAGCCTTTAGTTATGCAGTCAAAGGAATGCAGCGATAATGAGTGCATCTTTGTTTCGGTTTCACAAAGAAAGCGCAATGCAACAAAAAAATTGCAATTAAAGGAAGCAAATTGGAATTAAAAAAAATTATCTTTCGTATTAGCAATGGTTAAATTAAGGCAAAAATTCTGAAAACAGTTTGTTGTTTCACAGATGATTGTACTGCTTAACGTACAGTAGATAGCACATCCTAAATACGAGAAAAATAAAATAAAGTCGGGCGCCAAGAGGTCTAGCATGGGCCATCGATAAAACCCAATATCAATACTTTATTGACTAAAGGGTTTTAAAAGTACGCATTTATTTGGATAATGTCGTTCATTACGCAAAATTACTGGCTGACGCGTGTACGCGATTCATAAGACTTAAATAATTCAATGATGACGCTACCAGTTTATTACGGAGGTGTTGGTATTCGTCGTCATTATGATAGAAGAATAGAAATAATAATAGGAATAGAAAAAAAAAATTACAAAAAAAAAACAAAATATTTAACTAGGGTTTGTAGGTTTGACCAGCCACTTTGAAAAAAGAGTGGAGTCGGTGTTTGTTTTTGGGCACCGATCACTTCCACAGGAATTTGCAGATACGAGTATATCCCTAATAATGGGCCTTACTCCTCCCGCTCCCGAATATAATATGTTTTTAGGCAAGATTTTTAACTTTACAAAAAATTTTACTGTAAAAAAACTTGCTCAATAAAAACAAAAACTATTATATGTCCAATTCTCTATAAACCAATAACATGGAATGCCGAACGGCTTGCGTCTTCATTTCTATTGATTTATATACAACTTTGACCCAGGTGACGCGGCGCGGTGACGTCACGCCGCCAAAATCCAGCAATAGGGTGTTTTAATGACACGTTTTAAAATGGACTTTTTAATATTTTTTTAAAAACTCTACGTTAAATATTATGTACTAAAACGTATATATTCAGAATCAGCGTATATTGGTCTATATGAACATATTTTTTTAAAGCCATAATATTTTTCACTGGAGTTCCTTATTTCGCCAAAGTATTGCTTACCTAATACGCATACATTACGTGGTAGTAACGTAACTTCTAGCAAATCGTTATTTTATGGTAATTTTAAATATATAAGAATAGAGGTTTGTTAACAATTCTAAAACAACAATTAAAAAATAACAATTCTGTTGTGTTTTCATAATTCGCGCCATTTTATGTGTCCCATGAAGTCGGCTTCGTTTGGTAACTAGCTCTTCGTAATGTATTAGGGCTAGCAACATAAGTGACAGGAATCGTAAACGGCCTCGGGACGCCGTATCAGTTCGCAAAGTGAATTTTCATTTTGCGCAATTGAAATTTAAAATGCATCATTTTCCGTCGCCCCGAATGCATAATGTTTCCTTTTACAGTATTTAATATGAATCTAAAGAATTTCTTTTTTAAATATTCATATTGAGCGTGGCCAGCAGTGGCGGATTTGCCCTAAGGCCCAGTAGGCCCGGGCATGGTGCGGCCAGATATTAGGGGCGGCCAATCGTGACAAAAAAAGTCACTGATGAAAACAAGAAATTACCTAAATATTCTAAAGGCTCGCGCACACTATGGCGGGTGAAGATTTAATTAATGATTTTGCTGCGCTTAAGTGAAACACTTATTATAACAAGTACTGCAGAGATACCCTTAGATGTGGACACTGCGCAAAAGAGAATCACGCCACCGAATCCTGTCCTAATGCCGCGGCCGAACCAGTCTGCGCTACATGTACTAGATTTGGAAAGCCCGCTACACATTCGACTGGAGACAGGGACAACTGCCCGGCCTACAAAGCTGCACTTAAAAAGGACCTCGCTACGATCGATTATGGCGTCTAATGATTATTATTTTGAGGAGGACAATGAGGTTGATTTTCTCAAAACCAGTGATCTTCAAAAATGGTTTGAGGATAAAACACACAATTTTTATAAGGATTGTAAAAAGGAACAAGTAAATATTGTGCAACTAAACGTAAGATCCATTTACAAATACTGGGACACTCTTAACATCTATCTTAATACCTGCTGGAAGCATATACATATTTTGATGTTATGTGAAACAGCAATTCCAAATGACCTTACTTGTCTCTACGAAATTCCCGGTTTCAAATCTTATAAATATTGCAGAATAAACAAAACGGGAGGCGGTATATTATTATATGTTAGAGACGATATCATTTTTCTACAAAAATCATTAGAAACTAAACACTTTGAAAGTGTATTTGGCATTATTACTTTACCCAATAATATATCAATGAACATTTTAGCGATATACCGCCCTCCAAATCATAGCAAACCACTGTTTCTGAATGAAATCTCATCCATCTTATCAAATGTTATTAACCCCCTGGAAAATATTTTATTTTTTGGAGATGTTAATTTAGACTTATTAAACACTCAAAACCCGATTATTATGACATACGAAAACATATTATCTAGCCATTATTTAATAAAGTGTATCAACGATGTGACAAGGGAAGCATTAGTAGCCGGAAATGTTACACGCACATGCATAGATCACATTTTTATTAGATTTAATAGCAGGCAGCAACAAGCTGACGCTCTTTCATCTTGTATTTGTGATTTTACTATAGCTGATCACTTCGCGACAGCTCTCAACATCACATACAGTAGTGCAATTACTAAAATCAAACTTTGCGGGGAAAATATTTCAATATTATCTCAAAAACGAATTGATAAATACATACGTAGTTATAATTGGAATGCCCTGCTTGCGGAACAAGATTGCGCTGACGTATACAATAAACTCAAAAACGTTTTTAATGACCTATATGAAAAAAGTAAAATCACTTTCTGTCCAAAACCAAAAAAAAGACCATTTGCAACAAAATTGTGGATAACGGATGACATTTTAGAAAAAATTAAAATAAGAGACTCCCTATACAGAAGATGGAAAAATTCACCCACCAATAAAACATTCGAAAAAAAATACAAATCATTCAGAAATACTGTTTCCAAATTAATCGTAAAAAGTAAAACAACATATTTTAATGAAACATTTAAAAACTATTTCAGCAATTCCAAAAAAACATGGGATCAAATTAACAAATTATTGGGACGTAAAACAAAAACAAACTGCGATGAAACTATTTCAAAGTATATGCTAAATAATAATGGGCAAACAGAGGAAATAGTTGCAAATAGATTCGCAGAGTACTTTTCAAACAGTATTAGCTCGATGTTACACAAATGCGACTACAAAGCGTCTAATACAGCTCCCGTTGAGCTGCCGCATAGTATGTACCTGCCCAGAGCTACTTGTGAAGATATACGAAAGATTATCAGTCAACTGAATAATTCCAAGTCACCGGGGATTGACAATATTCGAATGTTCGATATTAAAAAACATTTAACCATTCTATGTCCGGTAATTACCCATCTAATTAATAAAATCTTGTCTCAGACAGTTATACCGGATGAGCTCAAATGTAGTATTATTAGGCCAATATACAAAGGGGGAAAACATTCCGAGATAGAAAATTACAGACCAATAAGTATACTGCCAGCTATTGAAAAAATTCTAGAAAAATACATCTCCGTAAATTTAATAAAATACCTAGAAAGTTTCTCCATTATTGATCCCAACCAATACGGATTTCAAAAAAAGAAAAGTACAGAAATGTTACTGCAGGACTTTTCGAATTACACAAATCAAGAACTCAATGATAAAAAACATATTCTGGTTTTATTCATAGACAACTCTAAAGCGTTTGATACTATTGATCCGACAAAACTATTACAGATATTGGAGGCGATTGGAATTAGGGGAAAATTACTAGAACTACTCAAAAACTATTTAAAAAATCGACAAATTAAAGTGAAACTCTTTCAAACTTACAGCAAAGCTAAATTTATGTCAACAGGAGTCCCGCAAGGGTCAATCCTCGGTCCAACATTATACATAATATTTGTTTCACTCATGAATAAAATCTTCACATTTGTTAAACATTACGTTTATGCTGATGATACGGCACTAGTTATTTCGCATGAAGAATTAGAAATTGCAATAAAACTCATGCAGCACGATTTCTTATCCTTACAGAAATGGTCACATGATGCGGGTCTTATAATAAATTCAAAAAAAACTAAATTAATGCATATACGATCTCCACATGCCAAATATACCATCACACCTGTAATAAAGTCGCATACATTTGAGTGCATACACAATTCGTCACAGTCCTGCAAATGCGGAACCATTGAACTTGTACAAACATATGTATATTTGGGGATAACTGTAGATATGCACATGAAATGGGATACCCACATAAGCAACATCTGCAAACGCCTAAGAGCTATTGCGGGGCGAATTTACAAAATAAAATATTTTATGCCCATTAGTACGCTAAAAATAATTTATTTGTCACTAGCGGAATCCACTATCAGATACGGAATAACATCTTGGGGAAACTCGTGCAAGACAAATATAGGTTATATTCAAACGATTCAAAACTCTTTGACTAAGCTCTTGGTAAGCAAAAGTGTTTATGCACAAAGAAGGGACATAAAATTACTTTATGAATCAGTTAACATATTACCTGTGCGAGGAATATTATGGTTTAAAATTGTATGCCAAAACCTATTGTCGGACTCAATTTACAAAGAAAAAGTAGATCATGAACATGGCACTAGATTTAGTAAAAATGAGGGTTTGTCCGTTCCGAAAATTATAAATAAATACGGCCAACGGACATTCACTTATCTTGTCCCCACCATATTTAATAAGATGCCGATGAATTTCAAAATCGAATCCAATTGCCCCACTGATCTCAAAAGAAAAATTAAAAAATGGCTAATGGGTCAAAACTTTTTGTACTGATATTGTTTGTAATCTTATGTATAAATACTATCTATAATTAATTTAATCTATCAGTAATTTACCTGTGTTATATCTGTCTGTCTGTATATTTTATGCTTTTGTATTGTAGGTACTTATAAGTTATTCTTCTGGAACTATTTTGCTATTGTGTTTTCTTATAATATTTTATGTTTTAGTGTTTTATTAATATTGTCAAATTGACCTGCTGACAAACTGCCTTGGCAGTTTAGCGGGTGATTAAAATGAAGAATAAAAAAAATAAAAAAAAAAAAATATATATTATGAGAATAAACCTGTAGTTAAACTAGTTAAATATAAAACCTAAAACCGTTTTAAATGTTTTATTTAAATGTGCAATTATCCTTGAAACCTTAGAAAGTATTATAAACCAGCAGCTATTATAGTTAACTTAATTTCTGAATCGATTTCAAGTTGACAATAAAGTAAATTCATTATGTAGTCTATATGATGGGAATTGAGAAAGGGGCGGCTGGTACTTACTAAATGGCCTGATGCCTAGGGCGGCCAATGCTGCAAATCCGCTATTGGTGGCCAGTGCGATCGAAAATTTACCGAAATGACTACACATTACATACACATAATAGGTTATTAGGTTCTTAGTTTGGGGTAATTAAGAAATTCATTCGTATTTATCAATCCACACAAATAAAAAAATATATGGTGGCAAAGCGATCGTATTGCAAGGGAAATTTTGAACGTTAAATAAAAATGGAATTTCGAGGAAACTTTTACCATCCATCCGAATGTTTTTAGTTGTTTCTTGTAGTAATTGAATTGAGATATAGCGTTATTTCCAAAATCTGCGTCAAATCAAAGTGCGGTGGTTAGGGGAATATTTACCGTCTTTGACAATAAACGATATTTCGACCGGTCAGTGGTTGAGTAGGCATCGCGTTTGGGTCCCACCCGGGCGCTCCATGTTTGATTCCTCGACTGGCTAAGTCCTCCATTACAAGACAAGCAACATTTTAGGCTTTCTGTGGTTGTAGCAGGAGATTTTGTTGGGTTATTCGTAACCCGGGAATGATTGTCTTTCTTTAAAAATAAAATAAAATAATAAAAACAATAATTTGAACTTGAAAAACTTCAAGCTTTGAACTATTTCTATTTTGTGGAAAGATTATTGTTTACATTTTTATTAAAAAAATTAAAGTTGATTTGGGGGATATCGGTAGATTGTATATTTTCTTGTTACATAACATATAAATATTTTCCGTTTCTGTATTTTGTTAACTCTTGCCCATTTTTATAACTAATTTATTAAATGTAAAAAAAGGTGTTCTGTGTGGAATTTAAAAGCACTCTGGGCGTAATAAGCAATATGAACAGCCCGCTTACCATTTATTGGATAACCAATATTCCTCCCATAGGTTATCCCAAGAGGTCATCCCTACGTTCAGTGACTTAACAGGGGTGCCCGAGTTCATGGGGTGAGGTTTGTCTAGGTCTCGGTGGCGGATGTATTTGCCTACCTGTTGCGTGGCGGGCCGGATCGGGAGACACATGTTCAGGGGAACCTTTTGAACTGTCCAGCTCAGCGAAGAAACCGTTAGTTTCGAAACACGTTCGAAATACAAACTCCAACAGCTCGGAGGGCTTTGAAGTAAAGAATGGACAGTTACCTCGAGAGTGTTTTCTCTTGGGGAAAAAAAATCTCGTTAAATTTAATGTTTCAAAGACCAAATCATGTATGATTGCGTCTAAAAGAGATCGAAATGAAAATCTAGTCTCCTTCAACGAAAGCAATCTTCCGAACAGGCCCTCTATCGATATGCTTGATGTGACTGGTTGTACTTCAAAACTGGCTAAAAGTAAATGTCAAAATCAAGATCTTCACATTTTTCACAGTATCATATATGATTTTACCACACTCGCCTCAGGAATCTCATTTCTACAGCATTCAGTCTACATTCATCCTACCCCTGCCAAAGCCATACATCACTACCATACATTAAGGGAAGCATCAGCAGTCCGTTGTGGAGTGTAAGCTTTGCTTCCGTGGACAATTTATTGGTAGCGCCAACCGCGATAAGTCGTCCATTGAAGTTTCCCGTATTTACCAACCTTTTAAATCCCTATTTTTCCTAAACAAGCGTCTCTTTCTTATTATTAATCATAACGGCGCCCTAATACGGCTGGTTCTGGCTTATGAAATTGATTACAGATTTTGTTCCAGGGAAAAAAATCATTATCAGAAGTAGGAGTTGTATTCACAAACAAACAAAGAAAACTTCCTCAACACTGAATGTTTTTATAAAAAGTAGAAAATAAGAACGCAATGCGTTTTCCAAATAACATTTTCTCAAAACCATACAAGCGGACATTTAATCTGTTACCTGTAGTGGAAGTACTGGGTCCCTAGCACGTTCGTTCAACACCGACACGATAAAGTCTTTTAACGACAATATCGGTAACAAAGAATACAACAACAAAAGGTTTCAGTCTGGATCAATAAAAAGCTACATAAGTTTTTATAAAATTTATTAACATCATACATAAGACAAAACAATAGATAACATATTTTATTCGGACGTTGTACAATATAACATAATATTTTTCAACCTATCAATATAACAATAATAATAATAAAATACCTACAGAAAAACATATTGTACAACACATAAAACAAAACACGTGAAAACCTCGGCATAGAAGGTTCTCCTAATGAGGTGTTCACGAAACACTATAAAATATTCCTAAACCATTTACACAAACAGTACTTACCCTTTATTGCTACCTTACTTAATGCGGTATTATTGTCTAGAAAGAATAAGTTTCAGAATTGACTGTAGACCTTCCTAAATACGCCTGTCCAAAGTGAAAAGTAATAAATTGATTAAATGATAGAGTTGTAGAATTAGTAAAAAGTATGGGTGGGAGAGGCAGGTGCCCGCTCCTACTGACAAGTACTGAGTAGGAAACAAGTCACAAGAACTGAAGGACAGATTGCCTTTTTGACTATAATCCAAGAGAGAGGAACAAGTTGTTCTTGGTCCGGGTTGGCTGATTAGCCGCTAACTATCAATTAAATATTTCATTTAAAACTCACCCAATGGTACATTCATTTTACAAGCACTTTAACAAATCAGCAACTACAATTTCTCGGTAACCAATTGGACCAATTGAGCCTAGATTTGTTATGTATCTTCAATAAACAATTTTTTTTAATGTTGGTAGCAGTATTAGGTAGATATTTTTAAAATTTGGATCGGACTGGGATTAACTCGGATCAGAAAATTTAAAAAAATAATTATTTAAAAAAATGTCTAGCATGCCGCCATTTTGTCAAAAAATAAAAATATGGTCGGAACGGCTACCAATCGATACCAAACTCACACAGATTGAGAATTTTAACATTTTAGTTTTTAACTTCCGGAAGACTAGAGACACTAGTCTAGAATTGCCGTTGAGGGGTGTTTTCTGCGAACCATTGCTATATTCAAGTTGAGTAGGCGAAATAATATTATGAAAATATTTATTTCCTTCTGCAACACATGTGAGAACGTGTGGGAAAGTGTGGAAATGTGTTTTGAAATTTAAAAAGAAAACTCAAATGGTTGTTAAATTATTCAGTTATAAAAATGATCTATGTATGTTCCTGTATTCCATAATAAGTTAATTTAATTAACTATGTGGGATTTTTGTTATACATGTTGTTTTGTTATGCAAACAAAAAACTGGTGAATCTATGACAATAACATCAGATTTTGTGAACTAAATGTTTTTTTTCTTCAAACACAACAAATATATTTTGTGTCACCATTTTAATTCAAAATTAATAAATTGCTTAGTTTTAACAACGATGGGTAAAACTAATCCTATTTTGTGTTATTAATCAAACTTATTTTGTGTCACCATTTTAATTCAAAATTAATAAATTGCTTAGTTTTAACACCGTTGGGTAAAGTAATCTAATAATTTTGAATTAAAAATTTTTTTGAGCTTCATTTTCTGGTAAATCGAGTACGAAGTAGGAATTTTTGTACGCAAAATTTTCAAAAAAATTGGTTTCTCGAGCTGTTTATTGCATGACAATATACCCTAAAATATATTTAAATACGAATATTGCACGACAATTTACCCTAAAATATACCCTATAATATTATATTTGACAACAAACTAACGTTCTACCAACACATTGAATACGTTGTGAGTAAGTCAAATAAATTACTTGGTTTCATTGTAAGATCAACCAAACTGTTTAAGAATTTTAATAGCCTAATAATTCTCTTTAATTCATTAATCCGTAGTGTTCTTGAGTACGGGTCAACAGTCTAGAATCCACACTATATTTCACAGGTATCTAGACTTGAATCAGTCCAAAGGAAATTTACACGGATTTTGTCTTACCGGTCAGGTGTCTACCATCTTCTAGACGGGTACGAACAAAGACTTACACATTTCAATTTACAGAGTCTAGTTAAAAGACGTAATATAAATGACCTCTTAATGTTTTATAAAATTGTTAACAATCTAGTAGATAGTAACTTAATCAATGAAATCAATTTATACGCCAGGCCCAAATCTACCAAAAAATTTGACATATTTTGGACCGAAATTTTTAACAATAATACGGGATACTTTAATCCCATATCCAGAATGTCACGATCTTACAACGATCTCACTAAATCACACTCTATAATAGATATTTTTGTGAATAATTTTACTTGTTTTAAGAAATATCTCCATGATTTGTGCAACTAAAATGTTGTTTTATTATTTTTAATAAACACTTTAAATATTATGTATCTATCATGTATTTCAAATTTTCTATTTAAGTTTCTAAATTATGTAAAAAAATACTTACATTGTTTTTCATGTGTCTGTGAATACGCCAATGTTATAACTGTAGACACATTAGTCTAGGGATATTTATATTTGTATCTTAATTTGTTATACATTAACCAAAATAATGCTCTGTAAATATCCTGTTTGTGTCTCAAATAAATAAATAAATTAAAAAAAAAATATATATATATATATTCAGAATCTTAACGACATAAGCAAAGAAGTCGTGTATATATATAAATGGCGACTCGCGACTCGTGTATAGGATGAAACTACTGTCGAATTAGCCTTATCAACGAAAAGACAAAGAAGAAAAATAATGTGGGAATCTTAGCGACGTAAGTGAAGAAAGCGTGTAAACAAATATACTCCCGCGGCACGGCGTATAAAGGTGCGATTCCGAGCAACGCGGCAGTCGGCAGACGGCAGCGGCAGACGTCGACTGCAGTGCCGCCGACGGCAGACGGCACTACTTAACTGTATGAACTTGTATTGGACCGTTTCCGACACACCACTGCAAGTGCCGCGCGGCACTTGCAGTCGACGACTGACGCGTAGCGGCAGACGGCACTCGAGCGCAAACATAGTACTGTCGTCGACATCCGACAGTTTCCGACGTTTTTGGAGCAAGATTAATATAAACTTAAGGGATTACAAAATTAAGCTGATTTTTATTTACACGGCAATAACTTCTGAAAACGTCTTCACTCTCATTTAGGTGTCTTTTTATCAAAGTTTAATTTTTTTTAGATTTTTTATTTATTTTATTATTAATTTATATACATATACACGCAATATATTCATGAGTTAATACATTTTCAGGTTACAATCGGATTTAATACAAATGATTAAATACTAACATGCAACATTGATCAGAAACTGTATAAACATATATATGTAAGTACATTGGCAGTATAGGCTTTCTACTTGAAACATATACAATAATAAATCATCGTCATCTTATTCTTCTTGCAATAACACTTGCAGCATTTTATTATTCATAATTTTATATGGAAGACATAACCGTCGGCAGTAATGCAGCGAACGCAACTGCAGTGCCGTCACTGCCGTCGACTTCGGAACCTACCCGACAGTGCCGTCTGCCGTCGACAGCACTGCAGTCGACGTCTGCCGCTGCCGTCTGCCGACGTTGCTCGGAATCGCACCTTAAGACGTACGTACGGTCGAATTCGCACTAGTGGGACTGGAGATTCAACCTTTCTGCCGCGTTCATTTTAATTAATTTTGTAGAACGTGTTACAAATATTTAAGATGTTTCTAGTTTCCCTCCCGAAATTATTAATTCATCGTCTAGAAAAATAAAATCTGGTGCTTAACGCTAACTTTATAGTTGAAAAAACGGGTTATAAAGTTTTTAAATCGTTGTGCGTAAAATATATTAATGGTAAGGTATTGTTTTTATTAATTGTAAATATAAAGAACTTACACCCCCAGGGGTCTATTGGAATAAAATAGTTATTATAGTTACGAATTCCCCGGAAATGATTAAAGTGTGAATTTCGAGCAGACAAAATTATCAAGGTTGTTTACAGCCTTAAATATCATTTATTTTCCGAAATAATGGAAAAAATAAAATATAAAAATTGATATACAAAGTATTATAAATAAAAAAAATTAAAACATTGACTCAGATCGAAAAAAAACCTGTTTTTGAGCTCTCTATGTGATGTAGACCAGTTTCTCGCATGTACTAGAAGTTTCCGGATACCGTGTGTACACTTTATATGTAAATGTAATTTATTTTTTTGTAAAGACCATTAATTTTTTCAAAACTTTTTCTCTCTATTTTGTTATTTTATCTACGAATGTCACTGTTTGTTTACGTGTGTGTGACAAATATATTATCAAAATAAAGAAAAATAATCTGAAACAAGTTCCTATACAACAACACCGCTTTTAGGCCACACGATACCTTCTATCCACGGAATGAAGCCAGATATGCGGGTGTTGCTGTGTGTGCAGGATGTAGGGATCCGCCAGGATAACAACCCCACCAGTAGGTGGGTGCAGGCCACCCTGTGATCGTTGAGTAGAGTCAACGGGGCACCTGCATACGAGTCCTGAGAACAAATAAAGTAATAAGGTGAACACACTCCAAATGGCATATTATAAATTAGTGATTCGGCTTTTGAACACACTTCCGGCTGGAGGGGTAATTCTACCTTTTACGCCCAGTCCTACTTGAATGACAAAACGAACGGAAAAACATTATCGGTCGATTACTTTATATCACTACCATCACAACTTTATATTTCAATTTGGGAGGCGGGTATGGGTACCGCCGCGTCGCTCCGGGACCCATTTATTGGCTTACCAACGCCTGTGCCATAGGCCACCCCAAGTGATCGTTACGTTTGGTTGACTTAACAGGGGTGCCCGGGTTCATGGGTGAGGTTTGTCTGGGTCTTGGCGGCGGATGCGTCTACCCACCAGCTGCTTGGCAGGCTAGATCGGGAGAGAATAGTTGAGGGAGCCTCATTGACTTCTCTAGCTGTAGGAGGGATGGGTTCATACGTCCGTCACTCCTGGACACACTGACCTTCAGATTCCTTGTGTTCTTCTTTATTTTATGGCGCATATCTTCGTATGATGTCAGCCATCTTCGACAACTTTACGTGAATACCTTTTTGTATTATTAAATTTCTTGTAATAACTATGTTTTATAGTAAAAAGAAATATTTTAAATAAAAAAACAAGTGTTACTAACGGCTTGGTTTACAATGCATCCCAGTGTAAAGAATTACAGCGAGCTCACTTTATAGCCACATAAATTATTTTTTATTATGGTATCACTAGTTACATCGCAGCGCCCGGCGACTTTGATCGACCGGCATGAAAGATCATTCGCTTTCTCAATCTCCATCATCTTTCTAAATTCCTTTTGATAATTCTTGTCGTGTCGCGTTCGAGTATTCAAATTGTAAATCTTTATTTAATAAACTTTAAGTCAGTGATCTTAACCTGTTTTTATTATATTACTCACCGACACACCTTCAGCTCGCATTACCCATTGGTAAATTGGTAAGCCTAATAACGCAAAATTGTCTAAATGCTAAACCAGCGTTACATACCGAACATTCCCCAATTGTGTTGACTGGGCGGCTGCAAATCTCCACGTCATGCTTAACGCCGGCAGGGTGATTAGAGTCGGTGCGAAATTCTCCGGAGCACTCCTCCTGCGATATTCTCTGCATACTCGTCTGAAATGTTAAAAACATACCAACTGATTGTTTTATCCAGTGAGGACAAATGCGCCATTACTTTTTGCAACAAATATACGAAGAGTAAATTAATGTTACAATTTTTTTTAACTCAACAAAGGATGGCATCTTTGTACATGCTATGTGGAGGGTCTTTTAAGGGAAAGGAAGGTGAGGAAGATCTGGGAGGGAAAAATATTTGAGGGGTGGGTAGGAATCTGGGGGTCAATGTATCCAAAATAAGTTAATCCCTCCCTCTGCGGTGCAAGACAATGGGTCGAGAAATTACGGTTGAAGTGTTCAAAAGTTCTCTCTTAACCAATCTCTCCTGATCCGGCCCGTCACGTAGTAGGTGAACAAACGGATCCGTCGCCAAGACCTAGACAAACATCACCCCATGAATCCGACACCCCTGCTAAGTCAACAAATGTAGCAAACCATTTGGGGTGACCTTTGGCAGAGGTGCTGGTTTTTCAATGAATGGTCCCCGAGGCGGCGGTAACCATACCCGTAGATTAATAATTATTATTTTGTTTTAAGGTTTAATAGTTATTAAGCCTTGTTAGACCCATTTGAATAGATTTAACATTACATAGTGGAGTGATGAGGCCTTTCTGCCACTTTCTTCAAAGCAAAAACTACAGAAAAGTATTTCTACCGCGCTATCCCTTTAGTATTACAATATGAAGTGAGGTATCAAAGAAATATGTTTTTATTGTGAATACAGCACAAGTCTCCCAACTGCTCCTAATCTAGAGCCAGTGAGACTATGGTATCCCCTATGTAGGTATGTTGTGAAGCTGACGAAAGTGGATAGAAGGAGATGAGGGAGAGGAAGGTGGAGGGAAGTACCTGTCTAATTAGATCTGGTCATCAAACACGACTAAAGCCATTATTTCTCCAGTCACAAGGGGGATCGGGGAGAGGAAGGTGAAGGGAAGTACTGTCTAATTAGATCTGTTCACCAAACACGACTAAAGCCATTATTTCTCCAGTCATTCACCAGGGCGATACTGACAATACTTTCCATTCTGGAACGTGCCACAAACATGATATGTTATTTTGATGATGCAATAATTTATTGTGAAATAATTAGACGTCAGGATTTGGACCCGCTTTCTTTGAATTCGTCATCGAGGATCTTAACCACTTGACCATGAAGAAAGCGTGCTTTAATCAACTTTTAATTTTAATAAAATATTTTTTGTGTATTTAAACCTCTTCAGCCTCTCCGCGAGTGAGTTTTGGCGAACAAAACTGTACTCACTGTAAGGAGTGAGTTTTTTTGGTTATTTTTAAAAATATTTTTTATAAATTATCATAGATTAACTAAAAATAATATTATATTTTGAATTAAAACGTCGTCGACATCAATCCACAAAAAAAAAATAAACCAACATCGAAAAAAAACATGTCCATACAAAAAAAAACTGCTTCCTTCCTCTGACGACCGCTAAATGACGCAAAAAGAATTTTCAAACTAAAACCGTGAAGTTGGTATTGTAGGTATGTCTTCAAAAAATTCAACAAACTAAGTGCAAATGTCAATAGATGACACTTCAATACAAATAGCTTCATTAAATATGACGGTATTTGAATAATAGCCGCGGACGAAACGTTTCGTCCATACTCATCTGAGCATTTTTTCACTTCGACGAACCGTTTCGTCCATACTCGTGAAGAGGTTAAAGTGGATGAAAAACCATAAACAGGAGGAGATTGGGAAAGCAATAATGAAAAGGTTTTAAAAAGGAACGATCAGATGGTTTTGACATGTAGAGCGAACGGACAGAGAAAGGGTGGCCAGGAGAATATAAAACGCGTAAGTGAATGGTAAAAGAAGTGTAGGACGCCCTAGGAAGATATGGCACCACCAAGTAAATCAATTACCTACTTGAGTTGAGTCATCTCAAAATTCAGAATAACAGAAGAGTGCCTATATATGAGACGATATACGAATGTTAATGTAATAAGAAGTATTTGTTTAAACAGAGGAGTGTGGTGGTCTATCCTCTCTGCCTGTCCCTGCGGAAAAACGGCATGTTTGTTGGACATCTATTTAAAAAAAAAATAGTACATTTAGTATAGGCGACAGCTATCAATCTTGTCGTCATCACATCATTGGTCAATGTTCATCATGAAGGCAGAGAAAAGTGTTCTAACCTTGGGTAAAGTGTGTGTGCTATTAACAAAAGTAAGTATGAAGCCATTGTCGGGAAGTGGGCTGCCCGTGTGGAGACAAATTGGAAGAATTCTGCTCGTGAATTTTACCCTGAAATCGAAAAATGGTAATAAACACAATGATATAACTTTGTTTAATTCCACTTTATTATTTTCTTATCCAACTAGTTTCGGTTCAACCTGAACCTTCATCAGGGATGAATAAAATATACTATACCAGTTTATTTTTATTCATCCCTGATGAAGGTTCAGGTTGAACCGAAACTAGTTGGATAAGAAAATAAGAAAGTGGAATTAAAAAAGTTATATCATTGTGTTTATTATAATTATGTATTCCCACAAAGTGTTTGCTACATGTGAAAAATGGAAAATTATAATAATGTTTTTGTTTGTCTTAAAACAATTATTTGTTTAAGAAAAACTGTCAGGTGGTATTACGATGCAATAATATCCCTTAACCCTTTAGGTGCGGTACGCCGATATTCTGGCATGACGCATTAAACACGTGAACATTCCACTTGTGTCCCTGTCACCTGTTTTGTAACTTTTTTTGCGAATAAAAAAAGAACAATAAATTATAAATACTAATTTCGGTTGTAACTCTGTCTAACACCAATTCAATGAATTCTAGAACTTTTGCTTTGAATTTAAGTGTTTTTTGGAGAATTTATTTTCAGTGTTTTTTTGTTGTTGTGTTATTTTTACTCCAAATAATTTTAATATTTTATATAATTATGAAATTCTTACTCTCTGTCTAGCCGAAGTAGGGCGATGTCGTTGTACACTACAGAGTAAGTTCTGTTGAATAGTGGGTGGATATGTTTTGCTGTGACGCCATATATCTCATCTGGATTGTACCGGGGTGTAAAGGTACCCCCTAATCCAATGAATTGAACTTTACTGGAGCTGAAATAAAAGACTCTTCTTTAATATTATCTGAAGGACTGCACATTTTCAATTATTGTTATCAACGGAAGTTACTTTCTATGGATTTTCAGAAAGAACCGTTGAAGTTTCAAACACCATACCAGACAAGAAAATGTCAAAAATATAATAAACCTTTCAGGCCTCGGGCCTAATTTGTCGGAAGGTCAAAATAATTCTGTTTGGCAATTTAATCCGTATAAATGTTAAATTTCTGAACACATTTGAAAACTAAAAACTGTTTTGGAAAGATGGATGAAATTATAATTTCAAGTTTTATTATTCAAAATATGCATATTTGAAATATAAAAATTTAAAATGCAAACTTATTAAGTTTAAAAAATGGCGCACCTTTCGAATTTAATAATTAAAATTACTTATAAAAAAACATAAAGATATTTTATTGGACAAATATTTTATCCAAAATTTTGTTTTGGAACAAATGGAACTTATCCATACTAATATTATAAATGCGAAACTGCTCGAGTTCGTTTATGACCTTTTCACGCATAACACAATATAAAGACTTTAATAATTCTTTCACCAATATAAAGCTAAATTATATGCGCAGACTACAGGTTGTATATGATGGTAAGCTCTGGCGTTATGAAATTATAAATATTAATATATTATATTTGTTATACGTTTTCTGTCGCTAACAAAAGCGAGTTTTTGCTAACGTCAGAAAAAAATCTTTTCTATGGAAACAATGTTGATATATTTTTGGGCTCTATGCTGGTAGATACTCAGTCTACTGGTCAGCTACTACTGTAGAAAATTCAAATATCAGAATTCGTTTTTTTTTTGGACAAGCTTCTGTTTTGCAATAAATGTCAGATAAGAGTTCCTACATTAAAAATATAATTCGTAACGATTATAAAGACTGAATAATAAATAGTGTAATTTTTTAATTATATTAACAAACTTCCAAATATTTTATTAAAAATAAACATCCGAAATGTTTGTAAGCGCATAAATTCCGAACGAATTAACAAAATTGGATAATTCTTTTTTTCTTTATGAAATTTAGGTGGTAGGCGAGTTGTTTGAAAACTGAATGTAAGGGAATGAATGTATGGAATGCGGGAGGGGGTGGGGGTGAGGAGAAGGGGGGATAATTGATAAGTTCAAGCGCTACAGTAATTTCCCGTAAAACCATGCGAGCGAAGCCGCGGGGAAAAGCTAGTACATAATAAAACAAATGTGGGACTTATCTTAATATTTACAATAAGATTTTATTATAGTTTCTTATCTCTAAAGTAGGCGTCAGAATGCGATTTTTTTTTTTAAATAGATAAAAACCATTTCAACCCTTTATAACGTCATGTGACAGTTCTGTTACAAACCGTTTCAATGCTCACAGCATCTAAAATATTACATTATATTATTATTTTAAAATAGAAAAAACATTTTTTTTGGGGTTCTCGTGATAAAATAATTAGGTAACTCTGTAACAATAGACCCCACGTCTAAAAAGGCATGTTTCGAATTTTCTAGTATTTAATAAAGGAAAGCCATTATTTTCTCTGAAATAATAAGATTTACAAGTAGGTACGTAAGTAACTATCTGTTTATTTATAAACCGAACATTTTATGTAACATTCTTAAATTTCAAATAAAAATAAATTAAACATTTTATTTAAGGAAACGTATATATCGCAATGATAATTCTTTTATCAGATTCTCTTTAGGTAGGCAGGTACCATAATATAGAACAAATTCGAATAAACAGTCCAAAAAAAGCACGGCTATTTCACTTTTTAAAATTTAATCATTTAAAAACCATTAATACAACAAACATCTTGAATCGGAAACGGAATGTACAAACTGACGCACATACAGACGAAATACAAAACGGTGGATTAAAATAGGACTTCACTAAGCTCAATCACTAATAAATTGAAGTATATTCACCAGTTGCCCGCTTGTACCACGAGTGTCCAGACACAGTGTCAGTTTTGTGAATTAATACCTCAAAGAAGCTTAAATCTTTAAGGCTTGGTTGTTCAAATGTCAAATTAATACGTTTGTCTATGTTCATCGTTATGGTCATTATTTCAAGGAGGAGTTGAAATTTAAAATGAAGGAACAATAAACTCACCCAATATAATAAATGGCCCTTGCACAACCCAACACCCACTGGTCACTCACTAGACTTACACGATACACCTGCCAGGTAATGGCTCCTCTCTGACCTGATCCAATACGTCCCTGGGAACATAAAACGACATCCAAATATTATTCTCTAAACAAGTTTAAAAATAATAATAATAAGCTTTTTATTTCTTGCGAATAAGTATCTTACAGAGTAATAAAAAAGTATAATTAATGTTATATACAATCTTGTTGAAAAATGTAACATGGTATATTAAATTGTGGTATATGCAAAAACCCCTCTTTCAGGCGAAGGTGAAGGCCTCCTCTAAAAAATACCATTTATCTCTATCTTGAGCTATTTGCGGCAGGGCCAGCTATTTTTGTTATTTCGTCTGCCCATCTCGTGCGAGGTCTGCCTTTAAGACGCTTACCGTACGGACCATTCCACTTTGTTGCACTGCTGTTGTCCTCTAGCCTCGCTACGCGCCCTGCCCACTTCCATTTTAGTTTTTTAGCGTAGCTTAGTGCATCTTTGGCTTTGGTGATTTTTCAGATTTTTTGTGGCGGATTTTTGCAAGTTTAATTATTGCTCTAAAAATATTTGTTGATTTTGCTATTTCGTCTTCTTTTTATATGAATACCGCACAAGAGTCCGAACTGAACCCAACCATCTGGAGCCAGTGAGACAAAAGCATCCTTATTTAGGTTATTTGGTTTGGCTGAAGGTAGTGGGGAGAGGAAGGAGATGGGTGAGAGGAAGGTGGAGAAGTACATGACTATTCACATCTAGTCTCCAAACGCGGCTAAAACAATTTCAAGCAACGTATCAATTCTGAGTGTTTGTCTTACACCAAGGCGATACTGAGAGTATCTTGGAACGTGTCGCAAATATAATATGAATACAAGACAACTTTTTTTTTACATTATCTTTACACACGAGACCCTGAGGTAAAAAATTCCTTCAGGGCCTATGATCTCTTTGAGGATGCTGTGTGGAGGGTCTTTTTATGGAAAGGAAGAAGAAGAAGTTCTGGGAAGGATTCTGGTAGTCAATGTGATCAGGAGTGATGAATATGTCAATCCATCCACTCATGGCGGAGCATGGCGATGGTGAGTGAGTCTGGCTGGAGAGGTCAAAAAGTAGCCCTCAACCAGTCTCTTCCAATCCAGCCCGCCACGCAGTAGATGGGCAAAAGCGTCCGCTGCCAAGACCTAGACAAACCTCACCCCTCGAACCCGGGCACCCATAAGTCACCAAACGTAGTGAACCACCTGGGGTGACTTTTGCCCGGGATTTGGTTATCCAATAAATGGTTCCCGGGACGGTGGTACCCATCCCACTTCCCAAATTATAATAATATACATTAAATTGGGATTCGACCCGCCGCGCAGTAGTGGGTAGATGATTTTTTTTTGTGGAGGGAACTTCATATACGTTTTCAACCCGACATCTGAATGCATATTTTCTTAGAAAGTAAAATTTTTTAAGAGCTTAAAAACTTAAAGTATTCAAGGGAAGTATGTTATATCCCTTAATATTAAGAAAGGAACCCTTGGATGGTAATGTGGAGCGAATATACGAAAAAGCAGTGTAAGGAGATTATACGCCGCGGAAGTTAATGGAAGTTACTTGAGTCGGGTCGGGCCAAGAGTCAAACAGAATAAGACAAGAAGAGTGTATATTTATATATGAGATGAAATATGAACGTAAATGAAGCAAGGAGTTTGTGCTGACACAGTGTTTTGTAGCGGTTTATCCCCTCTGCCTACCTCTGACGTGAAAAGACGTGATGGTTAATTAGTTGGGAGGCAGATATGTGTACCGTCGCCGCGGGTAACATTTATTGGATAATCAATACCTCCGCCATAGGTCATCCCGAGTGGCACGCTTTGTTCGGTGACTAGCAGGGGTGCTCGAATTCATTGGGTGAAGTGTGTTCTGGGAGACCCTCTTACCTCTTCAGGTGGTCTCTCTCGATTCATCTTCTTGCATCGCTGCGAGACTACAGGATTCATACGTCCGTCACTCCTGGACACACTGATCCCTAGAATCCTACCCACTCCTCATATATTTTTCCTTCCCATAACTTCCTATTCTTCCTTTCCTAAAAAAAACCTTCCACACAGCACCCCCTGCGTGAGGTCAATGTGAAAATATTAATTTATTTATTTTTTCGATAAATAAATTAATATTTAGGGTTTTAAATAGAGCTACCTAATGTCTGTAACTTACATAGTACGGGGCCTCTGCTGCAGTTATAACAAGAGTCATGTGATATTCAATTTTGGATTCTGGTTTGAGTAGAAGACATAAGGTAGCTTTATTCTGGGTTTTAAATAAAGCTACCTAATTTCTGTAACTTACATGGTACGGGGCCTCTGCTGCAGTAGTCACAGGAGTCATGTGATATTCTACATTGGAGTCTGGTATGATTAGAGGACACATATGCCTCCGAGTCCAACCGGAGCTTGTTTCTTGACACGGGTGAATCTTTTCTGCCAGGTCTATGCAGTCTGTAGAGAAAACGAAACTTTACAATATTTAAACATTAGAAATGACTATAGTAATTAAATAACTTATATAGTGGAAAGTAATTTCTAGTATTTAAAGCAAATATGTTTAGCCAGGTAGTTCCTATTTGCTTCGTTACCTCTGTCAGCCTCACAACTTTGCACAATAAATCGACTTGTATTATATAAAGTACCATATTTGTAAATCTGTTAGACTGCACAACAGAACGTTGAAAATAAATAAATTCACAGTTCTGTCGTTAATCATTTTATTACATAGTTTGAAATTTGCGAAAATATAAATTTTCAAATTCTTAATCTACGTTTTAAGTTTATTTATAACTAATCAGTGTGATTTTTTTTTCAAAGCCTTCTCTTGTAAAGTAACGGATTTTTAGATAGAGCGCTTTACGTAGAGCATGTCAAAATCCAACATAATATTATTAGAATATTTCAGCTCAGGTTTTGTGAAACTCACAGTCTGCGGCCTTGGAGCCGATCGGTAGTTGAGTGACAAGTCCCTTTGGCAGAGGCGGACATTCAGCCTTCGTGCAACACACCAACTCCGACTCGTTATCAGTTAAGTCACATCTCTGTAAGGAAAGAAAGGTCGTGTTAAGGGCGCGAAAATCAAACAGGTTGTTATCGCCAGCGATGGAGGAACATGTAAGGAGGAACTGTACCTGTGGTAAATTGCCTTTACAAGAGGCCTCCTTTGCTGTTTGGCAATTGGCGAATGGTCTGCACACTCCCGCTTTTCCTGTGTGCTTTAGTGTGCAGTGACTTCCTGAAAACAAACAGACACACCAAGGTTAAACAACACAACATGACGATGAAGATACTACCCATAATCCAAAAGTTATGTACGTCACTGGAATATTTGAGGTTTATGGTTTGAAGTATCATCAAGAATTCCTTGCGACAAAGTTGCAAACACTCAGAGCCGTTGGTATTTCGCCTTATCGACTCGCTGCCTTTTGCAATGATGATATTGTAGAGATGAGGGAGCATAAAAAATCAACGAACCACCACATCGCCTACTGGATTTGTAATTAATGATGATTAAGTTCTGTGTACCGTACCTTCAACAATTGTCGACAGAGGACAGCAGACATTCTGCACGGTGCCTTGTACATCACATATCTGAAAACAGTTTTAGTATTATTTAAAATGACCATATTAACCTCATTCCGCGCGACGGCATCATTCTTTGGCAGAAAATTTAAAAAAATTATTTTGCCTTCCGCTTGGTGTTTATCGTCGAAAAAAAATCTTAAAATTCTCAAGTTATCCTTTACAAATCCTAAAAATGCATTAGTTTGATGTGGAACACTCCCACTTATACACAATGCTTACACGAATGAACGCAACATCTGATATCAAAAGATTTTGATACAATTTCGATAAACAAATACGTTAAAATTTTCAATGAAAAGAACTCTTATCAGAGGTTACATTTTTTTTCACACATTAATAAGGACTCTTCTATTTTATGCTTGGTGTTTTTTTTCGTAAAAACATTTATACATTAGGTTCAAAACATGCGGCATCACTTGATGCCATCATACATCTGAGGAAGGTCTGTGACCACCCTCATGGGACTGATTGATTGAAAATTATTGCTGATCAGTGGTTGGAAATTTTGTACACTTGATATTCAAAATAAAGAGGATTAATACTGTTTCCATCTGAATTTAAAAAACTCTGCAAAAATTCCGGGCCACAACGGGGACCAGAAGCAGAAAACTCAACAAAGCATTAAGCCAAAAGCTCAAAGTTCGAAGCTCAAAGCTCGAAGCTCGAAGCCGTAGACTAAAAACTTAAAGCACAAAACAAAACGTCAACCAACGTCGTGGTCATGGTTCAGTTCATTCAGATCCGTTAATTTTAATATAATCTATTTCTTTATTTTATATAATCTTGTTTTAATATAATCTTTATTTTATATAATTTTTTCGTTAACATTTTTAATTAATTATTTTCTTGAAATGTGGCACTAAAAGATCGAAATTATTAAGTCAGACTGGGATTACACCCATCGGTTAACTGATACTGGTATTAAATTATGAAGTGCAAGTGGATGATATAAAAAGTTGGGGACGCCCGAATCAAACGTGACAAGATCAAGTGAATCAAATAATCATGGGTGGTAGAATGAAATGCATGTAAATTGAGATCTCCGTACGAGACCTTCGTGAGCTGGGCCAAATTTTGTCTCCTTTGATTACGCTGGTTAAAATAATTTTTTCTTCTTGTCTGCTGATAGTACCTATTTTTACAAAAGGGATTTTTGGAATAAAGTAGATTGATTTCAAACTATTATAGCATTGCTGGTTTATTTATTTTTAGCAGTTAGTTAATTGCCGTGAGTGTATTTCAAATGAAGGAAGAAACGAGACCTGTGGCAAAATGCCTCTACTGGCGGCCTCCTTTGCTGTCTGGCAGGTAGCGAATGGTCTGCACACTCCCGCCCTTCCTGTGTCTGCCACAGTGCAGTTATCTCCTGCAAATAAACAGACACACCAGAGTTACACAACACAATACAAAATGGCGATGAATCAATCCACAATCCGAAAGTAATGTACGTCAGTGGAATATTTGACGGATGGTTTTTGCCGGTCTACTGTATGAGGTAACTTCAAGAATTCCTCATAATTAAGGTGCAAACTCTCAGTATGTGAATGAATGTAACGTCGGTAAATGAGTGCGTAGAATACTGATGATTTGTGTGAAATATTGTGTCTAGATATGTCATATATGATTTTATCACTGAATGCTGGTTTTCTGCAGATTGAAAATTCTTTTTTTTTGCTAACGATTTCGATACCTAAGACAAGAAAATTAATTTTATTAACTACCAGTTCAATTGTAAACTGAAAATATTTGTTAACTTTATTAATTTCTTTCAGAAAAATATCTAATTGTCTGTGACCGGAGTGTTTCTGAGTGCTTCTAAGTGTTTCTGACCAGAAAATTAAAATGTCATTTACATATCTTTGAAAGAAGGCAACGTTTGGAAATAATTTTAATATTTTCGTGGATTCGTCCATGTAATGAATGAATAATTCAGCTAATATAGGAGAGATCGGACTGCCCATGGCTAAGCCACAAGATTGAATGTAGTAAAGAAATTTTGATTTTAAAGAAATTTTGTTCTATACATGCATTTAGTAGTCTAGTTATTTCTTTCCGTTTGATCAAATAAATGTTTATTTTTTTCACGTTATCAAACAGTATTAATACCCTTGGATCTGCGTGGTTGAATTTCAGAACCCCACTTCGATTGCATATATGACGCCACGCCTTACGCTCGGCGCCACAAATAACATCTGTGTTCGTGAAATTTCAAGTTAAGCTACCGTTGTAATTCAGTTTCAAGAATCTGTCAAAAGATGTCGCTACTTCCGTCAGCAGCTCGCATATGGAAATTTCCCCTCTATGTATATATACTGCGAATTTTTAGAATTAATGTATCTTTCCGGATATGGAATTATGGAAAGATGATACTTGAAGAGTTGTGAGTAATAGTATCATGCAGCTATATGTTATATATTACATATGACGTAATTGCGTGTCTAGGTGACTGACTGTCACTGGATCACAGTGGATCCAAGGAACTGGCTATTTTTGGAACCAATTCCTGTCGGATTTTTTAAAATGGTCACCAACACTCAAACTGGGCGAAGCCGAAGTTAAAACCGCCCGCAGGGCTTAGCAGCAAAAACCTGCAAAGCGGGTTTTTACCTGCTAGTTATTAATAATTATCCTAAATTCGTTTTTCTTTTGGTATATTGAAAAACAAACTAATCAAATAAAACAAACATCACATGTAACCAGGACAGCCATATTCTTACAATCAAACTGATTGATCAGTTTCGTAAGATTTGTAAAATAAAATATTGTAAAATTAAAACTGAATAAACATATTTAAAAAAAAAAAAAAGTATTTTGATGACTTTAATGCGGTCCACTAGATGTAGGGAATTTATAATCCCATGTTTAGGTTTAACATTAAGAGTGTTTTTTATGAATTTATTTTCAAATATTGCTAATTTATAGTCAGGAAATGTCGATTTCAAAAAAATCAATCGTCAAAGACGACAGCAACAAATTTGGGAAACCCGTATAGATTGAATAAAATTCTTGTACACAACCCCTCTCCCTCACCCCATATGTTATGTAGTTCCATGCCAACTGAGAATAAAGTCAACTCAACACCTCCTTGAAAAGTCATTAAAAGTTATGAAAAAAACAATTTTTAAGTAGCCGATAACCCTAACCTAACATAACCTATTTAACCAATTTTTAACATATATTTTTAATCACACTAAATGACTTATCTGAGATGGTTCTGAGTTGGTTTCATTCTGCGTTGTCCGGTCACCATGTTATGTATGTAAACTGTAGATGAAAAAACCACTGAACCTGTCAAAATGGCCGTTTGGATGGGAAATAAGTTTTACTTGTTTTATTATGTAACTAGCTGGGATATCCGACTTCGCTCAGGGAGTTGATATGAGATTGAACTGACGTTTGAACCCACGACGGATCTTGCTTTATATACCCCTACCAACGGGTAATCCACTCATACGAAAAAGGTCTTCGAATACTACACAATGTTTCAGAACATTCCACAATATTGAAGAGTCTTATGGAATTTTCCACAATGATGTTCCCGATTCCCTATTCACGAATATTCCAGAATGTTTCCGGGATATTCAGGAATGTTGTGTAATGCTCTCGAATACTCTCAAATGTTCTGGACTCTTCTAGGAATTTCTAGAAGGCGAAACTTTCAGCCCTTATGTCTTCAAAAGCACGCTCTTCAAGCAAAAACGGGAACCTTCTTCATGAATGGGAGACAGAGGGCTACCACACCATATAACTCCCTTGATTGTCCCGGGACTCGTTTCTGAGTTTTAGCTGGACGCACTTTTGTTCACTTTCTTTATAATATGTATCGATTATAATGAAATTGTTGGTATCAAAAGTAGAAAGATTAAGTTCTGGGTACCGTACCTTCAATAACTGTCACCGAAGGGCAGCAGACAATCTGGACTTTGTCTTCTAAAGCGCAAATCTGAAAAAAAATAGGTTTAAGCCTTCATTGTGATTTTAATAAAAAAAAGTTACAATGTTATTAAGATTTAAAGAGATGAATGCTTCATCCTCTGTCCAACTGAAATATATATTTTTTAATTGTCAAATATTTTTACCATTTGATCTTTTACCGAAATGCTTTTATTAAAATATAAATTAATTTATTGTTAGTGCGCACAGTTATACAATTTCTATTAAACACAGTCAAATTTTATTAAACGTGTACAGTTACTAGTTACAGTGTACCAAGTCTGAACAGTTTTAGAGATATCGAATCTATACAGCATTTAAACAATTTTGGTTTTGCTACAGTGCTTAAAATTATAAATATTAAATAAATATATATGATTTTAGATTTTCACTCCCAAAAGTAAGGAAGTGATTTATTATTGGAGTACTATGCCGTATTGCGCTACCACCTCCTTTAGCTAATGTTTCGGACATTGTTACGTGTGGACAGTGTCCGGAACGTCAGCTAAAGAAGGAGGTAGCCCGGCACAATACCCTAAAAATAAATCACTGTTATAATAAATTGTTAATTCCAAAAGGGGTATTGCAATGTAACACTCCAAATTTTTATAAATTAAAAAAAAATCAGTCAATAAAAAAGTAACAAAATAACGATACATAAAATAAAAATAAAAGTTTCTTCAAAATTAGCAAATTCACTTTGTGGCGTCATTATTAATTTAATGGAAACAAATAACTTTGTGTACACCACTATTTAATGAACAATATCAACATGTTTCGAAAACTATGTTTTCTTCACCAGGATAATAAGTTAATTTAACTTGTTCAACAAATATCAACATGTTTCGAAAACCATGTTTTCTTCGTCAGGATAATAAGTTAATTTAACTTCGAAACATGTTGATATTGTTAATTAAATAGTGGTGTACACAAAGTTATTTGTTTTCATTAAATTAAAAATAAAAGCATTGAAAAGTGTGCTCTCAAAGTGTTCTCGTCCCTCCGGGAACAATTCCGTAGCGCTGCAGTATCTGTGTAGGTGGTATAGTTGGCGAAAAGGTTTAACGTAAGTGTCTGTAAGTGGGACGCAGTGTAATCTATCCATAGTTCTAACGTTCAGCGAGGTGCTGAATGCATTGAATAGTATTCTTTTACGTTGAGACTTCAAAAGTAAACGCATTGACAGCTTACCTGTTATAACAAAAATCTTTCATAATCATCTTTGATAATATTCCCATTGTATTCTACGCTACAACTAACATCAATTTTCTTTCCCTCTAGCCGTACTGAGGGTGTTTACACGAGTTCGTTTTTACATTTGAAAACCATAACGATTGAACTGGATGTATTATATATTTCTTGAAAAATCCTGACGCATTTGGAGTATATGTGAATATTTTGTTAAAACTGCAAGGATGTAACAGTACCTGTGGGGAAATGCCTTTGTAAGCGGCCTCCTTTGCTGTTTGGCAGTTGGCGAATCGGCTGCACACTCCCGCCTTTCCAGTGTCCACCATCGTACAGAGATCACCTTCAAACAAGCAGACACACCACGGTTTCACAACACAACACAACGTGATAGTGAAGAGTCTACTCACAATCCAGTAGTAATATTAGTCAGGGGAATATTCCCCTCAAACAACAACCCTCAAATATTTGAGGGTTGTTTCCTGTTAATAATAAAAGTTAATCACTGGAGCGATAGCGCGTTTTAAAACTTTTTTCTGGGTTTGCTCGAAATTTTCAGAAGATCATTTTTTTAAATTTTCACCAACATTAAATAATCAGACCTTTGAATTTTAACATGGAGACATAAAAATTTATTTTAGTGCTATATAGGCAATAAATTGACATTTATTTAACATTTGTAAGATTTATAAAAAAATATATTAAAAAATCGTTAAGCTTACAACCGCGTTGATCCTGTGTGTTTGTTAGTTTGAAACTACCATGGGAGGTACTTATTCGAGTGAAAATAGAATATTTACGATTTCTGTATATTGTCTGTGGGATACTTGATAATGAAAGATGCATATCTACGGAAGAAGAAATTAATTTTAACCGTAAACAGCTGATCAGAAATTCTGCTTACTTTTATTTTTTATTTTTAACATCTTTATAAAATAGTCTACAAAGTTAGGATTTGCGACATCTATGGTCATAATAGATAAAACATTTCAATAGCTTTGTTTTAAGTCCAAAATAATAAACGTGGAAGCTACAAATAAAAAAATAAAAAAAATTGCCGAATCAAGGAGATAATTGCCTTGTTTACCCGAAAAGCAATCGGAATCATTTAAAATGGCGCCAATATATGTCAAAAATCGCTCCAGTGGTTAATAGTAATTTATAACAGTTTTGTGTTAATGAGAATTTGTAATAATTAATGAATTATGACTATACCTTCAACAATCCCCTCACAGCAGACAACCGGAACAGAGCCATCTAAAGTGCAAATCTGAAAACAAAAAGAAGAAACAGTCAAAAAGTTAACTAATGTTGGTATCCTGATGAAGAAATCATTAGGTATGTTTTTAGGTTTTCACGGCCAAAAAGTATTTTTGTTATTGTTTTTGGGGTGTTATGCCGTGTTTCGCTACCTCCTTCTTTAGCCAACGTTTCGGACAGCGTTACAGTGTCCATCATCAGGGCAGATGACCAAATGATATTGGTGAGAGTGTTTACTTATGTGTGTCGAAGCGATACCGTGCTGCCAGCTCCATTTCTCTACGAGCTGGTGTTAGAAAAATTCAGCATGGTTTTTTGCGTTTAGCTTTGGTGTAGCCGTCAATTACTGGATACCAAGAACTATTGAGCTTAGCTCCGTCGTCTCTGTTAATATTGATGGGGTTTTTATGGATTTCAATTGCCTCCGTAATTAGGCGTGCTCTGTAAGTTTTGGGTCTTCCCAGGACTTCAGGAACAAATCCAAAGTAATGGCCGGTTTCGATTAAGTGCTCGGCGATTGCCGATTTGTCAGGGTGGCCAAGTTTATGACTTTGCTCAGGGAGATTTATGAGGATGACATTTGCAAACTTTTTGAACACTGCCTCAAAACAGGTTATTTTGCTTTTCAGGGTGAACTTTTCGAGCAAGTGGAAGGAGTTGCGATGGGCAGTCCATTGTCGCCAGTTCTAGCCAACTTTTTTATGGAGAAGTTTGAAGAAGTGGCACTCGACACAGCTTCGGCTGTTCCTAAAGTATGGTGGCGATATGTCGATGATGTCTTCGCCATCTGGCCTCACGGAACAGAGAAACTGAACGAATTCCTGGACCATCTCAACTCACTCCACAGCAAAATTAAATTCACAATGGAGCTGGAAAATAACCAAAAAATTCTGCCTTTTCTAGATGTGGAGGTGATACGAAAAGAGGATGGTAGCCTAGGACACACAGTTTATAGGAAACCAACACATACAAACAGGTATCTCCACGCTGATTCGCATCATCACCCCGCTCAGAAGAGAGGACTCATCCATACTTTGGTAACCCGAGCGACCAGAATATGTGAGGAGCCAAAACTCGGATTAGAACTGACCAAACTCACCGATGCACTGGAGCGTAACGGATACCCAGCAAGGCAGACAAGGCAAATCATAAGAGCCAAATCAGCACGAAACGAAGACAGGGGTGAACAAAAGTCACAAGGCTGCGCTTTCCTAATGTAACAGACAGAATTGCCAGGCTGTTGAGAAAAGAGAACATCAAGACGGTCTTCGGAACGACAACTAAAATCCAAGACCTACTGAGGTCGGCAAAGACTAAGTTTCCTCTGGAAACAGATGGAGTATATAAACTCAGCTGTTCCGGATGTGACAAGGTCTATGTAGGCCAGACAGAGCGAACGATCTCCAAAAGGATTTCCGAACACTTTCGTGCTTGTAAACTTGGCCACCCTGACAAATCGGCAATCGCCGAGCACTTAATCGAAACCGGCCATTACTTTGGATTTGTTCCTGAAGTCCTGGGAAGACCCAAAACTTACAGAGCACGCCTAATTACGGAGGCAATTGAAATCCATAAAAACCCCATCAATATTAACAGAGACGACGGAGCTAAGCTCAATAGTTCTTGGTATCCAGTAATTGACGGCTACACCAAAGCTAAACGCAAAAAACCATGCTGAATTTTTCTAACACCAGCTCGTAGAGAAATGGAGCTGGCAGCACGGTATCGCTTCGACACACATAAGTAAACACTCTCACCAATATCATTTGGTCATCTGCCCTGATGATGGACACTGTAACGCTGTCCGAAACGTTGGCTAAAGAAGGAGGTAGCGAAACACGGCATAACACCCCAAAAACAATAACAAAAAAAAAAAAAAAAAGAAATCATTAGTTTTGAAAAAAAAATTTTTTTCAATAATAAGAAAAAGTTGACAGGAAAAAAAATATTACGGAAAAAAGATAAGTTGTTTGCTTTATTGTGATTTTTATGAATTAGGCAATGTTGGTGAAATTTTATTAACTAAAGAAAGAAGAGCGAAATGCAGTGATAAGAATAAGAGTATCAATTTGCGGCTTCACCTGAGGAGTTAATCCCTTTAGGGCTGCCTCCACGGCGACGGGGCATTTTGATATTCGAATGCACTTGCCGGTCCGCCCTGTTGTAGCCACTGAGCATTGATCACCTGCAAAAGCAACATGATCGTTATACAAGAAAAGAGACATGCTATTGAGAAAATGATGATTAAGTTCTGGGTCCTATACCTTCAGCTACTGTCACCAGGGGGCAGCAGATAATCGGCGTAGTGCCCTCTAAAGCGCAAACCTGAAAACGCAATAGGCTTAGTCTTCATTTTGATTTTATTTATAAGAACATGAAAGAGAGAAGACAAATAAAATAAGCGATGAGATCAAGCGGCTTTCAACAAGTACCTAGTTTTTTGCTTGAGGCAAGGATTTTGATCATTTACAATTTTTGCTTGAAAGTTGAGTCCAGCATCTACTCAACAGTTCTTGCCCCACCAACTTGTAGAGATTTTATATTTATGACGCGCGGTATGACCGTGTTCGCAACCGGCTTGATCAGGCATGAGTAAAATGGTTATTAACTTGTACCATTCTTGGCATTAACTTCGTTTCTTTTTATTCGAACTCAAAGCTAGAGTTAAGAAAGTTGTCTCCGTTGGATTCCATTTCCTACATAGTCATTCAAAATTTACTTTGTTTGACCAACTGAACCGATAAATGAATACTAAACGATTCTCTCTTGAACAAAAAGCTTGACGTATTCATCAAGCTGCTTCAGCATGGAGAATAAAATTATACGCTTGACCATATCGGAACCCCTTAATTCGGGATGAAAAAATGATGTCATATATTTTGGCACCGATTTTTGAACAGTTTACAATGGCGGACATTAATTTGATTTCTGTCATATCTCATTGGTTTACGCAGGTATCAAAAAATTACATGGCGTGCACATTTTGCATGCTTATTTCGTTTTATAATATTAATAGAAAAAAACTACAACATGGATTTATCACTGATTGTGAAAAAATCATACCTTTGTTTATTACGCACCATTTTTATGAAATTATTAATTTTGCACTTCTGACACTCCTATTTTAAGTAGATTGATTTCAAACAATTTTATCATTGCAATTGTAAATATTATTAATAGAAGGTAAAATTGTCGCAACTGTAAAAGTACCTGTGGAGACATGCCTTTACTGGCGGCCTCAATCGCTGTCTGGCAGTTGCCGAATTGACTGCACACTCCCGCCCTTCCTGTGTCCACCATCGTACAGTTATCACCTTTAAACAAACACACCAGAGTTACACAACACAATAGGTGAAGGTGAATAAACTGTTTGAAATGAAAGTGAAGTACCTTCTTTACGGATAGTTGTATTTGCTTGGCATCTGGCTTGCAGTCTTGTCTCTTGCCCTGGTACCCAGGGGCAGCATACTATCAGCCTGTCCTCTGGGGAGGCGCACACCTGAAAATACACCACATTGTATAATCTATTCATTTATACATCTGCACCTGTGAAATAATTTGCTTTTCATAAAACATTTTTATTTAAAGCATTTGCAATAAATAAAATCAACGGTATTTTCTTAGATTTCATAGGAGAAATCTTTGAATAAGCATAATGCTATCTTCTTTTCCATGATACACATGCTGGTCAGAACTACAGCGTCAAATATAGCAGCTGCTTTTTTCTTGTTCACAGCCTGATTTTCATACCATTGAACACTAAGTTCTAGAAATAGAGCATTCTAGAATCATAAGGAATTGAATGTTACAAACCATTTTGTGTAAAGGACCAAGAGTGTTGAGTGGTGAAAGACACATCATAAGTCGTAACTATTTGCCATGTTATATATTTTATTTTCATTAAATGAAATTACTTTGTATACACCACTTATTTAATCGACATGTTTCAAAACCAATGGTAATAAAACCATCAGGATAAAATTAAAATGCATTATGATATATCTAATTTTTTTTTAATACAGTACTACACGAGTATTCTTCAATACTGTATTTTATTGTGAGATAATTTCTCTTGAACAAACAACTGTAACTGGTTCGGTTTATAATATGATGAGTTTGTCAATTTGTATTTTGTACTACAGTATTTTTAATTGTAAAATAATCCATAGAAAAATACACATAATAATAACTTTGATTGGTAAAATGAATTACGAATTAACTTTATATGCAGAGAGATCATATATATGTGACTTCACCTGATATGGTAATCCATTAAATACCGCTTCCAAGACGACGGAGCACCTCGCTACATGTCTGCAGACACCCGGCTGAATCGTTCCCGCCATGACACATAGATCTCCTGCAACATAATGCACCAGAATCAAGTGAGAGAACGGAGATGAACCCACGACCTCTGGTTTCCAGTTAGAGGATTTTACCCCTCGACTACAGAGGCCGTCACAGTTAGTCATTAGTTCACGATTACAGGAGGGTTGTTATTTGGCCATCTCAATGCGAACTCTTAGTTCTCGAGATTTTTCTCTAACGTAACATGATGATTTCACAAAAATAATTTTCCTCAGGGCCTATGTCATCTTTGTGGATACTGTGTTAAGGTCTGTTTGAAAATAAGAAATGATCCTGGGTCTTGAAAAAAACCATGTTGTATAAGGGAGAAAAAACAGGTGTTTGCAAATCGTTCCGCGGCTGAGTTGTGAACTCTGAAAGTAATCTTAAAAACAACCCATTCTCATCTGACAACAATTGGGAGCGCGTTTCCCGACCATGCACCGGTGATGAAGGGATCAATGACAGTAGTTCCTTGGAGCTTCTTCTATTGAAATCCTCGAAGCAATTTCATAGAACAATTACAGCATTCCCAACTGAGACCTGTGCTACAAAGATTGCTAAGACAGGAGATCTGTCAAACGGACCTCCCCACGGTGGTTCCCTTAAAACAATCTAGCTAGACAAAAAGATTTCAACGATGCTTTTATGTATGTACAAAAACATACTCCCAGCATAGAAAACAGTCCATAGTATTATGTTCGCATCGATAAAAAAATTGAAACAATACGCGCTACACGTGGCAACGATGTAAACACGACACTTTGAATGTGCCAGGCGGCCTCACTGCGGCCCATCTCTTTCGGGTGTACGCGCTGTTCTGTCGTTAGTGGTGTTGTTTGAAATCGGAGATGATTACGTTAAAAAAATTGAAGTCCATGGTCTGTTCTTTCAAATTTACTTAAGTATTTAATAATTTGCTTCTTCCATATTACTTTTATTGGTCATTAAAAAATCGTGAAATCATTATCAATATTTACAATTATTTGCCAAAGTTTGATTAAACTTTCAAAATCGTGTACCAATTTGTACCTCAAAACTAAACAATTTTCATATTAAACCATTCTTTATCTGTATTTTCTTATATAATTTCAAAATCATGTACCAATTTGTACCTCCAAACTAAACAATTTTCATGTAAAACCATTCTTTATCTATATTTTCTTATAGAATTTGTCTGCTTTTACGTGCTCTTTTGACTTTTACAGAGCCTCTACCCTTGATCGATATTTTTAATTTTTTGGAGCTGTTAGAAGAAAAAGGCGCATCAAAGTCGACTTATGCTGCAACACGGCAAAATTTTGGTTGAAAAAAACAATTTTATAGGTCTTGAGAAAAATTAACTAAAGAAAAATAGTTTCATTTCTAACAATATGTCATAGAAAACGGAAAAGAAGAATATTGCTTCAATTCTATTAATATTTCACAGGGAATGGTCGAATATATACTCTAAAATTAATGTAAAAAAAAACAGAAATGGCTGAGTACAGTTTTTTTCCTTCCGGTAGTTACATATGATGATGAAATACGTGGTGAACAAGAAAATAATTTGGTTTTTGCTCGATAAAAAGTAAAATAAGAAAAATTAAATGTCCTCTGAATTCTCGAAGTCTAAAAGAACTCTTTCATGCTGCTTAAGTCAGCTTGAGGTCAGATAGAAAACGGAACGCTGTAATATCCAAAATAAACACAATATCGAAAACATCCCAATATTTTATCTGGGGTTGACTTAAAATTATTGTTGATTTCGGAAGTACCAGAGAAGAAACTGCAGAGGTCTGTTGACAGTGCCACATAGGAACATTCTCATTTAACAAAAGTGACGATAGTGACTCGACCATAAACAAATGTCATTCGCTTTTATTCTTATATTATGTTACAAACAATATTTTTAACTAATTATTTAAAATAAACAGATTGTTATGACTTTTTTTAATCATTGTACTAAACGCATTTTATTTTACTTTGAAAATCCTGTAACAGTGGTTGAAATAAATGTATATTTTTAAAATTATTTTTTTATCATATTGTGACCCTTTTGCACCACATTCCCTGGAAAAATATTTTTATCTAGCTAGAATGGGATTCGGGACCACTGTGCACCCGTTTCTGCGCAAAGTCGGTTTTTTATTTTATTTTTGGGCTCCAGAGGTGAATCCTATTTGTCGTTTACTCAAGTACCTAAGAATATAATATGAAGGGCTCGGTCGCTAAAATGCTCATTTTTGTCAAATCCGAGTTGTGTTTTCCGACTGTGGCTAATTAATAAATATAAACTATCAGTCTGTTCTTGCAGGAAATATGGTGATAACCCACACTTGTGGTATCATTTGAATTAGTTAGATTTTCATCGTAATAGTAAAGAACTAGTGCAGACCCGACAAAAATCACTGGTTAGTCTGAATTCCTAACAAATCAGTTCCAATTTAGAAAATGCGTCAATAATATTATTTTGTTGTGTATTAAGGTTGTTAATTTAAAGAAAATGTTATTTCTCAATAGTAATAGCGATGAAAGGGTGCCAAAGGGAGTCAAAACAACGTGTTTAAAATATTTGGAATTTCTGATGCGACTATTTTTACCTCCGGACTAACTTCAAACTTTAGAAAATGTTAATTTTTAGGAATTATTCGCTTATAAAAGTTACAACGAATCCGATAAAAACTTATTTACCGTCATCTCTAAAGCAAATACAGTGTGTATTTTGGGTATTTCTCATCAAATTTCGAAAATTGAGTCCCAAGTCATTGGTGCTGAGTCACGTGTATTAACTATGTATGTATTTTTTTTTATTTTACTGCACGCTGATTATACTACTACATTTATTTAAAAATAAAACGTATCCGCTAAAAAAAATACATAAAAGCCATTGCCTCACCTTGCCCCTTAGTCCAATAATATTTACTAAAAAGCCTGTTCATCTCAAATTAAACAATATTCTTATGAATTAAATATTGCGAATACATTAAAAGAATAGCGTTATTGTATATCAAAACGTTCATTGCACAACGACGAATTTATGAAAAAGAAAATTCGATTTTAAATATGTCCCGCCATATAAAATCATTCCCTCACCGTATTACAGATATTCGATTTCTGAAAGTATCGAACGATATTTAAGAACGCAACCTTAAGTTTTTAGAACCTGGCAACACTCTCAATTGTTTCAACATGGCGATTTCTTCTTAACTGTAGGTGGGTTTGTGCAAAAAAATGTAACGTTGAAAATAGTTAAGAGTTACATTTATGGCGGTCATTACCTCACGTTACGTATATATATATAAGATACTTTAGTATACATATATATATATATATATATATATATATATATATATGTTTTTTTGTTTTTATGCGTTTTTGTGAGTAAAATGCATATTCGAAATGTTAAAAGCAAATTGAGGTTATGTGCCGGTGTTTTTGTAGCTTTAGTTAAAATTCATCATTCCCTCACTGCATTTAGGAGTTGAGTTTGACGGTTGTATGAGTATATACATATACATTATATACAAATATGATGTATACAAAAATATGGAAGAAAAATACTCCTAAATAAATCTCGTTTAGCTACATTTTTGATTTCTGCAAAATAGTATCAATTTTTACGAAAAAAAATTTATGATATCAGAAATTTCGAAATTTGATGAGAAATACCCATTAACCAGTGAATTTACCAAACGTCCCAGTTGTTGATGAGTGGGATGAATGTTGAGGGTAGTAGGAGCAACAATTACACTAACCTAACTTAAACGTCTTCTGCTTCAAATGAATCCGATTGTAAAGATGTTCTCAAACCTACTCACATAAATATACCAAACCATCCACCCTACTAAGTATCTCAAACTCCTCAGAAGCAAGCTGCGCTCACTTGAACATTATTCTACTGTCTTAAACTTGACATAGATACCAAGTACCAACTGTTAGACGTAATTTTACACTTATTGACTAAAAGAAAGCTTCAAAGAGAACGAACAAAAGAGCTATAAAAATATTTTGACACAAATAATATACAATAAGTGACCAGCTCAGGTATGGGGGTTCCATCGAAGCCAGAGTGAAGTTAGCCTCTCAAAAACTAGGCGTACTGTACAGGGCCCGCAGATACTTTAATAGTACACAACTGCTAACCCTGTACATATCGCAAGTGCGTCCCACGGTTGAATTTGCCAGCCATCTCTAGTCTGGAGGTCCAAAATACTTGAAAAATACCCTCGACTCTGTGCAGAAACGGGCAGTCCGTTTGATAGATTCTCCCACCTTAACGAACGGATTGCAAACTTTAGAGCACAGGCGTCGGGTGGGAATTCTATCCAGGTTCTACCGATATTTCAATAGAAGATGCTCTGAGGAACTAGCATCATTGACATTTTCGTCATTTCGGCACCTGTGCATAGTTGGGAGACACGCCAAACGCGTGCCCAACATATGTACACGGTTGAAATTCGTCCCATGTGAAAAATTAATGAAAAAAAAAAATATTTGCACCCGCCGGGATTTGAACCCGCGATTTTTGGTTTGCTAGTCGAAAGCCTTTCCCTCAACCACGGAAGCCGTCATAAAATGTTTAAACTTTACATGATAAATGTACGCAATTAAATTCTGCATTTCTTATTTTGGACAGTTTTTGAGAATTTATTCTGATCTTAAAATAATGAATCGCAAGTATGAAAAAAATTCAACTCTGCCTCAGAAACATCAATATTTTTTCAAATGATTAAAAAAGTGTAATTCGTATTTATTTTATTTCTTTACAAGATGTTTTAATTATTTTTATTTCGTACTATTTATTTGTTTTCTAAGTAATATGTATTAAAATTGCGAAAACATGACGTTCTTTATCTCAATTTATGAAAAAAATAATGTGACAGTATAATATAATTGTTTGATCTTATTATAGGTAATATTGTCTCCTCTGACCATAGGTATGACCTCTGCCATATAGGTATGACCTCTGCCATAGGTCACCCCAAGTGGTTTGCTGCGTTTGGTGATTTAGCAAAGGTGCCCGGGTTCATGGGGTGAGGTTTGTCTAGGTCTTGGAGCCGGTTGACCAAGACACACTGAACCCCAGATTCCTACCCAAACCTTAAACTCTTTTCCTTCCCACAACTCTCCTCTCCCCCTTTCCTAAAAAAACCCTCCATACAGCATCCCCAAAGATGACACAGGCCCTGAGGGAAATTATTTTCTTCAGGGCCTCCTGTGTGGAGCTCATGTAAAAAAATAAATATATTGTAGCTGATAAAATGGAGCACAACACATTGTATGTTGTGAAAGCAGAATCTCATAGTTAGCATTTTGGAATTTGCAGATATCAATGCATGGATTTTGCTTTAAGAGATCAGTGGCGCATCCAGGAAAAGACCCAGAGAGCCCCTTAAAAAAATAGGTATATAGAAGTGTTTCCAAGTGAAAGCGTTGTAATATCTGCGTGCGTAATGCTTGCAGTGGTTTTTATTACTATCACTGGTAGGTACCGGTTAAAGCACTGTGCATTATGGGAGCTATTGCGTAATTCATTAACAAAAAAAATTCTCACAATTATTATGGACTGTACCTCGCCGCAGGAAAATTACAGAAACAGACTAGTCCTTGCAAGGATCAAAGAATTTTGTTTAATGTGTATTGTACATCACCAGTCATTAGATTGAACCTAACGGAGGAAAAAATTGAAAACGGACTTTGCCTTACAAGGCGATAAAAAGACAACAGTCAAAAAAGTCCATGTTAATGTTTTTCAACAAATTAACAGTCGGGAGTCTCGCGCAGTATTAAAAAATATAAATATTCAGGTCTTGAATTATGCATTGAAACTATTTAAAATTGACCTTTTCAAAATTTCATGCAGAGAATATAGAAATAAAAAAAAATAATAATTGTGCATAACATATCCATACATATTGTAAACTAAAGTCCTCAGCCGCGTCCGTCCGTCTGTCTGTTTGCGATAAACTCAAAAACTACTGAACAGATTTTCATGCAATTTTCATCAATAGATAGAGTGGTTTACGAGGAAGATTTAAACATAAAATTTGTCAAGGTTTTGTGTAAATTGGTTGAAATATAAAGGAAAAGGTCTGTATGTGGTGGACGAACGGGCTGGCAAGCGGGCAGTGTGGATTTGATTTGTATGCAAATCTACAGTTTTATGCCGAGGTTGTTGAAATTTTGCACATGTGACCTTCAAAAAAAGAGAAAGGTCACTGCTTACATTTGATTTCGAAAACTCTCATCTTGTTTTCATATAATTTAGAAATTTGCCTGTTTAAATAAATTGAAACAAAATTAAAATTATGAAAGTTCCAGTCAGCCATCTTCCTACACTCACATAATATTTTAAGTCCTGACTGATGTTTTTTGGTGAAGTATGTATAATTATAATTTGTGAAACAATTTAAAAAAAAAATTTATTTACAAAAAAATGATTTAAAAAAAAAACTGTAACTTTTTATTTAAAAAAACAGTCAAAACGACGGGCTTAAGTTTCAAAACATTTGTCATTAAATGAAAGAAGGCATCTTAAATAAAAAACTCTTATTAACAAATTATTGAATTGAAATAAAATAAATCATTTATTTATCAAACTCCAACCTTACAAAGGCAATAGGTACCCATGAAAATCACGCGTTTTCAGTGAAAATGGGTATACCATCAAAGCTAGTAAATAAAGTTTTCTTAGGAAAAATTTACAAAAAATAGAAATATTATTGTGATATTTATTGCTGTCGAGTTTTTGTGGAACTTCATTTTAATTTGTAAGTGTTTTTATTTTACTAGTGGTCGCCCAATGGTCAAAATTCGACCATAATTGTAATGTTTTTTTAATGTATTTTTTGCATAATGTAAAAAAATAGCATTCTACACTCTTTCTCTATATAAACTATAAGTGTGTGAAATTTCACACTCTTCCGTCCACGCAATTTTCTTAAAAAGGGGTACAAAGTTTTTGCTTCGTGCATTAATATACTGATGATGATGATGATGATGTATTCAAAAATAGTTTTAATGAAATAATTAAAATAATTTTATTTATTTAATTTAATTATAAAAAAATCTGCCGTGTAATTATTATTACGCATGGCAGCTTTACCTTCGTAAGGCATAATCAGTTTAATAAAAAAATCAATATTCTGATTACAAATACCAGTTTAACTTTCATATTATGCAATGGTTATGATTACAAAATATGTATGGAAAATATTCTTACCTTGCCTTTGTGCTCCTAAGGAAGTTGCCATCACTAAAACCGTTGAAACAATTTCCAGGAAATACCGCATTTCGAAAATAATTTTGCAACACAAAATTTTTGTAAAAATATTCTCTTGTTAGTTAGTCACTCCAAGAGTTGAAATCGAACTGTGATTCAATGAGTTTTACTTTCATACTTATATCAGTATATTTGCACCCGGAGTTACATGAAAGATAATACTTTTTCTCTCTCGTGTGCAAATTATTCGCGAATAACTCTTCTAACCCACTGAATGCCAGTTCCTTTTTGCAAACAGGAAGCTTTTCAGTTTTAGTTTCATCACTACCTAAACTTTTTTAAAAGATTATATTAAGTAAAATCATTCATCAAATTAAACCACTTATATCAACATTTCAACATGGTTTTATGCCAGGCAGATCTTCGTCATCTAATTTATTGCTTTACGAAAATTTTATTTCTAATGCACCGTCCAAGGGTCATCAAGTTGACACAATTTATACTGATTTTAGCAAAGCCTTTGATACTGTTTCTCATCGCATTTTAATGGAAAAATTAGAACACTTGGGAATAAGCGGCAACTTTCTCGAATGGCTTAGAAGTTATTTATCGTATGGAAAACGATCTGTAAAAATTACCTCCACAACTTTTTACTCTTTGTTTGCCTTAAGTGAGGCCCCCAAGGTTCTCACCTAGGACAAATTTACTACTAGGTTTCCTTTAGGTTATACCTTTTATTGATGACATTTCATTAATTTTCGATAATATTCACTTTCTTCTATTTGCCGACGATCTAAAGATGTTTAAATCGATCTAAAATTCTTCTGATTGTTTAACACCACAAAGGAACTTTAATAAACTTTATGAATGGTGCATCGTAAACAAATTATATATTAATATCAATAAATGCCAAACGATCAGTTTCCACAGATCTAAAACCCCTTTATTTTTCGACTACTCAGTTAACAATGCCACTCTAAAAAGAGTCTTAATTCAACGACTTTGGTGTTATCTTTGACTCCAAATTACGCTTCTTGAATCACATTATTAGCATTACCAGTAAGGGATTACAAATGCTTATATTTATTCTCAGAATCGTCAAAGATTTCAATAACATAAAAACCATAAAATTACTAGACATTTTAAAATTTTTTATTTATTTATTAATTATTTTATTTGTTTTATTCATTCAATTAATATTATTATTCAATTTATAAAAACAGTTTATTTAAAAACAAGTTCTGCTAGGTAATTATTATTACGCGTGACAGCTGTTTCGCCTTCTGAGGGCATTATCAAACTGTGGTCACGCCACGTACATACGAGGTATTTAGGTGTGTGAGTGGGAGGTAAGCAAAGGAGTAGGGGTAATCGCGGGATCACCCTTACAATAAAAGCAAAAAATTAGATAATTTAGAAGCATTTGAAATCAGAAAATCCCTAAATAATAATTCTAGCATTTTGAATAATCAAATTAATTTATCTTTTAGTCCTATTTTAAATATATTTCCAGTGAACCGCTCTGTTCTTCCCGGAAATCCCGCAATTACCCGTACCCCCTTGCTTACCTGCCACTCACACACCTAAAATTTGTATGTCTGACAATATTCTATGTCGTAGATCAGTTACAATATTCTCCTGACGAAGGAAGGTCGCTTCTGAAACCGGTAGACTGTAATAAAATAAAAGTGGTCTAAAACAAATTTATGTGTTTTTATTGGAAATATTAGGCGTTAAAATAGAATTTCGGAAAAGTAAAAAATGTATTCCGATTGCATTATCAGATTTTACGAAATAATAATTTCGTGAAAGGGTATCAACATAGTTGTGATTCTTCGGAAAGTAAATATACGAAAAGCAGTTCACCACAGCCTAAAACTCTAAACTAAATTTATTTAGTTTGTAGTTTTAGAAGATACCTCCAAGGAAAAAAATGTGTAAAACTAGTGTTATCATTATCGGAACCAATGAACACAAACACGTGCTCTTCAAGGAAAGGTATAGGGTTTCTTGTCATTTTAAATTAACTTAATTAAATTAACTTTAATTATATAATAACACATTTTCATGTACTGAGTACACACACAATAATAAAGACTTGCAAAATATGGTATCGTTACTAAACAAAGATCAGTACAGAAATATGCAATTAAGCACCCATTACAAGTATAAATTAGAAAAATGTACAAGAGATGCATGAACTTGTGGAAAAAGGAAAAAAAAACTTGATATTAATAAATTGAAATAACACAATAATTTTGTTTGTAACCACGATTTATTAAATTTTTCTGCTACCGACGGGTTTCGCTTTAAGCAAGCATCTTTAGAGTATAAAAATTAAACTGACACTGAACTGAAATGAAAAAAAAAAACAAAATATTTATTTTCTAGAGGCGGGAGGCGGGAATCGATTTCAATCTCGCAACTGTTTTACGCTTTTCTGTAAAATAATAGATAGTTAATTTTATTTAAAAATAACTTTGCACATAAGTTTACACCATCTACAATAAACTATTCCAATATTTAAATTAAAACTAAGAAAATTAAAACTCTTTTGTACTTAAGATTTGATCATAATCTTACGCAGGAATCGCAAATATATATATATATTTTAAGTACTGACATCAAAAACTTATTTTTACTTTGCATTTAATGGATCTTTTATTTTTTTAAAGCCATTAAAAAATAATAGTTTTAAACCACGTATAGTTTTTAATCAGGTGAGAAAAAAATTAAATAAAAAACACTCGGCATCTAAAGGGTTGACTTTCTTCCAACTGCGAAGTGCAAATATGTTTACATAATCAACATTATAATATGTAAATATGTGGTTAAACGGTCACCTTTTCAAGTGATAAACAGTGGTTTTTCAAATCATTGCTGTCAGACAATAACAATAACAGGATATCGATATCATAACAGCACTAAAAACACGAGTGCATATTTTTGCACTGCAGTCCAAAGGAAATAACAACAAAAAGAACTGAAAATATGTTTGTTGGGTTTGTTGATAAAACTGCTACCGGCCACCGATACGTACTCCAATGTTTGAGATCAAATTAAGAAGACTAAATATAATACATTAC
Source organism: Glyphotaelius pellucidus (assembly GCA_936435175.1). Lineage (NCBI taxonomy): Eukaryota > Metazoa > Arthropoda > Insecta > Trichoptera > Limnephilidae > Glyphotaelius > Glyphotaelius pellucidus. The sequence continues at coordinate 32,101,078 of OW386550.1, forward strand.
ATTGTTTGAATTCTGTTTTTTTTAAACGCACGTAGTTGTTACGTCTTTAGTACAGTAGATTTGAAAGTAATTATAAAATAATAATATTGGTAATTATAAACTGGTGGAGACAACTTTATGTAGGTTAAAAAAAAGAACGACACAGGTACCTACCTACTTACTAGCATGTTAAAAATTTTCCACGATCAGTTCCAATTTTGAAAATGAAACTTAAATTCAAAGCAAGGTTATGTAGATACGTTTTTAAGATTTTCACGGCCAAAAGTATTTTCGTTATTTGTTTTTGGGGTGTTATGCTGTGTTGCGCTACCTCCTTTTTAGGCTATGGAAGGAGGTAGCGCGAGACGGCATAACACCTCAAAAACAAATAACCAAAGTGATGTTGTTCAATGAACCATAGTTACAAACGGAGACACATTCGAAATAAGTTTTTTAATACCTAACGCAGAACCATAAAAAATCACGGGATATTGTAATTAGAATTTTAAATTATAGTATATGTAGATACTCACCTAGTCGCATTTTTTAATTTTTCCACAATCAGTTCCAATTTTGAAAATGATACTTGATGAAAATCACGGGATAAATCCAATTTTAAATATTATATTACAGGTAGGTTTCTTCTCACTTAATCGCATGTTTGACTTTTTCCACAATAAGTTCCAATTTCGAAAATGATTCTTATATTCAAAGTAAAAGTTCAAGAGTTCATTGAACCGGAGTTACAGATATCGGCAACCGAAATTAGTATTTTTAATACCTAGAGCGGACCCACAATACATCACGGGATATTATAATTAAAATATTAAATACAAATTTCTAGGTAGGTACCTACTTAATCGCATTTTTGAATTTTTCCCACAATCAGTTCCAATTTTGAAAATTAAACTTAAATTCAAAGCAAAAGTTCAAGTGTTCATTGAACCGGAGATAAAGACAGAAGTACATTCGAAATTAGTATTTCTGTTACCTTATAATATCCCATGAAAAATAACGGATTTTAAATATTATATTGCAGGTAGGTAACCAATAGGTAACCAATAGGTAACCACCTAATTGCATGTTTAAATTTTTCCACAATCAGTTCAAATTTTGAAAATTAAACATAAATTCAAAGCAAAAGTTCTAGATTTCATTGAACGCAGTTACAGACAGAGACACAATCCAAATAAATGTTTTTAACAATAATGAAAGTGAACAAAGCAGATATGTTTGGGACAGGCTAAAAAATCAAGGTAAATAACACACACAGGGAAAATTCACTCAATTTGTATTTAAATAAACAAATAAACCACTGGCAACAAGAGAAAACTTAGCTAACTTATCCGAAGCATAACCACTATACATAGATTGGAGTACCTAGGTTTTGTATAATGTAGGTACTTTTTTTTTTTTTTTAAATTTTAAATTTTAAATTTTTTTTATAATTATTGCAACAAAAATACATATACATTATAAAAAAACTTTGACTGTCCAACTAGGAGATTTCCCGTTTTAGGACAGTCAAAAAACTTATAAACAAATTTTCGAAAAATTGTTTGATTGGGAGCAATATCAGCCGTTTATTGTATTTTAAAATGCATCGAAGTGTGGGGCCCAACTTCAAAAGTTTTTATACATTTAGTCCCGAAAAAACGAAAAAATGTTAATTCAATAATTTAAATGTAAAATATTAAAAATTGAATACATTGAATCAGATCGAAAAAAAAACCCTTTTTGGGTTCTTAATGTAATGAAGACCAGTTTCCCGCATGTACTAGGAATTTCCGGACACCGTGTGTACACTTTACATGTAAATGTAATTTTTTTTTGTATTTAAATCACATTTATTTTTTTTCTCTCAAATAATGTGATTTTATCTATGAATATCACAGTTCGTTTATGTGTGTGTGTGTTACAAATATATTATCAATTTAAAAAAAATAATCTGAAACAAGGTCCTTTACAACAACACCGCTTTCAGGCCACACAATACCCTCTATACAGGGGATGAAGCCAGATACGCGGGTGTTGCTGTATGTGCAGGATGAAGTCTTCCGCCAGGATAACAACCCCACCAGCAGGTGGGTGCAGGCCACCCTGTGGCTGTTGAGTATAGTCAACGGGGAGCCTTTATACCAGTTCTGAGAAAAAATAAAGTAAGAAGGTGAACACACTTCAAATTGGTTATTCATGTAGTTTCATCTTTTTTCAATAGATGTCGATAGTATAGTTAATATTACGAAGTTTTGCTATATCCCAATAGATGGCAGCTAGGTTTTTATTTTGGAAGGCGAGTATGGGTACCGCAATCCTGAGAACTATTTATTGGAAATTCAACACTCCTTCCATAGATCGCCCCAAGTGGTTCGCTACGTTTGGTGACTTAGCAGGTGTGCCCGGTTTCATGGGGTGAGATTTGTCTAAGTCTTGGTGGCGAATGTGTTTGCCCACCCACTGTGTGGCGAGCCGGATTGGGAAAGACTGGTTGAAAGAGACCTATCCCAGACCTCTCCAGCCAGACTCTCTTGACCCACCGCCTTGCACCGCAGTGGGAGAGATCGTTTCATGTGTCCGACATTCAAGATCAATGGGTTCACCCAAGTCCTTCGTGGGGTGAATGTTGTGTACTTTGTAATTAGTTTGCATTATGAATTTTTAGAGCATCCTCCCCGGACTATTATACCGTAAGATATAATTGATTGATGTAGGGAGAAATATACCGTTTTTTAAAAATTTATATTGGAAATTAAGAGACACACCATACTTATTGATTAAAGTTATAAAAAATGTATTAAAGTAATTATAATTACATGTTTTGGAATAAAAATTATTCACTTTTAAAGTTCTTCAATACTTAAATTAAAAAACGATTGTAATTTAAAAAAAAAATCAATTGAACTAGGGCAAAATTCTATACAATGCTAAATACAACCTACCGAAACCTTTAGTTATGCAGTCAAAGGAATGCAGCGATAATGAGTGCACCGATGAATCTTTTGTTTCGCTCTCACACAGCAACTAGTAATGCAAAAAAGAAAATTGCAATTAAAGGAAGCAAATTGGAATTTAAACAATTAATCTTTCGTTTTTTAACAATCGTTAAATTAAGGCAAACATTCTGGAAATAGTTGGTTGTTTCACTGATGATTGTACTGCTTAACGTACTGTAGATTGCCCTGCCTAAATACGAGAAAATTAAAATATAATCGGGAGCCAGGAGATCTAGCATAAGCGATCGATAAAACCCAATATCTATACGATTTTGACTAGATCTGTCTAAATCTAGGGTGAGTTATCAATATTTGCGAGCATGTCGGTAATAGATTGAAATTTAATTCCGACTGACTATTGAAAAATTTTAGACTGGCCCCCATAGTATCAGATAAGTTTTGGTCGACTGTCAATATACGCATTTATTATATAATGTCGTTCATTATGCAAAATTACTGGCTTTTTAATGAACGACACTCTTAAAATTGAAGAAGTCGTATACGCGATCCGTAGACTTAAATAATTCAACTATGACGCAACCAGTTTATTACGTTTGATGTTTGAGATACGAAAGTCGTTGAAATATTTTTTATTTATTTATTTATTTATTTATTGTATCTTTACATTGCAGGTAAAAATGTTTACAAAACAATTTGCAACCTCACTAGGACAAGCCTGTGTTGAGGTTAACAATTCTACAATTAACAAAATAACACAAAATTATACAGATATTGAAAGAACAATATTGTTGCATTTCTTACAGGTTGAGATTAAATCTAAACTGCTGGCGCTAGGTAGTACATTCATGTAAACATGTAGACTTTTGTAGGGTGACCATTTTTTTGAGGACTGATTTAAAGTAAAAAATAAAAGTTTTTTTTTTTTTGTTTTAACGATGAAGTTGTAAATAATAAATATATGTATATAATATAAAATGCTTTAAATTTGACAGAAGAATGCTAATACTAATTTGGCTTATTATTACTATAAACATAATCATTTAGCTAATAATTTAGAATGGACAAAGTTGAAAAAATCAATTGGCAATCCTCGGCTAACATAAATAATTTGACAATCTTTTTAAAAGTGCTCAAGGAATTAGATGACTTGATATTTTCTGGAAGGCTGTTAAAAATGAGCGGAGCCTGATAAAAATAATTTCTTTGGCCAAAAGAAGTTTTAGTTTGAATTGCAACAAAGTTCAGACCAGAGCCAATTCTAGTAGTACGAATTTGCTGTGTTCTTTCTGCCATATTAATATTATTAAAAAATCTACAAAGCGTTTGTGTAATATATAACTGTTTTACATTCATGACATTGCATTCCTTGTAAAGTAAATGAGTTGGATATCTAAATTTTTTCTTGAACATAACTTTAAGAATCAATTTTTGGGCAATATTAAGTGGTTCTAAGTAGGTCTTTTGGCAGGATCCCCAGCACACTATATTATAAGAAAGCATAGACTGGATTATTGCAAAATAAACCGTTTTCAATTTTTCTTTGTCTAGTATATGTCTGAGTTCTTTGAAGATATAGGTAAGTCTCCTTGTGGTATTTACCAACATATTGATATGATCGTTCCATCTCAAAAATTTATCTATTATTACACCAAGGTATTTAATGTTAACTACATTTTCTAAAGGATTGCAGTTACAGGTTTGCGAGCAACTGTGTATGATCAAATTATGAGTGGCAGGAGGCTGACTTTTGCATGAAATGCTAAAAGTGATATATTTTGTTTTTTGTTTGTTCAAAGTTAAAATATTATCATTTAACCAATTATTTACCACTCTTAAACCTGTATTACATTTGTCAATATGACTACATATCTCATATACTAGTTAATTCTCGTTTAGTGTCAAAAAGTAAATGCGGAATACCAATGCATATTTAGGATAGTATTTCAATTATATATTGTAAATTTATTAATATTTGTACGTAATTGTTTGGCGTTTGACATGTCGGAGTGTCAATTCATAAAAATACCAACATCGTTTCCAGCGTAGATCGATTTCTTATTTATCCCCTGTCAATATCGGTTCGGTTATAAACGATGAAACCGTGCTCTGAACATCGATATAAAATCATCGGATGTTACGCTTAACAATCTGATATTGTAAAATTATCTATTTCACTATGCCAGAGCTCCTGAAGAAGACACTGAATAATGAATCAATTACTTGAGTCGAATCATATTAAGAGTTAGAATAAATGAAGAGTGTGTGTGAAACGATGCACGAACATGGTTGAAGAAAGTAGTTTGTACTATGAAAGCGTTCTATGGCGATCTATCTTCTCTGCCTATTCCCTCTCCCCACTCCCCTCTCCCACTTCCCCCATCCCGTGAACCCCTCTTCTGAGTTCCCGTCCCCCCTCCCAAATTCCCTTCCCCCCTCCCGATTTCATTACATTAATTCCTTTTACATTAATTTTCATTTTTCAAACAGCTCGCGTGCCACATATTGCAATTTTTTATACAAATTTCATAATGCCAGAGCTCACCAGTATATATAGAAATTGAAACTTCGTGGGCGTGTTCACAACAATTCACCAAAGTTTCCTCGCAATTGGATGAATGATTTAGCAACGCATAATTTCATGATGCCAGAACTCACGATTATATATAGAAACCATCGCGGGCATGCACACATCAAATCCCCAGAGTTTCATCCCAACAGGACGAATTTTAGCAACGCATAATTTCATGATGCCAGAATTACTACTCACTATTTTATATAGAAACCATCGCGGGCATGTACACATCAAATCCCCAAAGCATCATCGCAATCTGATGAACGGTTAGTAACGCATAATTTTATAATGCCAGAACTCACTATTATATAGGCACAGAAACCATCGCGGGCATGCACACATCAAATCCCCAAAGTAAAATCGCAATCGCGGATGAAAGGTTAGCAATGCGTAATTTTATTATGACAGAACTCACTATTGTATATAGAAACCATCGCGGGCATGCGCACATCAAATTCCCAAAGTTTCATCGCAATCGGATGGATGGTTTAGCAACGCATATCTCATATATATACAAACCCAGAAGCAAGCATATTTTGTTTCAGAGAAACAGCACGATGTGTACCTAGTCAGTTTGTTCTTACAAGTGAAATGATCTAAATTTAAATCTACTACTGGCCTCCAAACATACTATGTGTAGTGAGGCGGGTAAAAGAAAATAAATAATAAAAATAAAATAAATAATAATCACAAATCAAAATAAAATAAACGCCCGGGTTGACGGTACTGAAACCTAATCTGAATTTGTACGTTGCCAGCTTTGGAACCCTTGACCTCTGAGAACAAGAAATGTGCATTTGAAGCAGTGAGTGAATCTATTGACCCCTGAACTTTCTGTACCTCGCGAAATGACACAAAATTGATCACCAACGTCTCTGAAATATCTTCAAATAGATTTAGAATCTGTACTCTTCTTGCGAAGGATCAAATTCAATCTAAATTAATGATTTCTAAGACCTTTGATAACTAATTACTCTTGGCAAAAGGAATACGCATTTGAAGTAACCAGCAGTTATATTTACCTCGAAACTCTCCTCACGTCGCAAAATTACTCGAACTTAAGCAAGGCAAAAATTAGACACCACCCCTGGCCAACATCAAATCTGTCAGATTGTTTAAAGAAAACAATTCAAATCAAGATATCCCTAAACAAGAGCCAAATCCAATATCTTGATATTAAACACTCTTCAGACCATATATTATCATCCATACTAAAATTATAAATGCGAAACTGCTAGAGTTCGTTTATGACTCTTTCACGCATTAACCAATAAAAAGACTTTGAAAATTCATTCACCAATAGAAAGCTAAATTATATGCGAAGACTACAGTCTGTATATGATGGCAGGCTCTGGCGTTATGAAGTTATAAATATTAATATATTATATTTGTTATAAGTTTTCTGTCGCTAACAAAAGCGAGTTATTTCTAACGTCAGAAAAAAATCTTTTCCATGGAAACAATGTTGATATATTTTTGGGCTCTATGCTGGTAGGTACTCAGTCTACGGTCAGCTACTACTGCAGAAAATTCAAATATTAGAATTCGTTTTTTTTTTTGGACAAGCTTGGAATAAATGTCAGATTTGAGTTCCTATTTTAAAAATATAATTCGTAACGATTATAAAGACTGAATGATAAATAGAGTATTTTTTTATTATATTAACGAACTTCCAAATATTTAAATAAAAATAAACATCCGAAATGTTTGTAAGCGCATAAATTCCGAACGAATGAACAAAATTGGATAAGTAATTCTTTTTTTCTTTGAGCTATAGCATTATGAAATTTAGGTGGTAGGCGCGATGTTTGAAAACTGAATGTTAGGGAATGAATATATGGAATGCGGGAGGGGATGGGGGTGGGGTGGGGGGAGATAATTGATAATAATAATAATAATAATAATAATAGTTTATTCCAGAATGTATGCAGGGGTAGTGCAATGCAATACATTCCATATTTTGAAATAACAGAAGCAATTTAGACAAATAATAGGTTAAGGCACATAGATAAAATAAATATAAAAAAACGAATAAGCATGAAAAACATGAGAAATGAAATTGAAAAAAATAGTAAACACTAAGATGAATTCATGCATCTGTTTACGGAGGATATTTCATCGTCTCCCGCCTCCAGGGGGCCATCAGGGGGGACTCCATCCAGGCAGTCATGGCGGTGATGATCGCATTCTTCGATTGGTCCAGTCTACGCCATAAGCTTCCCATACGGTGGCGGAGAAGTGCTCGGAAGGTGTGTACTCGTCCCTCTAGGAACATTTCCGTAGCACTGCAGTATCTTGGTAGGCGGAAAAGTTGGCGATAAGCGTTGTTATAAGCAACCTTTAACTTATGCCATTGGGATGTAGTGTAGTTGACCCATAGTTCTGATGTGTACAGAGAGGTACAGAAAGCGTTGAAAAGTATTCTTTTTACTTTTGGACTGCAAAAGTAAAAACGTCTTGATAGCATACTCGCTCTAACTGATATGGCTCTTCTCTGCCTTTCCATATCCTCGATATCTTTGAGGTCGTCTGTAATGATGTGTCCCAGGTATTTAACGCTGTGATTAACATTAATATTTCTTTCATCTAGCAGTACTGAGGGTGTTTGGAATATTTCATTTTTAGATTTAAAAACCATAACTACTGACTTTGTGGTGTTATATAAAAGGTTATGGCTTTTTGCAAAGTCTTCACAAATTTTGAGTAGTTTCTTTAAAGCGCTTAGTGACGGTGCAAGAAGAACCATATCATCTGCGTAGTTAATGTTATTTACACACACTCCGTGTACATGGCAGCCTATTTTCGTGGCGTTAAGTTTTTGAATAAGCTCATCGGTGTATATATTGAACAGAACCGGAGACATACTTCCTCCTTGCCTTACGCCACTTTTCAAATGGAATGGGTTAGAAAACTCCCCAGACCATTTCACAATATTTTCTTGTTGCGTGTGCCAAATTGAAAGAATCGCTATAACATCTTCCGAAACTGCTCTTTTCCTTAGTTTTTCCCACAGTTTATTATGACATACACGGTCAAATGCTTTGCTTAGATCTAGAAAGCAGGTATAGATTGGCGTTTCCCTTAGTTTATAATAGGGGGTTTCTTTTAGGGAATATATTGCCATAGATGTTGATAGTGCAGATTTGAATCCAAACTGATTATCCGCTGTTTTTAGCTGATCTGTAACGACAGTAGATAAAATTTTTTCAAATAATCTTGCCACTGTGGTTGAGAGTGAAATTGGTCGGTAGTTATTAATCACGGATGGATCAAGATTTGTTGATTTGATTATGGGAATAATCACCGTTTTCGTGATTTCATTCGGGATGTACCTGTGACGTATAATATTTGAAAATAGTTCTCCTAGGATAATATGAATCGCTGGTCCAGCATACTTAATGTGTTCAAGAGCTATTGAGTCATGTCCTGTGGCTTTTCCTGTTGCCATTTCTCTAACAGCTCTTTCTACCATTTGCGGAGTAATGCTGAGAGCGGTAGTATTATTTTCGGTTTTCAAACTAAAATTTAAATTCAGAGAATTTTCTGCTGCTTCTTCACCCGCCATAGAAAGGAAGTTACGAAACTCATTGGCGATATTTTCCTTTCCTCTTACTCCATTGACACAGAGAGGAGTTTTCATATTAGTTTTCAATTCTGAAGAGGTTTTTTGCCAAAATTTATGGAAATCTTTATTTATTAGTGAGGTGGCAATACCATCCATTCGTTGTTGAATTTCTGTCTTTTGACATTTTTTCAGAGCTACTTTGAAAATCTTTCGATATTTCTTTCTGTCCTCGGCAACCGGCCCTGAGAGTGGTTTTCCGGCCTCGAGCCATGAGAGAAAGGCGCTTCTTGATTCTGCGTATTTGGCTGCAACCATATGATTCCATCCCGGAATATTTCTATTTTTTCGATTCGTGTTATTAAATGTGGTGGAGGCAGCACTTCGCAGTGCATCTACAACATTTTTATACAGGGAATTTATTTGACTTTCGTTTGAATTTGCAGATTTTTTGTCAGGTTCTAATTGGGAGAAATCTTGAATTATCTTTAGAAGTTTGTTGTTGATAATATCAGCATATTTCAATATTTCAACATTAGATTTCGGATTCCACCTAGAGGAATCAAATATGTTATCATTACACGATTCCACTAAGGCTGGCAAACATTGGAGGTTGAGATTTACAATCATTGGCAAGTGATCAGACCATACTGCATCATATTGAACATCTACGCTGGTAACAGCATTTTCCAGTGCTTTGGTGACGATACAGTGATCTAACCAACTCGTGGTGCTATGGGCATCACTTACATATGTAAATGTATCGCAATTCATTAACTTAGTATCGGCACAAACATAGCTAAACTCTTTGCAAAATTTTTCTAGTTCTCGGCCGAAAAGACTTTTGGGATCTGCATTGAAATCACCTAGAATAATCGCACTCGACGAATTCCTTTCACTGATTATTGCGTTTACCTTACTCATGCAGTTTGTGAATTCCTCAAGATTTTCCGGTTTATTTGTTGGCATATAAAGTGAGAAAATTAATATTTTGCCACTGTTGACAGTCAATTTGTATTGCCGCAAGTCTGGGTTCAGAGCATTCTACTATGTCGACAGAAAGTGAATCCCGCCATAGGATAGCAACTCCACCATAAGGTCGTCCAATTAGAGGACCATCAGTTAGATTGACCGCTGAGGTTCCATATCCTGAAAATTGGGGGTGAATTTTCGAAAATACATTTGTTTCTGTTGGCAGGACCCATGTTTCCTGGAGCAGGATAATGTCGTTAGTTTCGCATAAATCTTTTATAAAATGCTTAGTTCGTCGAATCGATCTACAGTTCTGAGATAAAATCCGTAGATAATTTTTATTTTTATGTGGATCCATTATTAGAGGCCTTATCTTCTCTATTCAGCGTGGAGATCGGTTTTTTAAAAATGAAATTTCTGACGATGATGCCTGGAGGCCATATTTCCTCTTTAATTATTTCTGAAAATTTTTCGCTATTTAATCCAATTTTGAAAGTGGAAAACTCGCCAGATTTTGCCATAAATTTATCTATTTTACAGTGTAAATTGTGGGAGATCAGTAATCCATTTATATCATCAGGAGTTGTTTCTGGATCGAATCGTGATGCAATTATGTACCTCTGTTTTGGAAGAACTTTTAAGCCGGATTTCTCGTTCTTGCCTTTTATCAAAATACGCGAGTTTTTTCTTTTTTTATATGTAATTTCTTTCCTTGATAAGTGCAAGCGCTACAGTAATTTCCCGTAATACCATGCGAGCGAAGCCGCGGGGAAAAGCTAGTATATTATATTTGTTATACGTTTTCTGTCGCTAACAAAAGCGAGTTATTTTTAGAAAAAATCGTTTCCATGGAAACGATGTTGATAAATTTGTGGGCTCTAAGCTGGTAGGTACTCAGCCCCCTGGTCAGCTACTGCTCCAGAAAATTCAAATATTAGAATATGTTTTGTTTTTTTTGGACAAGCAAGGAATAAATGTCAGATAAGAGTTCCTATATTAAAAATATAATTCGTAACAATTGTAAAGACTGAATAATAAATAGGGTATTTTTTTTATTATTTTAACAAACTTCCAAATATTTAATTAAAAATAAACATCCGAAATGTTTGTAAGCGCATAAATTCCTAACGAATGAACAAAATTGGATAAGTAATTCTTTTTTTCTTTGAGCTATAGCTTTATGAAATTTAGGTGGCAGGCGAGATGTTTGAAAACTGAATGTAAGGGAATGGATGTATGGAATGCGGGAGAGGGTGGGGGTGGGGAGGAGGGGGGGATAATAGATAAGTTCAACCGCTACAGTAATTTGCCGTAATACCATGTGAGCGAAGCCGCGGGGAAAAGCTAGTAGTGAAATATATTTGACTTATTTTATACTTACGCTTAAGCAAAGACCGTGTGCCTCATCTTATTTGAAGCTAGTTACATATAGATAAATACATATTTTTTATCGTTGTTGTATTGCTTACACATTGATCTCATTGTTTGCTTTGTCATGTTACACATGTCATAATCATTTTCTACCATTTGCTGTTAAATAGATCATAGGGACTCTTTATTACTTACACAATTCTCATTTTTCGTATTATGGTTTATGTCTTATAAAATTCATCACGGTGCCACTAAATAATAAGAAACGTTCAAGTTGTATCTACCTACCTAAAGGTCTAGCGCCATTACCAGTAGTTCACAGTACCGCGACGATCTTTCGCCAAGGTTCTCGAGTGTGTATTTTGCCAGCCTTTCCAGTAGCTACTGAACCAGTTCTTCTACGTTCCTGCAGAGCCAGTCAGTCAAATCAAGACATTCAGTAATCAACACAGTGATTAAAGTGATAACGCTCCAGTGCGGCATGAGCCAATCAGCTAGAACCACGGCGACTTACAGCCGGAACCTGCGCCCGTTGCGCCAAGAATCTTTGAGGCCAATAACAGCAGCTCTATGGTCCACCATACCAGCAGCTCAACGATCACGTTATTCTCCACCGTCATGGTGTCGAGCAACGTGTTGACAACCAGCAGACCCGTGCATCATCATCATCATCGCTTCTGTCTGTTCCTCCACTCTACACTAACCTTCGCTATGTAGCCTCAATAAACGACTTGACTCACAATACGAACCGCTCGCCTTTTATTTATCTCCAGTCATTACCGGTTCCCTCATACTTTAAGCATGCTGTAACAAATGATCTAATTGTTACGCATATTTCCGATCGTATATTGATTAGTTCTTCGATCTCGAATACATTCTCATTCCTGCATCGCTTTGTCTCTTACTAATTAGAGCGAGGGATGCTTTTGGTTAATTCTCACCCTGATTTTTGGAAGGAATGGGTGACCGATGAAAGGTGTTATCTCTAGAACGTCAAATTGCTTTCTGGTTCTTACCGCGCATCTTCAGGTAAATCTTTGGCAGTACTGGAATACTTTCAACCAACCTAGAATGAATATACTTATTGATACCATTTTGGTAAAAGGTAAAACAAATGGTTAAGGGTTCATGGGTTAACTCCCAAATGAAACAATTAAGTTTCATTTGGGAGTGAACCCATGAATTCATTGTCAAAGTTCATTATACAGTCTGGCTATTGTTGAATATTCGCAAAACATAATTGCAAATACTTGCAAATTGATTGTACCCAAAACAAGGACTCAGTGTTCACCGTTTAAATTGTGCACTTTATTTAATTATCCCGTTACAATACGATTCGTAAATGAATGCAACCAAAAGCCCGCAGGCAAATATGATTAAAATAAATAACTCATTACTTGATTCTAAGAACACGAGTTAATTACTTCATTAAAAACAAAAATGTTTGAAGAAAAACTCTTCGGTGTAGGTACCCAGGCTATTAAAACTCAGTTTCATATTTTCGCCGTAAGAAAAATGTGAAAAGCTTTCCACCAACAAGTAGTCTAGTTAAAGCGCTTCATTTTTACATTTTCGTGTATTTTGGGATTTAAGTTCAAGTGTTCATTTTCCCTCCTCTGGGAATTGATTAAATTTCATCCCTGGGAAGTTCAGGACCAAATAGGAGAAGGCAATTAATAAAACAGGGCTTACATTTTCTGGCTGAGGCATTTATTTTACATATTTATCATATTTGATGTTGTCTTTATCAATAGTAATATGTATAATTGTTATTACGTTAAATTATTTAATACATTTCAGTAACTTAGTATCAGATCACTACATAATACTTTTAGACTTTCCCAAACATAGCAACATCGGACTCCCCCTCATTTTATTTCTAACAAATATATACACTAAATATAGTAAAATAAAATAAACAAATCAAAATAATATGTATTTATTCAATTACTTTTAATTTCTTAATAATTTATTCTGAATAAGTATATACTATTTCAGTCATATTAAAATGAGAAAATAATGTAATCTTATAGAAAAAAGAATTAAAAAAAATTTGTAATTATTTCATGTGGTAAACTAACTTAACATATAAAAACTATATAAAATATGATTTGTCTTCATAAAGAGATTATTACATGGACATTTAAGTTACTTTAAGCATTATTTTATGTTCACACTTCTGATAAAAAATGTACGAAGTTAAAATTAATTCAAATCCTAGCAACATTTGGAGAACCATAACAGTGTATTTACATCAAAATCATAACAATCTTCTGCTAAACAAATATGTCAGTATATTAAACAAACAGAGTCGTCGGTTAGCTTTAACCAAATTAAAGTGGTGTATACAAATAACACGTGACCGTTACATTGGTATATGGCTGTAATAATTTCAGGAAATCGGTAATCAAGGACTTACAATGTTTTAATAATTGATAATGTTGCTCTATACAATTTATAAATATATCACGAATTATAATATATACAACAAGAAGCGAATATTTTTTATATTGATAAAGACAAGTTATTTATTAAGTCAAGCTTTAAAAAAATATTTTTTGATACGAAATTATTAATCCGTGTAACAAGTGATGTGAGGGTTTTGATGGAAACCTAGGTTTTGAAACTATACTCATTGGTAACGCGGAACTTTGACTCTAAAGTTAAACTTCTAAAAATTATCAGCTAAAAGTTTAATGTAATAATATTAATATATTTAAAAATCAATATTTCCACTTTTCATGCTTATTTTTTTTGATGAAATTTTATTTCTTTAAATATTTTTTTATCTGAATTTTAATGTATTCACTGTGTTTTTTTATTGAGTAGTTTTGCTACTTCAATGAGTAGAGAGAAAAATACAAATTAGTGAATTCTTAAGTTTCTAAATGAAACAAATGTTTTTTTAAATTTTATTTTAACGCGGTTTACACGCTCTCTACAAAGATGGTGAAAATATCAAGTAATCAAAATATGCATTATATTTTGCAAATGCATCAATTTGAAATGTCAATTCACAATGTTTTAAAATGTTTAATGGAATGGAAAACATCAAAGATTACATAAATGTGCATTCATACCGAATGTGCAAGTTGAACTTGACTAGCATTACGTCTAATTACAATATAAAAGTGTGCAAAGTGCTTTGTGCCACCGGGTTATCGTCATATCTTTACATCTCATAAGTAAGCACTTTGTATGAATTATGGGGGGAGTCTGGTCCAGCCGATCTAAATAATCGATTTTTTTTACTAAAAATTTTCCAATACATTCCTAAAGTAATAGCATCAAATTCAACCTTCAAATATAGTTGGGAGCGGTGCGCGCTAAAAAGATAGACAAAGAAAGGAGCAGACCGGTTGAAAGGGAAAACTTTAAACAGGTTTTTCTCAAAACCATGTTTTTCAAGTTGGCTGGAATCACAGCTCTTATAATTTTCATCCGATTCAATTTATTCAAAGTTTAAATTTAAGAAAATTAATATATACGAGTTATTGCAAAATTAAGGCCGATTATTTTCGTCAATTAACATTTAATGTACGCCATTTTTGCAATTCTATTTTGGATGATTTTCAAGGATTCCAGGAGTCCAGCAAATTTTTTCGGACCCTCCACTTGCAGCCGCTATATCTATGTTTACACATAGACATTCGAATCAAATTTTCAATTGCGTCAATATTTCAATTTTTTCTTGTTCAAATGAACATGTAACATGTAACAAAAAAATTGTGAACGAAAATAAATTTTATCTTTGAGAAAAAAGCTTTGAAAAAAAAAACATGGGCTGGACCAAACTCCCCCCTAAACCTTTTTAATATCACTTTCAAAATTCATCGAATTTATGAAATAGGTAGGTACTTAGGACCGACGATTCTGCATGAAACTTCTCCATCGAAAAAACTATCGATTTTTCATTTTATCGCAAATTAAAGAAAAAAAAACTATTTCACTTATTAGGCATGGCGGTGGTCAAGTCAAGAATGTAAATATTTCAGACAAACCCGAACCAATTCCAAATCGTAATGATTTCAATTTTTTGAATAAAGTTTTACAAAATCTCACAACAATAATTAGTACAAATTATCGTGTTAATTGAACCTTTCTTTGCGTTTTATAAATGTGAAAAGGATTACTTTTTGGTACATTGAAATAATTTTAAAAAACGACAACAACATGTAAAATATCCAATGGGTTTGTTTAAATCAATGATTGCTTTTACAACATAAGTCTACATTGTCGACAAATGTATTTATTGCTAACATTCCTTACCCCAGTGAATTTGTTCGAGTATAAGATTCTCTACAGGATAGACCGATCCCCCGGCTCTTAGGTACAGTGACATTAAGTTATATTATATACTATCAATACGAGAATATCTAAATTAAACAAACACTGTATCACGCACACCTTAATTATTAGGGAAACATATTAAAGGTTGTGAAAGTAATTCAGGTTTAGTAAACCAACTCAAATACTAACCATTAAGAGTAAACTTAAAATAATTCATAATCTGCTCTTTCACAGATTGAAAAATGAATATGGATAAATGGTTTTGTCCGTGTAAAAATTAAATTCATCCAAGAAAGATATACAAATACAATCACCGTATCACCGATTTAATATTGTATTTATATGGCTTTCTTGAAAGAATTCGTGTATCACACGCACAAACAATCCATTTTAATATTTTACGGCATAACTTGCTAAAAGGGTTTTTTCGTAAAATATTACCACCATCCATGAACGAGCAGATTTTTAATTATTTTAAGTTTACTCTTAGAGTCAACTTTAACTGGGGATTGCATGTTTACATTATTTGACTTAAATCTGTAGGGCACACTTATGATTTTCTTGTATCCAATGAATTCAATAAATCAATCATCGGATTTCCTTCATAACTTGATGATCATTTGCCTGCATCAAAACTTAATAAGGCATATCACTTTTCAGTTATAAGTTAAGAATTTTCTTTTTCGCTAAACGCTTCTTCACAACTATTTTTTGCTCGAACATGTATTTTAGTAATGTTTATTGTTACCGTATTATGTTAAACCGGCCATTACTTTGGATTTGTTCCTGAAGTCCTGGGAAGACCCAAAACTTACAGAGCACGCCTAATTACGGAGGCAATTGAAATCCATAAAAACCCCATCAATATTAACAGAGACGACGGAGCTAAGCTCAATAGTTCTTGGTATCCAGTAATTGACGGCTACACCAAAGCTAAACGCAAAAAACCATGCTGAATTTTTTCTAACACCAGCTCGTAGAGAAATGGAGCTGGCAGCACGGTATCGCTTCGACACACATAAGTAAACACTCTCACCAATATCATTTGGGTATCATTTGAAACGTTGGCTAAAGAAGGAGGTAGCAAAACACGGCATAACACCCCAAAAACAATAACAAAAAGGTTTATTGTTGATTTACTAACACTGCGCATTATTTTATAATAACGCGTGTAAGCTTATTAAAGTAAGCATCGATTGTTGTATATTTTTTCGACTGTATCAGCCGTTGTTTCCAACTTTTCGATCGATCAATCTGTCCCCGATCAGCTAAGTGATTTTTGTTATTGTTTTTGGGGTGTTATGCCGTGTTTCGCTACCTCCTTCTTTAGCCAACTTTCAATTACGGAGGCAATTGAAATCCATAAAAACCCCATCAATATTAACAGAGACGACGGAGCTAAGCTCAATAGTTCTTGGTATCCAGTAATTGACGGCTACACCAAAGCTAAACGCAAAAACCCATGCTGAATGTTTTCTAACACCAGCTCGTAGAGAAATGGAGCTGGCAGCACGGTATCGATTCGACACACATAAGTAAACACTCTCACCAATATCATTTACTCATCTGCCCTGATGATGGACACTGTAACGCTGTCCGAAACGTTGGCTAAAGAAGGAGGTAGCGAAACACGGCATAACACCCCAAAAACAATAACAAAAATACTTTTTGGCCGTGAAAACCTAAAAACATACCAGCTAAGTGATTTGTTTAGTAACGCTTGATTCGCCTGTTGGTCGGAGAGTTGCGTTGGGAAGAGAGTATTTGTGCATTTGAGGAGTGTTGAGCCAAAATTTCGAATCAAAAGTTGATCAGATTGGGAAGAGCGGCCATCGCGTTGTGTGCGTTTTTGATCAAAAACTTGAAGGAAATCATCATTTAATTAATTAGCTTTGATCATCTTTTAAATAACACTTTATAATCTTACACATTAATGTGTTTCGTGATACAGTTTTGTGGCAGGATTTTCCAATACAATTTTTTGAAAAATGTATTCGTTTATGCTTAATGAAAAGAGATAACAAAAATAGCGATGTGATTCATCATTGCATTTCATGCTTACTAATTGAACCACAGTTTGAACAATTAAATATGACTGGGAATATAAAAGGTGACTCTACTTTGGCGCAGTCAATCGATCAGTTATTGAAGTTAGAAATCTGCTTAATTAGATTTGAAATAAAATAATTCTATAAATAACGAAGATTAAAAAAAAACTCGAATTCATTTGGTGTGTTCACAATTCACAATGAGTTAATCTTTTCAATGGGAGTGAAACAAAAGCTTTAGAGACATAGAATTTTAGCCCATGACACAAAGTGGGATTTTAAAGTACTCGCTCGTTTTTTAAGCTGCCAATCAATTCCAATATAACTGACACTTTTACAGCAAATTGACTCCTCTGAAATAGCAAAACACCACGGTTGTTGAAAGGGTGCTAAAAATGTGAAAATTTAACTTGTAGGTGATTTGAACTTCTAAACAGCAGAAAATAATATTTAAAGTTTTGCTTCAAATTAAATTCTTAAAAGCTTTATTTTGTGCAATGAATAATAATACTTGTTTTGATTAAAAATCGAAGAAAAGCGAAGAAGACCCGGTTCACGTAATGTGACCGAACCGTTGTTATAAACGAACATATTTTTCAACGTACATTAAATATTAACAATATTTTAAATTACTTTAGGTTAGTATCACAATTAATTGCAGTGCATATAAACAGGCATTAAGTGCTTCATAACTTATAAATACACTTTAATAACACTTATTTACAGGTACTTGCTGACAATGCGTAAATAAATGAAGTTTAACAATCAAATAAACAGAAGATATTGTTATTTTTATCAAGTAGTATAGTTTAACTATCGACAGTCAATCAGAAAAAAAAGTCAATATCCTTAATTCATATCATTACAAAGTCGTTATATGAAATTCTGAAGTTAAAACACACATATTGACTTTTTAAAACTATTTTAGCGCCAGGCCATCGACATACATTAAAAGCAAATCAATATTTATAAAAAATCATTGACACTCTTTTTTTCAAAAGAATACTTTAATGTATTTTTCATTTACAATCATTAGTTTAAAAATGTAGGCCTATCATTTGATTCGTACTCAATGTATTTTCTCTTTTGTTGAGAAGAGTTTTATTTCACATAAACATTTGTTTCATAATTTTTTTATCAGTTTCGACATATACGTGTCATTCGTTAGCAATCCTAAATCTTAGTTTTAAGTTTGCTAGTGATTGACACGGATGTGTCGATACCGAACAGATAAATAAAAATGAAGGAACACACGTACACGTGAAATAAAACTCTTAATAACAAAATGTTTAGATTTTGTTACATAGTTAATGCTCAAGTATTACAAAGTAAGTATTTTCTCTTGATAAAAACATTATCATGACTAGAATAATAAAATTTAACACATTTGAAAAATGCAGAAATTATTCAATAAGGGTATAACTGCCAACATTTATTATTATTAAGGGTATATTATATATTTATATAAATTGGTGTCGGTGCATATCAGTGCAAAACATTAACAATAATACATAAAGATTAATATTAAAATATACATAGTTTTTAAAACTAAACATTTGGTGCTCTTATCATTTCCTTAGGTTTGCATATTGTTTTAAATAAATATTTAGTTTTGTAAATAAATAAATACTTCTATTCAATGTTGCTTTATTTACAATCTTGCAAATAAATAAAATACAAAGAACTTGATGGTGGTTTTCAAGGATGGATATTTGGTCTATTTAGACATAGATTCAATAAATAATACGCAAGCTGTAAAATTTTCATTGGATGAAACACTCTTTGAAGAAAATAGTTCTCGTGTTTACGATATGTAGGTTGTTAAAAAGTTTACAATAATAACTGAAATTAAGACGTTAATCTAATTTCGAGCCAGTTTTATATGTTTGAAATTATTATTTTAGTTTATAATTGAAAGTATCAACTCCACGCAATTTTACTGATCCGACCAGGCAAAAACATTTTTGGACGTGCTTTATGAGTTTATAGATAACTGCATTGTATTACAAAGAAATATGTCAACAATAATGATTTTTTTTTCTTTAAAATCTTTTACCCCAGAATAAAGTAACCACATTATTGTTTTAGATTAGAGAGCAAAGAAATTGGATTAAAATTTTAATCAAGATTAAACAAAGTAGTTTGTTTTGTTAGCTTTCGAGTGACAAGGTCTTCACCATTTTTTATCAATCTGATTATATTTTGATATCTGATTTTATTTTTCTCATTCACATTTGAAACTCTTGTTTGTTATTTTTCGCTAAAATCTTCCAGTACTCTTGATAAAAGCTAACATTAAAACTATCTTTTGGAGACACGATGTCGTTGAAATTGACCTGTCAGATGTTATTGTGCCAAACCAACGAAAGCGATTACATCTAATAATTAGATCTCTTATCAAAATCTCCAAAGAAGTTCTCTACCTTTTCATTCCAATCGATAGAACGAATCCCCGCGAGGCAAATCATTGAACAATGTAAAACCTTCGGCAATTCTGTAAACGAAAAATAATTACAAATTTGAATACTCTTGAAGCTGGAATTGAATAGAATCCGATGTCACAGTATTTCCAACATGGATAGAATTCGATACTGCGGTATTTTTCGAAGGTGTGTCACTGGGATAAACAAATATTAAGTATTTGAGCAAAATCACGGGTGGGGACGGTCGGTGGCTCAGGATGATGTCATGGCTCTTTTAAAATACCCGTGACGTCATCACCCGGGGGTCTCCAGGCGGGATTTTGTCAAGTGGGAAGGCGAAACAACTATTCGGCAGAAGCCTTAAGTTGAGGGAACAAGTGGCTGAATATGTCATTCAGAATGTGCCTGATATTGATCAATGTTGACATCTGATCAGATACGAGTTGGCATAAAAATATCAGATAAAAGTTTTCTTGCGTGAAACCTAGCAACCTTTAGATAAAAAAAAAATGCTGACAGGAGAAAACAATATCGTTGTTGAATGTTTTTTTAAGTTAAAAAAATAAAATAAATAAAGATGATTTAAAAACAAATAACCGAAGACATCACACAGTCCAGCCTCCTGATTGCCTCAAGGCGAAACTTCTATCAATCCATTTTATATTAATCTTCCATTTTTCAATCATTTCATCTCACATCTCTTATTTTCTCTTCTGATTTGACGCCATTACTTGCTACGAATGTTTCTCCTTTAAGTGAAATGTTATACTTGTACGAAAATATCTACTTTGATTCGACATAAAATTACACAAAATACACAAATATTCGTAGATTATCTTTAATTAACTAATAAATAGACATTTATTCTAAAGCTAATCCTACTTTACTAAACTTACTAAATTCCAACAGAGCATTTATTTAACTTTCATCTGTAGCAAAAGGATTGTTCAATATCTCTAGATAAAACAAATCATACAACATCTTTTCTGTGCTCACACTCTTTAGACGATTTTTTTTGTGTACTATTTTTAATAATTTTTTCCCCATAAAATGTGAAGCCAAAAATACAACTCGTGATTTCTATTTGTTACATGACTAGGTGCAAAATTCTACAATAAAGTGCATGATCTTGATAATTAATGTTAATCTTATTATAATAATTTTAAATTTACTTCTATCAATTACGCAAGGAGAAACATTTTATTTTCTTTACTCAAGTAATGACGTGATACTTTGCCGATTATTCCATAGCAATCTTCTTTGTTGCGTTTAACTAGAGTACTGAAAAATTAGTACGAATTCGAACAAACTTGGTATAATTTTTTTTATATCAGGTATGAAAAATCAGAAGTACTTTCTAAAAGTAGTTTGAAGAGAAGTTTATACGAACTCAAACAACCTTGGTAGAATTTATTTATATCAAATAAAAAATAGCAGAATTAATTTCTAAAAGTAGTTTTGAAAAATTAATACGAACTCGAAAAATCTTGAATTTATTAATATCAGACGAGAAAAATCAGAATTAGGTTGTAAAGGTTATGGTTAGGTTATGTTGAAAAATTTGAAATACGTATTTTCGTAAGTTGCGTAAGTTCATATAATCATAACCGTGAAAACATACAAAAATTATTAAAAAGTCTGTAAGATAAAAGATTTTAACGATGGTATGAAGTTAATCACACGGCAAATAAGATACGATAATACCTCAAAATTCGATCAAGGTCACTGAAACAATTTACCTTCACATCGATGCGCAGAAAATTATTAGCGAATTTCCGATTATTTCTCCCAATTTTCAATTACCCGACAGACGCCATTATCCACGAGATATAAAATGATTTCGTCGTTCTGATAGGTGACCTTTATTAAGAAAATAAGATTTTGTTGTAGTTTTAATATGGTCCCACGCTGTGGGACGTGTTAGGAGTTCCGAATGTTCCAGAAGTTAGGTAGCCTCAGTGAAACCGGTTGAATTGTTACAGCAACCGTCTTAATTTACGAAGTTCATGAAACTAACGGTTAATAATAATAATTACGAAGGCTTTCGAGGAAAAATGCGTGCCGAAGAACGTAAGTCATCCACGTGACAAGTAAATTGGACTTTGCTGTGTTTTTATTGTCACTTTTATGGGAAACGAGTGCAGCGGGAAAGGTCAGTGAGTTGAGTTGCATGCGATTCTCGTTGTTTTACGTTATTCCAACGTCTTATTGCGACCGAGAATTTTCCACTTGTGGTGGTTTTCTGACACAATTAAAAAATAGCAAAAATCAACCACGATTATTTCACTATGAATTTATTTTGTGTCAGCCGATTTAGAATGCTGGTACTTTGCTTGAATTATCGAAAGTCTAAAAAATTTGTTTTGTCTGAAACTGTTTAATTTGATATTTTGTACCGTCTAGGAAATTTGTAAATCTAGACGACTTGAGCCTATGTCTCGTTTTGCCGACTAACTCCGCTCAACATCTGCGCCCTTTGTGACGGTGTGATGATTCCGGGCAATTTTCGCCCACGAATATGGCGATGAATTACAAATTTCCGAAACGAGATAACTGAATTGAAAATTCCCAAATTTAGATAACAGACTTGGAAAATTCCAATAAAGATTTCCGCGCGGGAGTTCGCGAATCTAATTACCTGATATCCGATGCGGTTGTTCTCCTAGTTATTTATTCCTCCACGCGTTGGCCACTTTCGTAACAGGCTCGGAAATTAAAAAAAATAACATATTACTTTTATTGGAATTACGCAAATCGTAGTCAGTAAATGAGATGTATAATTTTTAACGAGATACATGTAAAAATTTTACAGCTTTTGTAACATACCACCGGAATCACGTAAGATTTATTTATAATTACATTTTGTAGAGCTTACTTATTGAGAATATAACAAAAAACATTTATTAACATTGACGTAACACAATAATTGTTAAAATATTGAAATAAGCTTCTTATAAAACTTTCCGTACAGTTTTAATGTCTACAGAACAGACACGATTAGAATACATGGTACACAGTGGAATGATACATCATACAAAATGCAGAAAATGGTAAAAGGTATTCCTCTTTTTAACTCACACTCGTGTTCTTAATATTTTATTTACATAATAAATTTATTTTTAACAAACAAAATGTGTGGTGGAAATAATGAGTGAATCAGGAAGTAACTTATTTGTAACCAAGCAACACAGTAAAGTTAACTCTAAGCAATAGAGATATAACGATATACCATAGACAAACAAGATGTCTCCACGCGCACGACTGGAATGAACATTTGTTTGTTTGCATACAGCCTGAAGAAAAAGCGTGTAATCTGAGGTATTTACTGACAAACCCACACTCCTGGGCTTCCTTCCTTTACTTGCAAGTCTCCGCCCTTTGCTCTACAAATCTATCATCTTATTATAACCTATTTAAACACGTTAGAGTTATAATATTAATATAAAGTGTTGAACATAGCTGCCACAATCCTGAGAGAGTTTGTATCGTCATTTACCGATCTGGTTCAAAGACCCAATTTATTACATAAATATCATTTACTATACTTAACTTCACTTTGGCTGAGAGAAAAATGAATATTCATAGATTCGTACGAAAGTAAAGAGTAGAAAATGTAATATGCTCTCCAAAATGGGATATTCTCAGTCGAGAAATATAAAAATAGAGTGGTAGAAAAGAAACGGCGATTATTCCACGCTCCCAAGTCGAAGTTCCAAGTTAAGACTTCAATATAGAAAGATTACAAATGCTAGCTTACAGCTTATAGCTTGCAGCTCGCAGCTTACAGCGTACACGCTTTAGACTCTACATTATATTTCTCTCATTTCTCCAATATTCATCCGACTCTTCTCATAAAGCGATATGTTTTTGAAAAATATATTTGCTCGCGCTTAGGCCGAGGAATCGTTGACGCAAACTGTCTCACGAAAAGCGAAGGAATTGTTTGATTCGTTTCAAATGAACTTCTAAAAAATATATGATCAGTTCTTCAAAAATAATTCAGTGCCCGTAAGGGTGAAGAACATAGCCGAAGGTCTCAGACTGTAAATAATCCCAGACCTCTTCATGGACCTAGTTGACCTCCCGGTGGACCTGGGTCCGAGATCTCACGTGGACCTAGATCCAAGGAAACCCCCCCCACGTTCACTGTGTTTCTAGCTAAGGAAATCATATCATTCAGTCTTTCGGCGTCCACTGTTGTTGTATTGAAATAATGCGCTGAAGGTGAACAAGGGGAGAAGCTCCAGTATTGTTCTGCATTACGGATATTAATTCTATTAGTGAATTGTTTATATTAAATACCTATCTAAACACCATAACAGATATGACAGAGATCAACAGAACAGAACATTACGACGGATCTGAGGTTACACGGATGATCTATAGAAAGTACAAATATATCAGAAACCAAAATGCTGTATCAAAATTATTTCTGAAAATGAAATATAAAAATATATACTTTTTCTCAAGAAGTGTTATTATCTCTAGAAGGATTTATTATATGAAAATGAATATTATACAAGTTGAAGCAACAATATTGACATCATATTATTATTATCGGAAGAAAAAAGTAAAAATAAATAAATATTTTTGCTCTCGTAACAACAAATTAAAATAAACCGAATCATTCTTAAGCAAATGATTTTAATTCCACGTTTAGATATAGTTAACCAAGTTAAATAAAACAAAGGATTAGTTATTGGTTACAAAAATATTGCAAATGAAATATTACATGTTACGGTTATAATTGAAGTTGTTTTATGAAACAATACGAAGGTTTACCCTTGTGGGGTGTTTTAAGTTGTAGAGAATTGCAATAATTATTTAGTGGGTTGTTTGTTTAATTGGTGGGTAGGTTGATTTAGGGGTCTGGCGATTAGCGACCTCGCGCCCATCGCAGCAGGGCATCCGCCAACACATCCAGGTGGGCTTTGGTCTGAAATAAAACAAAAACACATATTGAATAACACAACACTCATGCGTAAAAAACAATTGTTCAAATAGTGAAGCAGAAAGAGATATAAGAAATCAACGCAAATGTTTAACAGAATGACAGAATTCGAGAAGATATCAATCGTTGGATTGGATGATTATACAAGATATCAAGGATATCGTAAATCGATATCAAGCAAATCTGCCTTCATTATCATCATAGTGTTGTAATTGATTTATGCAGGGGTGATCTATGTGACCTATACGCATATTGTTGATCTTATTTCTATCCATCTACTTTATTTACATCTTTGAATTGTAATGTAGTATATTATTCTCTCTCCATTTTCTATATCATTATGTCTTGACACATTTAAAGCTTGTTCACACACAGCTATAAATCTGCGAGCAGATATCTGTTGAACCGCGAGCGTTTATCTTTTGTACTTTAACACGACGCTATCAAATATTTCTTCCTGTGGTAGGAGAGGGGGTCAGTTGAATTAGGGAGCGGCAACGGAATGCACATTTTTTATATTGAAATCTGTCATCTTGACATCTGTCATCCACCGGTCTAGGCAACTCCGTAATTACAATGACCCCCTCTCCTGTTTTCATCGGAGAGGAGGAGACTTATCTTTTGGTACATCGCCTCTGGAGCGGTTCCGTCGCAAGATGTGTATTGTCGATGATTGATCTGCGCTTAAAACCGCTAGGTGTGAACGGCCTGAAGGGATTGTACGGAGAGCGTTATTTGGCATGCTGTGATCTTTTATATTTGATAGCTGTGTGTGAACCAGCTCTTATGCTTTAATGATAAATTGTTATTGTGAAATGAAGCTTCTGACAAACTGCACTGGTAGTTAAGCTGGTATTATAATGAAATACAAACTAAAAAAAGGAAAATACCTTAAAAATTAACAAATTTCAGATATTCCCAGGACTTACCACTTTAAGGCCCCTAATCTAATTTCTACCGATTTATAACACACTTCCCTTGAACACATACATGACATTTTATGTATTTGTTGATCGGATAACTCAGAAACATGCAACGTAAACATCTCATTTTAAAAGTCAAAAAAAGTAGCGAAAAAATTGGTTAAAAGGGTTATGTTATGAGCTATTATTATTTTTATTTTCATAACTTTTAATTTTTCAAAGTGTGTTGAAATGCTGCTTTGTTGAGTTGTCGTAGAACCTACATACTTATGATATATTTTATTCTTTATAATAGGCCAGTGTTTATGAAGTGTAGACATTTTGTTGGTGGTTTTCATTTTAACCTGAAAATGTTTAAAGATATTTTGATTTTTGGTATCACTTTTTTTTACATAAGCTCCACATAGGAGAAAATTATTTTCTTCAGGGCCTATGTTATTTTTGAGAATGAGGTGTGGAGGGGTTTTTTTTAAATATAAAAGAAGAAGATTTGGGAAGGAAAAAGAAGGTAGGCATTTTGGGATCAGTGTGTCTAGGAGTGACGGACGTATGCGCTGCAAGGCGATGGGTTGAGAAAGTCCCGCTGGAAAGGTAAAAGAGTTTCCCTCAACCAATCTCTCCAAATCTTTCCTCTATGAACCCGGGCACCCCTGCTAATTCGCTCAACGTAGCGAACCACTTCAGGTGATTTATGACAAAGGTGT
The DNA here is from genome assembly GCA_936435175.1 of Glyphotaelius pellucidus. Classification (NCBI taxonomy): domain Eukaryota; kingdom Metazoa; phylum Arthropoda; class Insecta; order Trichoptera; family Limnephilidae; genus Glyphotaelius; species Glyphotaelius pellucidus. The sequence continues at coordinate 32,127,827 of OW386550.1, forward strand.
TTGTTATCCAATAAATTGAAAAAAAAATCTTGCGTTAGGTTTGTTTTAAAATTTTTAACGTTATGACAGGCATTCCGAATAATATTCTATTATTAAGTTATGTCAAGTTAGAATATCAGATAAGTATGTATAAGAAAATATATGAATGTGGATGAAGGAAGAAGTGTGTAAAAAATTAGAATCTTGGAAGAGCCCTGGAGGAGTTATCTGTTATCTGTTACTTAAACCAGGGCGGGTAAGTGGTGGATAACCTCTAGTGTAGGTAGGTATGTACTGCGTAAATTTCTAGGCCCCTATTGGTGAAATAAGGCTTCATCCACATTCAAATACTTTTCAAAAACCATTTTTACTAATAAATTTCGAAATTCAAAAAATTTCAAAATTCAAAAAATTTAAAATTCAAAATCCAAAAAAATTTCGAAATTTCAAATTTCAAAATTTGATAGAGTTTTGTGGTGGGAAACATGATTGTTTAATTAGTTAGTTAGGTTATGTAGTAGCTGTTTTAAACTACTGCGATACTATTCAAGTATTTTGGTATTTTGTCGCTGAGGTTATGACCTATGTATGACCCGAAATCGTCATGACCGCGCAGTATTCCTTTACTACAAGCTCTGGGAGGTAAACATATATGGCATGTTAGGGAGTCATTCCTTCCGCTTGACATGCCTCATCACGTGAAATCGTAGTAAGAGTTATATTATTCTATTGAACGGAAAAGCATGCAGCAGTAAATTAATACAAGAAAATATTTTAGGTAGGTGAATACCGTACGTCATGAGACATGTTACTCTGAGCAGTATATTAAACAACCTAAAAGTTTAAAAAAGCATTGAATCCAATATAAATACATTGTTAAGGAACTTTTTGTGTATGTGAATATGAACGTAGTCTCAATATATCTCAATAGATGTCGTTAGTATGTAGTAGGTGGTTAAATGTAGTTTTCATGTATCTCAACAGAGGTCAGTATACATAAATGTACAATGTTTTTTTTCATTAACTCCACACAGAATACACTGACGAAAATAATTATCTCAGGGCCTGTGACATCTTTGTCAGCTGTGTGGAGGGTCTTTTTGTGGAAAGGTGGGAGTGAACCTGAGTCTTGTAGAGACCCATGCTGTAGAAGGGAGGAAACACAGAGGCCGGCATATCGTTCCACAACAGGTCTGTTGTACTAAAAAATGAGTGGTAGAAACGACCCGTTCTTATGTGACAAATGTCATTTGTGTAAAAATTTTAAACTATGTGAGAGAAACAGCTGTCGCTGGTTACAAAGGTATGCGATCATAATCGATTTAAAGTGAGATCGGCACTAGGCGGCGATGGCGCGCTAGCAAATTAACACAGAGCATGCTTTAGAACGGACGATGAGTCCAGTTAGATATTGATTGTAAATACGTTGCGATAATAATCAAGACTCGTAATCTAGACAAACCGAAGTATTATAGAAAACTCACGATCATCAGAGTTACATTGTTAATTAGAGATAATAATAGTACACCACAAGAAAGTTTTGAAATTTTAAGCTGGATTTTTTAAAAGTAAATCGATAAGGTTGTGTTTTATACAGCCAAAAACTAAGAAGAGATTTAACTACGCAATATTTGATTCAATATTATCAAGGTAAAGCTCAGGTTTAAAAAGGTTCGACTGGCTTTAGCGGGAATGGCTGCGTTTTGGCTACGGTTGGATTACAAAGGTAGTCTGGGATTCAGCCGTGAAAGCTTACGAAAGCTCAGTAAAAATGAGTTTGCTTCGTAATTTCGAAATGTTTTTAGAAAATGTTCATTCTCAAAGCCAAAAAACTGTTTAAGCCATTCGAAATATTTATCATTATCCTCGGAAATCAATTCTGAATAATCCGCGACTGTTTTATGAGTCAGTGTTGTTCTTACTGGCTTTATAAAATTTAAAATAAATTGAAAAATGAGAGACATGATGTGAGACTTTCACGGTCAAAAGAGATACCATTTCATTTCATTTCATACGTGAATTTGTTATACATTACAACGGCAGTGAGCTCGTGTTTTTTTTACCTTTATTGAATATTAAGGCTCCGTAGTAAGCGTTTGAAAAGAAGGAGAAGATGGCTTGAGAGGGAGTTATGTAAAAATAGGGAACCGGACAGTCAACAACACTTTTGAAAAGGAATATAAAGTTATGAAAAGTGATAAAAAAACTAGGTTTAAAAGGTTATGTTAGGTTCAGGGCTATTTTTCTTTCATAACTTTTAATGACTTTATATGACTTTTCAAAGGTTGTTGATTTGCCACTGTGTTAAGTTGTCGTGTATATATACAAAATATCTTCCGACAAAATATCCTCCGACAAAATATCCTACGGACAAAACATCCCCCAACAAAATATTTACTAAAACCTAACCTAACAATAACCTAACTTAACCTAACTTAACCAATAACCTAACTTAACAATAAAATGGGACAAAAATAATACAGACATCCTGTAAAGACAATTAATTATTGTTATCTGTATTATTTTTTAATTTTTGAACAATTTTTTTTTTGTTTTTACAGGATGTCTGTATTATTATTGTCCCAATTTTCGTTAGGTTAGGTTAGATTAGGTTAGGTTAGGTTAGGTTAAGTTTTAGTAGATATTTTGTTGGAGGATGTTTTGTAGGATATTTTGTCGTAGATACTTTCTCGTAGGATGAAACGCGCATTACCGTATAATTGAATGTGAGAGGGAGCGGCCTAACATTAAAAAAATATATATTACAATACACAGTTTTGAGCCAAAGTATAATAAAGCACGACTATTTTAAAATAGAACAAAAATCTCTAGACAAATATCTTAAGTAGCATTCAATGAAACAGTGTGATTTTTTTTATTCCTATAACATGTTAAATAACAGAATCAAATAAATGTGTTTTTAATAATTTACGGAGCGATTTTTTTCTATCGACAAATTTTCAAACAAATATTTTCTTTTAAAAAAATTTTTTTTTCAAGAATTCAAAAACTTGTAGTGTTCAAGAGGAATAAATCGGTAGAAATTTGGATTGCGGGATCTGAAGCGAGGAGATCACTACTAGAGCTTAGCACGGGGTTTAGCACAAGTTCTGAGTATTTATGAGGAGATCACTACTAGAGCTTAGCACGGGGCTTAGCACAAGTTCTGAGTATTTATGAGGCGGAAGGAAGGGGATGGATTTGATGGATTTTTGAGGGACCTTGAAAAAATGGCTGTACAGCACAGTTGTCAATGAAAATATTGATTTTAAATGAAACTTAACTGCAAGATCACACTATAAATAACATATCCATGAGGTTAGTATCTCAAAAAGGTAATAACTGAGTAAAAATCCGAAATGTGGAGCTGGAGATTCCATGGAAAGCCAAATTTGCCAATTTTGGAAAAGCTAGGCATCCAAAATAGGCTTTCGCCTAACTGCCTAAAACGTTTCTTAAGAAATATGCTTTGGACACGTGACTCGCCAAACTGAGCACTCCAACTTGGAGAAGCGTATGGTCACAGGCAAAGTGAAAGGAAGAAGAAGCAGATAAATATCGCAAATGAGCTGTAGTGACCATATAACATTGGCGTCTGGTGCTAGAGAGTCCTTGGCGCAGAGCCGAGGAGTGAAGGAGCCTCGTCCACCATGGAAATTGGAGTAGGGCCACGATCTTCAGCAATGAGGAACCGACTTGAGATGAAGTATAAATATCCATCTTTTCTAAATAGTAATCGAGGAATCTAAAAATAAGTACTTCAACTCTAACAATGTATTTTAAAGAAATGTGCACAGCAAAATGAGTTTGTTACACAAAAAAACTATTCGAAACAATAACCTCAAAAATATAATAATTATTGAAATGATCGAATAGTAATTATCAATTTTTGGGGGAAGGAAATAATGTCCCAATTATTCATACAAATACCCTTTTAATAAGGGATAAAAATTCCGGCGTTACGCTGACCCACTTCTCTGAAAGCATTTTTTAAAATTAAATTAATTTTTATTTGCTACTTACCAAGAAAAAAGAATTATATCCAGCAAAAAGATGGTATTTTTAATTCAACATTAATTTATTCTAACCAGTCCTTGACATGTCACTATCATAGAGGCTCACACTATGTATAAATACATTTCTGTTGGATAGGAATTGTCATCATTTATTTCAAAAAGCGGGAAATATCGATATTTTGAATAATGCAGGTAAGACTTCACACAAACGCATACATTAGGATGTGTGAATACGTATCTGATATTAGACATTCCCTTAAATAATGCTGCAGTGAATTGGGAAAAGAGCAGTTTCCTAGTTTTTCATAAGAAGTTTTTTTCTTCATTTTATTTTGTTTTATGTAACAAAGTGAACAATTTCAAGAAAGGAGAGAAGCTGTCAGGGTGACAATTGTTTGTTAAAGCCTCGATGATATTGAGCGAGTTTACAAGCTACTATCTGAGAAATTCACTATCTGTTAGTAAACTCGCTCAGTGTCAACGTATTACTAGCTAACTAGCATATTGTGGACAATCTACGAAAAAAGTTGAAAGGTGGTCAACTTTACTCGCTACTCGCTCAAGATGGCGGCCTACCAACAGCTGATTTCATAACTGTCAGAATTAGTCCGCGCGGAAGCCGTAATTCTCACTACTGGCTAGGGTGTGGCGCTAGCTGCGAGTTCAAGTGTTTTTACAAAATGTCGACCAAATTGGTTCGCGCGAGAGTAATTATTTTAGCTGCTAATGTTGCTACTAAGCGAGTAGACAGTTTTGTGTGTCATCATGACAATCTCACTCGCCGATTCACCCACTTTTAAACTTACCGACTAGCAGCTTGTAAACTCGCTCAATGTAATCGAGGCTTTACACAAAATACAACAAAGCGTCTCCGAAGAGGTGTGCAGAGGGGATGTACCGCCTAATAAAAAAAGATTTTTTTTAATGTGAATACCGCACCAGAGTCTTAACTGGCAGTTAAGTGATTAATTATCATTTTTTAAACTTTTTTTTTAATTGTAAAGTGGAGATTGAACAAAAACTAAAATGGTCGTTTGGATAATTAAAAACTAAGGCGACGGAATGTGGAGTGTGGATTTATGTATACACGCCAAGAAAGCGTCTTGCGCTTGTGTTGAAAAATCTTGCAAAATCGAAAAAAGGTGACACGATTCGGAAGATGTAAAAATGGAAGCGTCAGAATATTTTTCAATGTATTATTTATGTTTCGTTTTGCGGATAAATAAATCAGGATTTGCTCACTCTCCCCTAACGTGTAAAGCCCCGACTTACGTAACGGTTGAACAGATCTTATTACAATTTTCGCCCACGATTTCGTATTTTGAAAGAATTTTCTGCCACGACAAATTTTCAACAATGAGGCTAAAAAAATCACGACAGAAGCTTGAATTAACACTACTTGGCTTACGATATATTCTCATCTAGGAGATTTTTCGAATGAGTGGGTTTTCCTAAAAAAACTTTATACTGAACATGTCACTAATTTTCAGAATTTTTATTGGTAATAATCAAATTTATTTATTGTGATATAACCGAAATTTAAAAAGCCTTTTTAATTCTAGAAAAAAGAAAATTATTTTTCAATTATTTACCTAGTAATATCTGAACTAAATACGTTTTACATTGCAAAACAATATTATGCATTTCCATTGTTTGTTTTTTTAAATCTGCCCTTAATTTTTTTTTCATTTACAATGCCGTCTGGAAGGCAATTATATAATTTGCCCCTCTCGTAACCATGGTATTTTTACCATAGTTCAGTAGTTAGGCTCTTGACTCGCATTCCGAAGGTCGCGGGATCGAATCCCGGCGTGGCAAATAAATTTTATTTGATTAATTTGTGTTATTTCACAATTTATCCACTTGTAAGTGTTTATGCACAAAGAAGGGACATAAAATTACTATATGAATCAGTTAACATATTACCTGTGCGAGGAATATTATGGTTTAAAATTGTATGCCAAAACCTATTGTCGGACTCAATTTACAAAGAAAAAGTAGATCATGAACATGGCACTAGATTTAGTAAAAATGAGGGTTTGTCCGTTCCGAAAATTATAAATAAATACGGCCAACGGACATTCACTTATCTTGTCTCCACCATATTTAATAAGATGCCGATGAATTTCAAAATCGAATCCAATTGCCCCACTGATCTCAAAAGAAAAATTAAAAAATGGCTAATGGGTCAAAACTTTTTGTACTGATATTGTTTGTAATCTTATGTATAAAAACTATCTATAATTAATTTAATCTATCAGTAATTTACCTGTGTTATATCTGTCTGTCTGTATATTTTATGCTTTTGTATTGTAGGTACTTAAAAGTTATTCTTCTGGAACTATTTTGCTATTGTGTTTTCTTATAATATTTTATGTTTTAGTGTTTTATTAATATTGTCAAATTGACCTGCTGACAAACTGCCTTGGCAGTTTAACGGGTGATTAAAATGAAGAATAAAAAAAAATAAAAAAAAATAATAATAAATATTATATTTGAAGCACGTTCCAGAGTGGAAGATACTCTCAGTTTCGCCCTGGTGTAAGACCACCATTCAGAATTGAAAAGTTGCTTGAAATGGCTTTAGCCGTGTTTGGTGACCAGATCTGAATAGCCAGGAACTTTCCATATTTCTCTTCCCCATCTCCTTCCCCTCCCCACTACCTTCAGCCCACAACATACCCCAATTGGGGATGCTATAGTCTCACTGGCTCCAGACGGGAGCAGTTGGGACTTGTGCGGTATTCATAAAATACATAATTTTTTGTGGATATTCCGGACGTGTTGTGAAACAGTTTTTTGAGAACCTTGTTTTGTATTTATTACCTGTAATTCATTTATGTATGTTTCGTACGCGTTTTCCAGATTTCAATCAAATAGTTTAAATGTGAATGACTACAATATAAACCTTATTTAAAAATGTATGTGGTAACAGAATTGATAACTGGCTAAGTAAAAGGGTGGTTTTATCTGTAGTATCTCAACCCAACATATTTTTCCCCTATCAGGTTTTGCAAGATATTCTTAATATGAAATATGTACCAAAATTCTGAATCTGTAGAAAATTGATTATTAATCAATTACTTAATATTTTTAGTATCTCAAAGCTTGTAGGCAGTTTCAAAAGATCTCGTAATTAAAAAAAAAACTATAATAGTTGAGAGGGTATCTAGTTATGAAAGAAACGCCTTAAAAGAACCAGTAATTTTTTATTAGAAGATGCTTATCAAAGAAAAAGCGGGGAAAAGGAAAGTTCAATTTGGCAAAATTTATCAAAATAATTATTTAAACTAAGTGGGAAATTAGAAAATTTAATTAAGAAAATGGTTTAACGGGAGAAGGTTGCGTATTAGCTATGACCTTGTATGCGCTTGTAAATCTATTTAGGCCATGTTAATTAAATTCATAATGCCGTGGTATATCTTTACAAAATTAATACAATTAAGTTAACTTAAAATTACTAATCGTTGTAATTTAGTTTTGAAAGGGATTTGTTAAAGTTTGTCATAAAAATTGACAATCACAAAAACAGCTATCAAAGTTATCCCTTGCTTGGAGCAAGAAATTCGATTTGAGTGAGAAATTCAACGTGAGTTTGCCAACTGCTGCTTGGCTGGCTGGATCGGGAGAGACTGGCTGATGGAGACATTTTATCTCTCGACCCATCCCCTTGGACTGCAGTGGGAAGGATGGATTCATATGTCACTTCTGGGCACATTTTCCAGTCCCAGAACTTCCTTTCCCTAAAAAGACCCTTCACACAGCATCCCCAAAGACGACACAGGCCCCGAGGATTTGGTTTTCCTCAGGACGTCCTACGTGGAGCTAATGGAACAAAAAAAAAGGAAGCAGGATGATATCGCGACAATCTCCATTTCTGACCTTGTAGCACACAGAATTTTCAAAGATAACGTAGGCCCCGAGGGAATTATTTTTCTCAGGACCTCCCGTGTGGAGCTGTTGTAACAAAAAAATTACTTGCGTTCGTAGGGATTTGAACCCGCCTCAAACTTCAGACTTGAGCCCTTCAAAATTAGAGCGTATTTTGTCATTTGGCAAAAATATTTTTGCTATAGTTATTGATTTGCAATAAAATCCAAATAATTGGAATATTTGTAAATGTTTCCAAAAATTAAAGACTGTTTTCGAAAGGTGATTAAATACGCTTTCAAATTTGTTTAATTAGAAATAACCATAACATTTTTAATTATAAAATTTTTGAATGCAAACTTTAAAATGGCGCACTTTACGTTTTTTATAACTAATATTTATTATTGATAACGAAAAAAATAAAAACACGTACATTTTTATTAGAAAAAATTATTATAAACATTATTTTTATCGTTACATGTAAAAATAATTATTAAAAAATTCACAACCTCGGAAACTTTGTCTTCATAACCTCTGGAGCGCTTTTTGCCACAAAATGGCACTATTCAAATTACCTCGGATTGCTTTGCTGCCAATTTTGACAAATTTTTCCTTATTTGTAATTAATTAATTCCAAAAATTAAAGACTGTTTTCGGAAGGTGATTAAATACGCTTTCAAATTTGTTTAATTAGAAATAACCATAACATTTTTAATTATAAAATTTTTGAATGCAAACTTTAAAATGGCGCACTTTACGTTTTTTATAACTAATATTTATTATTGATAACGAAAAAAATAAAAACACGTACATTTTTATTAGAAAAAATTATTATAAACATTATTTTTATCGTTACATGTAAAAATAATTATTAAAAAATTCACAACCTCGGAAACTTTGTCTTCATAACCTCTAGAGCGCTTTTTGCCACAAAATGGCACTATTCAAATTACCTCGGATTGCTTTGCTGCCAATTTTGAAAAATTTTTCCTTATTTGTAATTAATTAAGTAGAAGTTAGAGAAGACGTGATAATCGACAAAAGATAGGTGAATTCATTGGATTTATAGATATATAATCAGTTTGTTTGTCTCCATTTTAATATTAGGAGGTGTGATTTTTTTTAATTTGGGCGGAAAATATTCAAAATGATCACCAAAAAATGTCGAGCAATCGAAGAAAAAAGTTTTAAATTGCGCTGGAGCTCCAGTGGGCGGTAAACATTTCAATTATTTTTTGCCTAATTTTTAGATTTCAATATAAAGCGTGTTGTTTTTTCTTTCCAAGAACGTTTAGATCCTACTTGTCACTTTGATAGTAATGGGAGACTAACGATTTCTATGATACCTAAAATGAGCTGGGACAAATATGGTTTCCTGTGATTAAACAGATTAGAATGAAATGAGTTAATGATGAATGTAAGTAAGTCTAAAGTAATGGTATTTGAAAGAGAGAGTACGAAAACAATATGCAACAATGTGCATAGTTGTGAATGATGAATACTTAGAGCAGGTGGATGAGTTTGTGTATTTAGGAAGTATGTTGACGAGAGATGAGGAGACTGATAGAGATATCGAAAGAAGGGTAACTGCCGGTAACTCCATTCATGGAGGACTGAACGCCGTTGGCGTCAACAAAAAACTGTCAAAAGAAGCGAAGTTAGCCGTCCATAATGGAGTGCTGGTACATACCCTGATGTATGGCAGTGAGGCATGAAACTGGCAGAGAAAGGATGAAAGTAGACTGAATGCTGTAGAAATGAGATCCCTGAGACGTATGTGTGTTAAAACCATGTATGATCGTGTGAGAAATGTGGAGATCCGCAAAGAATGCAAGGCTGATGTAAGCGTAATTAATAAGATTAAGAAAGGGACGCTCAGATGGTTTGGGCATGTAGAGCGAATGAATGAGGAAAGGAGTGTAAGGAGATTATATGACGCAAATGTGAATGGTAGACGAAGTCGGGGACGCCCGAGGAAGACATGGCACGACCAAGTGAATCAAATACTTGAGTCGGCGATGTCAAGAGTCAGAATAATAGAAGAGCATGTATGAGGCGATGTATGAATGTGAACGAGGCAAGGAGTGTGTGCCAAGATCGAGTAGTTTGGTGGTCCGTCCTCTCTGCCTACCCCTGCGGGATAACGGCTTGATGGTTAGTTAGTTAGTTAGTTAGTTAGAATGAAAGAATCATCTTACGGTTTTGTAGAACATGCAGGCCTGGCGATCTTCGTCCTCGCCGGCCGGGCAGTCGATGAAGCCGTCACACAGCACGTGGTCATCTATGCAGCGGTATCGTCCCTGGCGGTCGGGCGTAGGGCACGCGAAGCGCTCCATGCCGTCGGCCGCGGGGGGGCACTCTGCAACAAGTCACACGATGAAGGTTAAAGCGGAACTAATCAATATGTCTAAAGAGCGCACGACTAATTTTTTCTAATTTATTCCCTTTTTTATTGAAAAATAATTAGCATGATTTATTCCAGGATGTGGGGAGGATAGAGTGCAATATTACACGTCCCGTAGTAAAACAAATAAACAGTAAGTTTTAAGTAAAGAAACAAGTAGAATATAAAATTAAAATTAAAAAAAAACTATCATGTAGGGCGTGGTCTTGTGTGAGCTCAGGCCCAATGCTCATTCAGGAGTGGCGCAAAATGCTACAAGTATTATTTTTGTTACATATTTTACATGATCCCTAGATTTTGTAGTGTACAAATTTGAGCACTTGATTTCTGGAAAAAATTGTGACCGGAGACTAAATATGGGTTCATTTTTTTAAACCTGAATCAAAGGGGCGGTCAATGGAATGACATCACACAAACTCACCCAGGACATAAAAAATTCAAAACTGTCTGATCGATGGCGATGGTGTTCTGGATGTGATCGTGATTTTTACAACACTGTGATACATGGCCTTGATAAAAGATGGACCAAAGCTGTGGAAATGGACGAATATTATATTGAAAAATAACAAATTTATCGTCAATAGTGTTGTTTTTCAACGAATATACTTAATTGCATTTTTTATTTCTTGACAATTAAAGGTGAAAAAAATAGGAGGCATTACTTTCTGACTGACGCTAGTATCTAATTTCTTGTACAAAATCATTTACGTCGGTTAATATCTTTCGCTTCCAATGAAATAGCGAGTATAGAGTCACTTGAGGGGGGAGCTTAATTCTGCCCTGTCCAATTAGGTTCAAGCGACACTCTTCAAATGGGAGCACTTGTAGGTTAGCACTCCCAAGCGCTGCCGAGACAATTGCGAAATTAAATACTTAATTTTCTTTGCAACAACCCTTACGATATAACCAGAGATTACTTTAGGAGCATCGGGAAAAAAAATTCTACATCACTTTATCAAATATGTTTTCCGTATGTCGAGTGATACAAAAAGGACGAATTTTTAATTTTTAGCTTTAAATTGCTTGCTTGTTTTTTAAGTGTATTTTTATTTTCGTTATTTGTTTTTGGGGTGTTATGCCGTATTGCGCTACCCCCTTCTTTAGCCAACGTTTCGGACAGCGTTACAGTGTCCGAAACGTTGGCTAAAGAAGGAAGTAGCGCAACACGGCATAAAACCCCAAAAACAAATAACGAAAATACTTTTGGCCGTGAAAATCTAAAAACGTGCCTTAAGTAAACGTATTCTTACTGGTTTCCTTAATAATACCTTGGCATGGAATATAAACGAATTTAATGAGTTAATAATAATCATGAAAAAAATAATAAAAATTGAGATCTGGATAAAAAATAAAGCATATAATAATTTTTTTTCTTTTATCATAATTATTTTTTTTTAATTATTACGTTACAAAAAATTAATTCAATTATTTTTATACAAATTTTTTCATGAATATCTCACAAGAGTCCCAGCTGCTCCCATCTGGAGCTAGTGAAACTATAGCATCCCCAATTGGGGTAAGTTGAGAGGCACATTATGTATTATTACTTTGCGCAGGAATACCTTAAATACTAAAAATATATTTCATGTATTTAAGTAGATACAAGAAGGATAGTAATTTTGGGGTCTACTTTCGACCCCAGTTGGCTGCGGGAGAGTTAAAACCTAGGAATTTTGAAAAAAAAAATTCTTTACTTGTAGTATAATCTGGAATCACCTAACGAAGTTTGTGGACTTTACCCTCGGACACTGTGTATATCCAGAGTAGTCATTTTAGGATATAAGTTTGGAATTGTTTGGTATTGTAAGCGATTTTGTTTTAATTTCAAACATTTTCAACAAATCAAAGTTTATAAATATTAAATCTAATAATTACCTCGCAATGTTTTGTTAATATTATCTTCCTTCCCACTTACTTAATTAGCATTATCATGTTAAACAAAGTAATGTTGGGTTATTATCTCAAGCTCTCTGTTATTATAAAACTTTTTCTTGTAAAAAAAAAAAAGAATGTAAAGCTAAATTAAAGGTATTTTTATGTTCAAAGGTTAAGAAAAAAGTTAATTTTCTGATTCCTTTTTAAAAATTAAATTCTGAATAATCAGTATCTATTTGCGTGGCAAAAGAAAACAAATAATAAAAAAAAGATATTACCTCGCAAGGAATTTAAAATATATTAGATTAAAATATCTAGAATTTATACTTTTTTACAAATGGAAAGGTGCTATCTAAATCAGCCAACCATTCGATTTTTCCTTTAAGGGTTATAGGAAGCTATGCTAAATCGTTGATCTCTCATTATTGTTCTGATGAGATACCACACTTCTGAATCGAAACGATGCATGAAATTGCTTTAGCTAAATTTTGGATTTTCAGGTTCTTCCTTCTTTCTTCATATTTCTCTATCTCTCTCGTAACATTAAACAATACTAATTTTAATAATTTAATTGTCTACGCATATGTGCATGCGAGATTTAAAATAACTTTAATTTAAAAAATTATAACTGATAAGTAGAAGTCAAATCAAAGTATGTAGGTACTAACAAAAATTATTTAATAAATAACGATTATTTCTTGATTTGAAATGTGTATTTATTTTGTTTGGACATTTGACAGATCTAAATCTGAACTACGAGTGATTTTTTAAATTTACTAATGGTGTTCATTCGGAAGATAATTATTAGTCAATAAAAAAATAATAACATTTCAAATAAATTACATTAATATTTGGTTTAAATAAGCAACGATCCCGAGGTTAATACTTTTAATTACTTTCAGCTTCGTAAGTCTATACTAATATTATAAATGCGAAAGTGAGTGTGTTTGTTTGTTATGCTTTCACGCCTAAACCGCTAAATTGATTTTAAAAATTCTTTCACCAATAGAAAGCTACATAATGAGCGAGTTGCATAGGCTGTATGTAATGGTAAACTCTGGCGTAATGAAATTTGTATAATTAAAATGTGTGTACTTTATATATATTAGCGGCAGGGACGAAAGTTAGGGGAAAGATGTGGTTCGCGGAGAGGGAAGAGATGAGGGAGGGGGAAGGCGGGGAAGGTGGAAAGGAACGGGGACGCACGGGAAAGGACATGCAGGGAGAATTAATTTATTTCTTTGAATGGCTTTGCAACGCGTGCAGGGTACCAGCTAGTCCTACAATAAATATAGCATCACGTGATTTTTCACGGGTTTGGCCAACTATAATTATATAATTTCACACATTTTAGTGTTACCACCCAAATAATTTGTTATTTTCCTCAAACCAAAACACAAATTTTCAGAGTTAATGCATATAAATGTTATTATTATTTTGAGAGTCTTAAAATAATTTTAGTTTTAATTATATTTTCACAGTGATAAACTTTTCTAATTCATCAAGTTGGAGGTAAACACATTTGGGGAAATTTAGATTATAAAACTCCATGTCATCACGATATAAGTTCTCAATTCCCTTGCACGAATACTGTCCACGGTTTAATAGAAGTGGTATGCTTGTAAACAACTCCCAACATTGATTTCTTTACTAAGATGGGTAATATTGCTAAACTAGTTTGTAAATATACGAGGACCAATATATTGCACATCCCATAGAAAAGTATCGTAAATCAAATTTTTCTATTTTACTTTTTAACTCTGAAAAGTAAGACGATTGCGATTATCTATGCACCACGAAAATCGTATTTGCGTAAGATCACCCATTTCCGCAAGATGTCGCTGGTATCTCTTTTCGACGCCATCGCTTGTTTAAATTTTTTTTTGAGAAAAGTAAACACTCCCGAGTTTCGAATAACGTGACAACATTTGAATTCTCTTACTACCACCACAAAGAACCGAAAAATTTGTTTGTGTCGCGATGGAGGATCGCCAGCCAAGGAATCAAATATGCGATGTCTGGATGTGACCCAAAAACGATGCCAACTCAGCCACTGACCGGTCATCTTCCATGCATCATTTTCCTTGGGGCCTCCCGTTTAAAATTAATGCTAAAAAAAAAATTAAGTGAATATTACATTGACAACCCACTATTCCTGTCTTTTCATTGATGACAATACATCACAAATAAGAAAATCATTATAAACTAGGTGTTAATTTAAGCAACTTTGCAGGAATTTGGTAGAAAAGTGAGCTCACTACGCTTATATTTCCAAGGCTATAATATTCAACATAATATTCCATGACGTTAATAATTATAATCATAACTGGAGATAAGTTTTTTTATGGTCAAATTTTAAATTTTCTGCGTTGCGTGCTGACAAAGTGGAAAAGTCTTAAAATAATATTTAAAAAATACACGGAGTTATCGCGTCTCTCCGCGAGGTTCAGTTAAAAGGATGCATTGGATAAATGGGTTGTGCGGTACAGCTTTATGAGTTTGGACGGGTCATAACTCAAAACTCATAACTCTCCCGTGGTTTTAATCACACTTTAGTTATTAATTCTGTTAACTAATAGTAGGACGTGCGGGATTATTTATGCAGTTTTTATTCCTGAAAATAAAAACTGACCGACCATTTCTACCCTCCACCTCATGGATAGCGAAATGAAATTCTTGCTTCAATAACATTTCGTCGCCTCAGTTCTAATTGGTCCAACAGACCATTTTAGTTTTTGTTCAACCTCCACTTTAAAACTAAAAATAATGTGTGAAAAATGGTAGTTAATCTCTTAACTCAGAATAATTTAAACTAATAAGACCTTTACCTTTACAGAAATAGCTTTTTCTTAAACTCCTCTCATAATGTTTCATTGAAATAATGAAAGGAAAACTTCTTTGTAAAATTTTTTAATGGTCTGTTGAACAATTACGAATTGAGGATACGATTTGTATCTAAAAATGCTGACTATGACCAATCCACTCACTCTTTTTGACTAAGCCATTTAGTGAGTCTAGTTTTTGGACTGTTATTTCGTGGTGGAATTCCATTGTATTAGAATTGAAATTAAGACACTTTTGCAGTTTGTTCCACTTATTTATTTTCACAAGGACCGGTTTCATCCTCTACGGACATTTTCAAACTGGTAGTTGAAATTCTTCTGCTATGGAATTTACACAAACTTAGGCAGGGGTACACAACATTGTCTCTATATAATGAATGTTTCTATTTTGTTAATTTAAGGTATTATAAGTTATTTTGTTAATTTAAGGTTAATATAAGATAATTATAAAGTTTATTATTAAAATTATGAATTTTGTTACGTAGTAAATAGATATTTTTAATTCACATGAATATACATAATTGAAAAGGTTTGTGATTACTAATATTTTATTTTGGTAATGTTGGGATATTCCCTCCTTGTTGCTTAGGGCTTAATTGACAAATATTGAAAGCATTACGATAATTATTGTTATTAGGGTTCTCCGTATATTTGGGTTATAACATTTTTAAATTACATACTTAAATTACACCACTGCTCTCTGAATTAAATTAATCTATGAGAATTATAATGGATATATTAATGGTGATTGAGCATTACGTTCCAACTATTTATTCATGACATATTTACGATCAATTTTTTTAGGCGATTAATTTCTAGTGACTCTAATGTATGGTGACCATTTTATAAATCCGATAGGAACTGGTTCCAAAATTAGCCGGTTTCTCGGATCCACTGTTATCCAGTGACAGGTGGTCACCGAGACAAAGTAACCGCGACAGGCAATGACGTCATATGTAATATATAGCCTGATATTTTTATTGACAACTCTAAGTATTACCGTCAATCTTTCCATATTCGGAGAGATACTCAAAATTTACAAATCTGTAGTACTTATACCTGCCAGGGATCCTCATGCGATCTGCTAACGTAAGTGGCGCCATCCTTTGACGAATTCTTGAATTCGAAACTGAATTGCAAAAGTAGTTTTTTAAGAAACTTCAAGTACGAAGATGGTTTGGCGTAAGGCGCGGCGTCAGATTTGCATTCTTAGCCGGATTCTTAAATTTCAACCGTACAGACGTTATTATATACGTAACATTATATACTTTATAATATATTGTCTTTACTTTGAAATGAACGGTCTCCACTATTTCGTTTAGCACGCTTCTTTGGCATGCCTCACCATTCCTTGATATCCTAAATCGCCTGAATTTCAAAACGCTTTCTTCCAAAGATCTTCTCTTCAAGAACCAATACGAAAACGTAAAATTTTTGTTATTATATTATAACCGTTAAAAATAATCCTCTTTGATACAATCCGCGATAAGCTACGATAAGTTAGTATCCGTGCTACGCGCTACGAACTGTTGCTACGCGCCCTGCCGTACTGCGCGAGAGACTTGCCTCGCTTGGGACGACTCGGTAGAAGCCACTCGCGCGCCCCGGCCCGGACGCTAGGGCTATTTATAGAACCAGCCCGGGTAGGGTGGGGTTCTCAAACTTTTCCTCGTTTGAGCTTTCAATTTATTGTGTCTGTGTTTGTTTGTTTGTTTGTGAGTGCACGACGTTGTCATTGTGTGAGTGGTGACACTCTCGACTGCTAAATCGAGAAACGTAATAAATATTGCGATTCTTTTGAGCATAATATTGATACTTTGATCGTGATACTTTGATACGTGATCGTCAAATAGAGATTTTTGAAGATTATTTACGTTCTTATGGCGGAACAATCTTAGAATTATTTAAAACAAAATTTTATCGACTGGTATCCCCGGGGGTCGCTCCCTGGCCGGGTGGATGAGATTGCAAAATCATTCCGGTTTTCGCGTTCTTCAGCTTCGGCTGTTATATACATTCCCTCCAGTGTTACTCTAGTCGCGACAAATTTAATTTTGTAATAAGTTTTATTGTAAATAAATTTGATCGCATATACACGAATTATTATTGGCAAAATTCTCCTTACACACGCATCGCGGCTTACAGTGATAGGAAAGGCTGCAAGCTGTCAATCCAAGGCAAGATTAAATACACAATTCACCACAATCCAAAACCTTTTTCCTAAATTCTCCTTGAAATAAGAAGTACACACAAATCTTCATAACTTTCCACTATAAAAGAAGGCTAAATATTTTTTTCTCCCACGACGAGCTATGGAGCTTTATAAAAATCATTTTTCTCAAACATTCAAACAAAATAATATTTTTTTCAATATTTATTTATTTAATATTAACGATTTAAATATACCATAAGCACACATATCACAAAATCATAGGAAACATATTGAAAACAGTAAATAAAGATTATAACAGATAATTGTGGCGTTTGAAAGAGAAATGATACCAGAGATGCGATAACATACAAAAATCTGTATTAGAAATAAAATTAATATTGATTGAAAAGATTTGATCGTATGGCCCTCTTGTACCTACCTTGCGTGCAGTTAAATAGATCTGCCATATCTGCATATCTATTAGTAACTTCATGTAATCTAAGTACAAGCGAGTGTTTCGTATACTCAGTCCGGTTATTGTAGCATTCAAACAAGATTTTAGAACAAGTGGCTTTCGTGGGTATATGAAATTCAACGAGCTTAGTTAAATCAGAACTGTCTTTTATGAAATACTAATGTAAAAACACAACCTTTGTTTAATGGGCATATATTAATTGTAGGGGCAAAGCTAGAGAGTTAATATGGTTTTATATTCTTGATATTGTAATTGCGTGAAAAGTTTCAGACTAGTATAAATTTTAATGTAAAATGTAAGTTTACTGGGAAATATTACAATTTAAATAAATCTACACTTTTAACGGTTACAAACTGTATTCAACAAATTAATTAATTTTTTCATCCAACTGTAATTAAATTTTGTGGTAGTTTCGTATTTTTCTGTGGTAAGCACAGTTTATTACCGCAAAGTGTTTATTTTTATCTGTCATATTTTCATTAAATTTGTATTTAAAACCACAAAGTGTTGCCTTCCACGAAACATTAACCGTTGGTTCATAATAAAAGGGTTACGATTAAATTATAATCTATTTTAAACAAAATTAACTTGCCAATCCAATGTTTTATCTCAGTACACGATTATATTCAAACTATCCTCCGAAGAAAGCTAATAGAAGTGAAATTGCGCAAACAAAGTGAAGTTTTTTTTTTAAATAAGGGTTTTCCAACTAAATACCTACTTGATTTTATTATTTATTTTTTAGAGTTGTTTGTACATTAAAACAAATTTCATGAGAATGAAGATTATTCCAATGAACTGGATTTGTATCCAGAGATATTTGGTTGATCTTTCGTAAACCATAACATAATATGATAATTTTCAACAGATTGTGGTTGACCTGCAGTGGACACACATTGAAACAAGGCATAGAACATAATATCGCATAAGTTCGTCAAATCTTCCAGTTTCCCGATGATAAGTGACTTCTAATACAGTCGACTGGCTGAATAACCTAAGATTCCTATCATGAGCCCACCAACTTTCCTCCACCAAGCGATGAAGATTGCACGATCGTGTATCATTTAATTAAAAAAACGTACGTACTCATAATTTCAATATTTTTCAGCCATATATAGTAAAACAATGATCATTTTGATCGACGAATTTATCTTACGAAAGAAGTATTTTTTTGAAAAGTTTAATAACACAAGACATAATTTTCAATTTGAGGGGTGGGTATGGTCACCATTGCCCAAGAAACCATTTATGTGCCATTTTCAAGTGGTTTGCAACATTTGGTGACTTAGCAGGGTTACCCGGGCTCATGATGCTAGGTTTGCGCGGATCTTGGCAGCGGATGCATCTACTCATCAGCGGCATGGCGGGCCGGATCGGGAGAGGTCGATAAGGGAAGACCTTTGACCTCTCCAGCTGGTTTCTTTCGACCTATCGTCTTGTATCTCAGCGTGAGAGATAGATTAACACGTCCATTATTCTTGGACGTTACGATTCCTTTACGTAGACCTCAGGGAAATTATTTTCTTCAGAGACACCTATGTGAAGTAAACGTAAAGAAAATATTTCTTCAAACTTCGCAAAATTCACTTTGTGGCGTCATTATTAATTTAGTGAGAACAAATAACTTTAATAATAATTAACTTATTATCCTGACGAAAAAAACATAGTTTTTGAAACATGTCGAAATTGTTAATTAAATAGTGGTGTACACAAAGTTATTTGTTCTCATTAAATTAAAAAAAATAAATAAAATCAAATAAATCTCTGCACAGTTTGACCACCAGGGCAGTCTATAGTATATACAGTGTGGCCTGCGTCATACTACACCAATCCTCGCCAACACCGCCGTAGCACAGGGCCGTAGCGCTGGTAGGGGCAAGGAGCTAGGAGCTACGGCCGTAGCATCTCGTAGCGACGTAGCAATCCCGGCAGTCATTATTCTCTGGAGGTGCGATGCGATGTATTATGTTAATGATTTAGGGGCGTATCGGTGTTGCGTTTGGGAAGGTAAAGCAGATTTTGTGGCGTGTTTTAGGCGTAATGTAAAAAGCCTACTCTCCGCAATCAGAAATATTATTAGGCTGTGGTTAAAATCATTTAAGCTGCAAGGAAAAGGCTTTAAGCTCTGACAAAACAACACCCAAAATATGAAATATTTCAACCAAGCATGGTAAATACATAAAATATATAACTGATAAATAATTTCGGGATATCCGTAGCATTAAAGGATACATTAATATTAATTTTAAACGGGGTACAATTCTCAAATAGTGTAAACACATAACTTAAAAAAAATGTTTGAAAAATAAATCAACATCAAATGAAATAAAAATATTTCCGTAATGGCATTCTTCTTAAATGATTTTCCTGTCATGATATGTTTTTCGTATCCAAATTAGTGCAATTTGGGAGGCGGGTTTGGATACCGCCGCCCCGGCAGCGTATTTCCAAACCCTATACCGATTCAGTCGCGGCAGCGAAAATTTACATTTTCAATATCAAAATTTTAATATTAAGAAATAACATTATTAATTTCTTATATACACGTTATTATTAGATTATTTTATCTGGATTTTAGAAAAAAAATTGTTTTGCAAAGTTATAAAAAAAAATCAATAAAGATGTGTATTTACAACATACGGGAATAATATCAAAATTTTAATATTTAGAAATAAAATTATTAATTTCTAATAAATACATTAAAAAGATTATTCCATCTAGATTTTAGAACAATTTTTATTTTTGCAAAGTGATAAAAAATAACCAAAATACAGGTGTATTTAAAATGTAAATTTCCGCTTCAGCGACTGAACCGGTATAGGTTTTGGAAATACGCGCCCCGACAACCATTTATTGGATAACCAATAGGTCACCCAAGTGGCTTGCTATATGTAGAATGACTTAAGCAGGGATGCCCTGGTTCATGGGGTGAGGTTTGTCTAGGTCTTGACGGCGAATGCTTTTGCCCACATACTGCGTTAAGGGCCAGATTGGGAGAGACAGATTGAGGGAGACCTAACCTAGACCTCTCCAACTAGTCTCTCTAGACCCATCGCCTTGCACCGCAGTGGGAGGTATGGATTAATACGTGCCTTCTGACACTTGAACTTCGGACATCCACCCATCCCTCAGACCTTTTTCCTTTCCAGATCTATCTTTCTCCTTCCTTTCCCCAAAAAAAGCATCCATACAGAATCCCGAAAGATGGCACGGGCCCTGAGGAAATTTTTTTGCAGGACCTCCCAAATATATGGAGTATGGAGTTATTGTAAAAAAATGCTTGCAAGTGTTCTTCGATCAAAAGATAAATAAAATGTCGATTTCCACACTGTAAAGAATTGAAAACATTCATTTTTAAAGAAATAGAATATTGTTAAAGAATGAATGAATATTTTTGAAGAAATAGATTTTTTTTAATCATTTCTGAATTTTCTCTGGTTATGCCTATAGGGAATGTGTTCTTTAAGAGGGAGTAACCAGACAAAACCGAAAATTTGTCATTTTTAAATCAACTTTTAGACGTAATTACCTTTTTCATAAAAAAATCATAAATTGATTTCGAAAGACTGTTTTTTTTTACCTAGTGTAGCTATTTTTTAAATTTTAAGAAAATATGTTTATTTTTAGTACAATAAAGTTTTATAAATATTTTTTTTGTACAAGTAGGTGTCTTGGCAGATTTGTTAAATTTTCAAACAACGTTTTGCACTTTACAACATACATTTCAAATCATACAATCAGGCAGTAAAATAAATTATTAAATTATTTGGGAAACCTACTTTTCAGAATTTCAATTTGAGTTCAAATAAAAACCTAAAAAAAAGATCCGCGCCCTTTTTTGTGACAAAAATACTACAGTTTGTCTATTTATTTACGGTCTTACAAACTAATATATTTAACAATAAAATTACATTCTTATTTTGCTTAGACGTTGTTGAAAAATCATAAATACTTATGATCAAACAATAATTACATAAGTGCATAATTTTAATTGTTTTCAAATTTTGAATGAAATAAAATCGATATTGAGTCATTATGTTAAAATGCTGGTATGGAGAATATTTTGTCTTTCTCATTGGAACCGCCCTGTACCGTTGCAAGGATACAATGGCAAGATCATCATTCGACAAAATTTAAATTGTCGGCCGCTGGTTAATGGCTGTTTACTTATGTTTTAAAGTTAAACAAGAACATTGTTGAATTCGTCTAAAATCTAAGAAAAAACATGAAAACTGTGTGAATAGAATATTTCTGCCGGCATTAAAAAACACTTCTGAAAAATACATTTTTAGTAAGTTCCTAGAAAAAAAACTTGTTTCTAAAGTGTTATCTGCCAAAATATCGAAAGCCATGATAAATATTTTGGCACGATAGTTCGAAAATCTTTTGTTCAAGCGAAGAGATATCCTTTTCACATTGCTTCCAGATAGATGAGACGTAATTTTATTGACCTACGCCAAATAAATAAAATTCACTAGGTGAACTCTGTACTACTGGAATAAATGTTTTCACATTTAAATAAAAAATGATATAATCGTTCTATTGAATATGGTATTAGTTTTATTAATGTGGGTAACCGTTTTCATTATAGCACTTCAAAAAAATATTGCTCGTTCGTAAAAACTCCTGTCACAAGCCTTCTACAATTTTCTGAGACAAATATTTTGTTTCTTCAAATTGTGTTTTTATTATTTTAATTTAAAACTAATGTTTTGCTTTATTTCCTGCCGGTACCATCTGACCTTTTCGCTATTTGGCTAAAATTTTTTAAATATTATTTTTATATTTCAATTTATAACGTTAATAATCTACAAGATTGCATCTGACATTTGACATATTTGACTATTTGTAAATAGAGATTGATTGATTGTTTCTATACTTTACATTTTAATATGTAGAAAAAATTCTTTAGAGGAGGCCTTCACCTTGGCCTGAGAGAGGGGTTCTTGCAAACGAATAATTTAATATCCCATATTACATTTTTCAACAAGATTGTATATAGCATTAATTACACTTTTCATAACTCTGTAAGATATTATATTTGCAAGAAATAAAAGGCTCATAATTATTATGTAGAAAAAAAATCCAGTTATAGGCAGCAACCTTGTAAAGAAATAAATTCGACCCTTTTAACCAGTTTGATGCCTTAAGGCTAGAAAATAATTAAAAATTCTCATTGAATATCGCTTAGTTTATTTTTATAGTATATTTATATAACAGGCTTGTTGATCCTTTGTTAGAGGTTATAAAATGGCTGATAACCACTGGAGCGACAGCGCAATTTAAATTTTTTTTCTCCGATTGCTCGACATTTTTTGATGATCATTTTGAATATTTTCCGAACAAATTAAAAAAAAATCATGTCTCCGAATTTTAATACGGAGACATACACACTGATTATAGTTCTATATATCCAATGAATTAACTTATCTTTTGTCTATTATCACATATTCGCAGGTTTTATAAAAAAAATATTATAAAATCGTAAACTTCTACTTAATTATTAACAAATAAGGGGAAATTTGCCAAAATTAGCAGCAAGGCAATCTGAGGTATTTAAATAGTGCCATATTGTGGCAAAAAGCGCTCCAGTGAATAATAAACAATAAGTGATATATTGTTATTGCTTTAAGAGTTTTTAAAGATTTTAATTAATCAATTAATTTCAACCTTTCAAATGCGATTGGAAACATTTCTACAAAGTTACCTGGCCGCTCAGAAATCGGCCGTATTCTGTCAGGTCAAAATATTTCCTTTTTACAATAAAATCCAAATAAATTAAATATTTCTGAACGTATCCGAAAACTTAAAGGTGTTCTTGAAATGGTGATGAAATACGTTTACAAATGTTATTAAGTATTAGAAATAAAACAATATTTTTAAAATATTATTTTTTTTAAAACAAACACGAAAATTTTTTAAAAATGACTCACTTTACGTTTTCTCTATCTAAAATTACTGATAAAGAAAAAAAAATCAAACACACACTCCTTAAAGTAACTCTTCTATATTCACTAAATAAGTAATATACACCAGTGAAAACCTATAATTGGTTAAATAACTCCACAAATTTGATCAAACATTATAAATTATTGGTACTTTTGGTTTTCCAAATAAAATAAAATAAAAATATCTTATCAGGCAAACGTATTATAAACATTATTATTTCTTTTTTTTTAATTGATTTTGGAAACTTTGGTTTCATGGAGGTTTATATTGTTTTACGGTTAATTTCAGATTTGATTACAAAGCGTTGAGTTTTCTCTTTCTAACACGGTTTAGATCTCATTTCTCACCATTACAGTAAGCGACATACTACAACAATTTATAAGAGACCTATGTGAGCTGGAATAAATTTGGTCTCCTGTGATAAAACGGGAACAATCAGGTGCAAGAATCGCAAGTGAACAGCAATTTGTACATTTAGAATTGGGTATGTTCATTGTTTAATCTCAATTCGTACGACGTTATTTCCCCGGAGACTTAGGCAAGTGGCATGTCAGCTTGTTTGACAATATAATTGTGTTGTGAAATTATTTTTGTTTTCGCAACGCATTTTCACAATAATATTAAATTACGAGCATAACACTCGGTAATGGTATTAATTATTGAAACGATTTTAATAATGCAAAAATAATATATAATTTAAAAAAAAACCGCTGGCCTCTCTCGAACCATCGACTTGCACCGAAGCGGCAGGAATGGATTTATCCCGGTTTATGAGGTGAGTCTACGTCTTGGCGGAAAATGCATTTGTCCACCTACTGCGTGGCGAGCCGAATCGGGAGAGACTGATTGAGGGAGACCTATCCTAGATCTCTCCAGCCGATCTCTTTTGACCCATCGCCTTGCACCGCAGAGAGAGGGATGGATTCATACGTCCGTCACTCCTGGGCACACTGATTCTTTGATTCCTACCCATCATCATACATTTCTACATTCCATAACTTCATCTCTTCAAAAAGACCCTCCACACAGCACCGAAAGCATCCCTAAACATAAATCCTGAGAACAATTATTTCCTCCTCCATTCCTTATGATTTATATTTTTAAAAAACATATTTTTGATAGTCTTAAAACATAAGCGGGTAAATGATGGATTCTCAAACCAGATTAAAAAAAAAACATTAAATATGTTATGTTCAAGAAAATTTTTTGATATCCAACTCATTTACTTTATAAGAAATGTTATCAATGTATAACAGCCATATTTTACACAAACTCTTTAAAGATTCTTAATATTGCAGAAAGAACACGGCAAATTCGTACTACTAGATTTGGCTCTGGTCTGAACTTTGTGACAATTAAAACAAAATGTTCTTTTGGTCAAAGAAATTAATTTTATCAGACTCAACTTACATTTAATAGCCTTCCAGAACACATTAAGTCGTCTAATTATTTGTGCACTTTTAAAAAGATTGTTAATTTATTTGTCATAGCCGAGATTTGTCCTTTCTAAACCAATAGCATAATTTATTAAAACATAATTTTTTTTCATCTTAGTCCTTTTTAAATTAATTGCATATTTTATTTCAAATCAAATTTCGACACGTGGTCACACTACATGTTTACATTATATTGCACTAGCTTCCTTTAGCTTAGTAGGTACCCATTATCTGTAAGAAACATTGATTTAACAAACTGTTTTTTTTAATACCTATACTATTTTGTGTTATTTTTTTTTTACTTCTTAAAATTATTATCCTCAAACCAGGCTTGTCCCAGTGAGGTTAAGAATTTAATTGTAATCAATAATACACACCACGTAAAGATATACGATAAAATGTGTACAAAAATTTAAACCTTAATAATTTGTACCTACACAGTATATTATAACTTTGAAATGAATAATCATTTCAATTTGCTACTTTATTTTGGTTTATATTACACACACAGTGAAAACCTTAGTGTGTTTACATAACTTGTTTTTTATTTATAAATTATGATATTTTTATAAATTTTAATCAAATGTTAAAAGACATGTT
This sequence comes from Glyphotaelius pellucidus, assembly GCA_936435175.1. Taxonomy (NCBI): domain Eukaryota; kingdom Metazoa; phylum Arthropoda; class Insecta; order Trichoptera; family Limnephilidae; genus Glyphotaelius; species Glyphotaelius pellucidus. The sequence continues at coordinate 32,153,426 of OW386550.1, forward strand.
TGTACTAAAATAAAAAGTTCAAAAATAAATCGAAATTCGAAGAAATAATTCCGACCCGCCCAGTTTTTACGAATTGTATGTTTTTGTTAGTTGAATGTTAGCCGTATAAAAATAAACCATTTTTTGGTTAGTACGGTTTTCTGTGAAGTGGAAACCCGAAAGTACAATGTAAATTGAGATTTATATTCATATTTGAACATTCCTACCTACAAGTTCAACCAACTCGGTAGATTAATATGGGGGTGATAGTCCTGGTTAGGGGCTGCTTGAAATTACAATTTATTCACGTATTAGCGTGCGCCTACTGTGGATTAATTATTATCCTGAAATCTCAGCAGAGATGGAGAGACGTAGATGTTAAAAACTTATTTTATTAAAATACTCTTTAAAGTCGAATTCATTTTATCAGAAAAAATATTTAAATATTTCCATTATTTCCGTATTTACCGTAAATAACTATCATTATTAGTTTTGGTCTATTATTTTATGAAATTTTACTTCAGGAAATGTTTTCAATGCAAAATATATTTTATTATTGAGTAATTGAAAGTATGTTCCATGTTGTATGCTGATGATGCGGTGCTGATTTCTAACAGCATGGAAGATCTACAGTCTCTCATGTCTAGGAGAAACAAAGTATGCATGAATAATGAGTTATTGATGAATGTAAGTAAGTCTAAGGTCATGGTATCTGAAAGAGAGAAAGAGTAGGAAACAGTGTGCAATGTAGTTGTGAATGATGAATACTTGTAGCAGGTGGATGAGTTTTGGTATTTGGGAAGTATGTATGTTTTTGATAGATGGGAATGCTGATATAGGTTTTTAAAGAAGGGTAAATGCAGGTAACTCCATTAATGGAGGACTGAACGCGGTTTGCGCTAACAAAAAAACTGAGAAGAAGAGAAGCTAGCGGTCCACAATGGAGGGCTGGTACCTACACTGCTGCAGTGAGGCATGATATTGGATGAAAGTACACTAAATGCTGTAGAATGCGATCTTTCTCACAAGAAGATTGTGATCCGCAAATAATGCAAGGCTGATGTAAGCGTAATGAGTAATATTAAAAAAAGGGACGCTCAGATGGTTTGGACATGCAGAGCGAATGAACGAAGAAAGGAGTGTAAGGAGAATGAATTATGCAAATGTGAATGGTAAAAGAATGGAGACGCCCGAGGAAGACATGGCATGATCAAGTGAATCAGATAAAATCTACAATGTTTCTATGCTATTTAAGACGTTTGTCGAGAGATTTTTGCTCTACGTTTTACTACCGGTCCCACCCAGGATCCTACCCCAGGCATCGTGAATTCCTCGAATAGCTAGGTCCTTCATACGATACAAGCAATATTTTCGCGTACTGTGACGGCAGTAGGAGAATTTAATAATAAATTAAATAATAAATCAAAATTCATTAATTTTAATGTTTTTTTTTTTAATTTGCGCGCTCCCTCTAACATTTTAATCAACGAATTTAAACATCTCTTCATCGAAAATTCCCAATTTATAATTTTTCAATATTATTTTTGATGCACGTAAAAAACAGGTGTTATGCCATAGTATATTTACTGAGGTCTACTATTTACAGAATTTATAACACGTTTTGAAAAGATTTACCACCCTCCAATTAATCTGCATTATTAATGACTCCGTGAAAAAGTGACATCAATTAAAGGCAATCGATACCACCCCCCCCCCCCCCCCCCCCCCTATTTGGGATTCCGTTCCAGCGATGTTGTCTGTCTATGAGTGCCCCTGTCTGGTGGTGCTATAAACCCTACAATTAGTTCAATTAGAGCCTTACAGCCGCCGACTCAAAGCTGCGAGCTCCACCCTCAGCCAATTTCAATCGACTCATTGGGCTATTTATGGAAATGCCGTATACTAGGTATATAGTTACACTCACGAAGTTAACCCAGGTTTAATTGTTTCGAAGTTGCCAATTAACGCAATTTTACAGCGTAGTTACGAAATTAGTTGAAGCCTGGAAATGATGCGGTCGAAAGCTCGGAGGGTGGCGCTTTAGGAAGCGAAGTTATAAGCTTTGGAACTCTAAATTCAAAATCCAGGGAGGGAAAATAAATGTAAAAATGTTATTTTACTGTCGTGTTTTTTTTTTTACATTAAAATTTTATTTATTTAGCAAGAAACCCCCACGAAAAAAACTGTACAAAGAAAAGAACTTCTTGAAAATAAGATAGTCGTTCGAATATAACACACGCCTTATAATATACAAAATACAAAACCGAATTATGTTTATATACACGTGAACACAAGTACATGAAAACAAAACAATAAATCTTACACTAATACACTGAAGACTGAATGTGGTAAAATAAGCATAGAGAATCGAATAAACATTAAAAAAAAAAAAAACTGTTCAATATTAGGGAAGGGGTTTTCATAGAATTTGAACAATTAATCAAATTTCAAAGTTAACATTGAAGTTCTGTCATTCTCCAAGTAGTGGGAAACAACCAGCCTATTCTTACTATATACAACAGTGAGTTCTGGCATCATGAAATTATGCGATGCTAACCGTTCATCTGATTTTGGATTTGATATGTGCCTGCCAGCGATGGTTTCTTTGTATGTTGGTTAGCTCTGGAATTATGAAATTTGTATAAAAAATTGCAATAGGTGGCATGCGAGCTGTTTGAATACTGAATGTACCGGGAATGAATGTATAGAATGCGGGTGGGGGGGAGGGGAACTTGGGAGGGGGGAGAAGAACTCGGGAAGAGGATTCGCTGGACGAGGAAGGGGAGACGGAAGGGGAACGGGACGAATGGGAAAGGACACGCAGAGAAAAATAATTTCTTTCTGAGTGGCGCAGGAACGCTTGCCGGGAACGCTAGCAATTATATAAATTTAATAATTGTTAGTTTAGTAAATATATAGTTTTGTTAAGTACAATGTCTCTACAAAACAATGATTCTTTAAGTGCTTTCTAAGTTAAATAGATAGAATACGCGTAAACCAATCTTTTCGTAGACTATTGCTTTAACTTAAATAAAATAAATAAAAATACGAAAATAAATAAATAAACTAATGACTCTACTTATGGAGATAATGATTAATTAGCGAAAGATTTTTTTATAGAATTTGAATGGATGATAGAGCAATTTAACTTAATAAAATGATTTCGGGCATTCTTTATAATTAAGTATATTAGTTTCTTCCCTTTATAAATAACCAATTCTGAACCCTTACAATACAAAGATTTCTTAATTATTGAGAAGAAAAGAATGTTGCATAGTAAACTATGCCTTTTATAATTTTCAAGTTGTTAAAACAAAGATAATGCTGAGTTTGAAGTGCGAAACCAAAATTTCTGAACAAAATCAAAATTAAATTGAAACTGTGATATTTCAAATCCGAAAGTTCGTGGTTTATTTGAAATATAATATCTCCTTTTTGAGTTCCTCTTCGTTTCGGCTCCACAGTTTATTTTGGTAAAGTTCAACGAACATTTAAAATAATTTCCACTGGAATATAATTTAACCACCTTAATTTATCACATTTCTACAAACTGGAAAGTAGGTACCTACCACACAGTGACGCACACTTTTAACTGCGATAAATAAGGAAAAATCTTGATTTGAATAATTTAACAATCAAAAGTTTTGTTCCATCGAAGCCAGAGTCCAGTTAGTTACTTTAATAGTATACAAGTGCTAACCTTCTACAAATCGCAAGTGCGCCCCATTGTTGAATTTGGCATCCATCTCTGGTCTGGAGTCCCAAATTACCTGAAAAAAGTCCTTGACCCTGTGCAGAAACGGGCGGTCTTCTTGATAGATTCCCCATGTCTTAATAAACTTTTTGTAATCTTTAGAGCACAGATGTCTAGTAGTTATGCTATCTTTATTCTACCGGTATTACAATGGAAGGTGCTCCGAGGAAAGAGCTCATTGAACCCTTCGGCACGGGTGCGTGATCCCGAAATAAGCCAAACGCGCGCCCAACTTATGTACACGATTCACATTTTTCACATGAGAACGGTTCGTTCTACTGCACGTTCTTGAGTTCAGCAGCTCCGCTGCGGAACGATCCTCCGCGCAGCATTTCCAAAGATGAAATAATTTTCCTCAGGGCCTCCTGTGTGAAGTGATTGTTAAAAGGTTGTCGTTATATTTAGAGTTATCATTTGAATTGTTTTAATTTTAATATTGGGTGAAAATTTTTAAGATGAATAAAATTGTAGGTTGGTGCTAATGAGGAAAACGGAGCTAAAAGTTAAAGTATTTAGGTTCTCATTCTTTTTTACATTAATTTACCTTTTCGTAAGTGTTCATTTTCTGGAACGTTATGCTAATATTTTATTTTTTATTTCTTAGTTTCAATTTCCTTTTACAAAACTTATAAAGATTATAAAACAACACAAGGTACATAAATACACAACATAAGTATAGGGGTTTTTGAAGCTCCGTAGCTCACAATTGCGTTATTCTTATTAAAATAAATCTACAGATTTTCGTGGAGTTTTGGCTCACTTTTGCAGTTATTGCTGAGAATTGGTTCATAGGTACGCATAGTTTAGATTTAAGATATCTGGGTACTAACAAAGATTTTGTTTTTATATTCTTAACTAACTTCCCAGCGATTCCAAGCAAAGATAATTTTGAAGGTAACAATTATTTCAATACTAAAATATTCTATTTACAAGCAAGCTCATAGAATTCGAAGATTTGCAAATAGAAATGCGAACATACTTCTTGATGTTGACAACTGTGCTCGATTTTACTTGCTAATAATTGACCGTTTTTTACATTTTTTTATGTTGTTTAAATTAATTGTTATCTGTTATTATTACACATTATAATATTCTATACCTTAAGAGAACTCATATATTTTTTTGGTTGTAACACACATTAAATAATTGTATCCTGTACCTAAATACTAGCTTTTAACATACATACGAGTAAATTATACTTTGTTTTATGTCAGGTATTATAATATTAACCAAATATATTATTTAACTATTACACGAGTACATTTTTCTTTTGTATTTCTTTTCAATTTGATCTCTTTATTCTTCCAATGACAACTGTATCACTTCAAAGATATTATTTTTGTGTACTCATATATTCTTATTATGGATTTAATATAATAATGATACCCTCTTATGTACCAATGTATACTTATAATCTGATGTACCGTTTTATGGCGTTTAAATAAATACATATTTATTCCGACCAGACTAAGAGAAATGTGAATGAAAGCTGGCGGCAGTTGGCAGGATTATTTACCAACAAACTGATAAGGCAATATTAAAAGTTTTATTTATCTCGGAAAAGTCACGACCACAATGACTGCGAAAAATTTAATTAGCAAGCCTTTAATATGACATAATCATTTTGCGAACACGCCATACTATCATTCCTAAATTCCAAGAACTCTCCACAACTTCTGCGAATTCAATTTCCAACCTTGTCAACGCCTTACAGAGGGTAATAATATATTGTCTGTGTGATAATGTTTATTAATGTTCACACATAAACTTTAAAACAATTACATACCCTGCTGGCTCCAAAAAAGTCCAATTTAAGTTAATAACAATTTAACGACGAATTTGCAGGCTGCCTGAAATTTAATTATCTCATCAAATGAAGATTCATTGACTTATTTTAGTATCAACCAAAATAATGTCATTGAAGAAGATGATAACACTAATTATCTAAACTAAAATATAAAAGTGAACAAGACACAGAAAAATAAAAAAATAACGATCTCATCTGGGACTCGAACCCAGAACCTCTCGTCCTATTTGCCTGCCACCTCTTATATGAAGATCTCATTTAAAATGTTAGATTAACAATATATTATAATAAAACAAATATAAAACTTTTTCCACTTTCATTTTATTGACCGTAACCGGTGTCAGCTCGCTAGAGCCATCTTCAGACTGGTACAAATTATTCTTAGTCTACGGTTTATATACATAACATATGAGGGATGGGAAGCGGGGTGATCTAAATGATTTTAATCAATTATATTAATAACATTTTTTACTAAGTCATTTTAGGCTGTCGAATTTCTAAATATTTTGGTAATTCCAGTAGGCTAATTACCATGGGTTTGTAGCTCACTTCAATATTGTTCAGGGAAAAATCTTAAAAGAAATATGAATTATTAATGACCTAATTTTATTGTCAAATCGTTATTGTATTTATGATGCACGGGATTTTTCAATTGCTTTTTGAATGGATACATGTTTACATTGAATATAAAGTGGAAAAAGTTTTATATTTGTTTTATTATAATATATTATAATTGAATTCCACCATGAGTTATCAGTTTCAAAAATAGAAATAACAATGTTATCTACGACTATTTATTTTTACATATTATCGGCAACTATCTTTTTCGTTGAAAACAAGTGTTCCAAGTTTTGGTTCGTAACCTAGATAGTGTTTTGGATAAATATATGCGATTTTATTTCTATGGAATACCTATTGACCTTTTTGTAAAAGTCTAAATGAACATTCTCTTTTTATAAACTTCGAAGGCTATTCCATCAATTGGTAAGGCGTTTTTTCCGGTAAGACGAGACGTTCTGGGTTCGTGTCCCAGTTGCAACCGGTATCTTTTTATTTTTCTGTATCTTGTTCTCTTTTAGATTATTAGTGTTGCCTTCTTCTTCAGTGATATATAACATTAAGGGAATAACCTTCACAAGTTATAAAAAGAGAGTTGTTCTAAAAAAAATTGAATATAAAATGTTTTTATTTTATTTTAATGCGACATAGAAAACCGTCTCCTTATTTGGGTTCTACTCTTAAATTAGGTTGGACATTATCATTGCCATCCGAGCTTTGTAACTGGAATAAACATTCCGTGCTGGGTCAAACCGCCCTCAGAGATTCTTCAGTCTCGAGGTTTACTTTTGCGAGCATTTTCAATGAATATATTTCTCTGTGGTTGAAACTGAAGAATTTTATACTTTTATTCCTCGCTGTACTTTCAAAGCAGGTACTCTGTTTTCAGTATCTCTTGTTGGGATTTTTTTTGTCTTTGACTTAATCTTCATTATATCTTTAATATATATATATATATGAAATCAACAATATATTCTCAGCTAAAATGCATGGATTCTGCTTTGTTGCTTTTGTCCCGCTGCACTTTGTGTGTGAATACCACACAAAAGTCCCAACTGCTCCCTGCTAACCGGAATCAGTATCCCGAATTGGATTTTTTTTTTTTTTTTTACAGTTAATACCGCACAAGAGTCCCAACTGCTCCCGTCTGGAGCCAGTGAGACTATGGCATCCCCAATCGGGGTATGTTGTGAGGCTGAAGGTAGTGGGGAGGGGAAGGAGACAGGGAAGAGGAAGGTGGGGAAGTACCTGGCTATTCAGATCTGGTCACTAAACACGGCTAAAGCCATTTCAAGCAACGTTTCAATTCTGAATGGTGGTCTTACACCAGGGCGATACTGATAGTATCTTCCACTCTGGAACGTGCCGCAAATATACTATTTATTATTTTTAATGAATAAATTGTGAAATAACACAAATTAATCAAATAAAATTTATTTGCGCACGCCGGGTTCGAACCCGCGACCTTCGGATTGTGAGTCGAGAGTCTTGCCTCTGGACCACGGAGGCCGTCATATGTTGTGAGGCTGAAGAGTATGGGCAGGAGAAAGAGATGGGGAAGAGGAAAGTGGGGAAATTCCTGACTCCAGATCTGGCCACCGAACACGCCTGAAGCCGTTTGATGCAAAGTTTCCATTATAGCGATACTAATACTAATCTTCTTCTATATGAAGAAGCATAGGGTGCCTGTTACGCCTCATTCCAAAAATATTGAAATAAAAGAGATATGCTTTGGTGGCCGCTACCGTCTAATGGGCATTTTGAATACGGAAAGAATTTGTTTGTTTAGTTGATTTTTTGAAGGTGTGCAGTAGTATTGGTTAACAATATCGGTGACGCCAGGAAACAGTCCCACCCAGTAAAAACTGCCAATAGCACATCTCTTTCATTTCAATATCATTGATCTTAACCAATGACGGATAGCAATACACTTCGGGATATCTATTGAATTCATGCAGATGATGTTGAAACAATAGTTCTGAAAATTTAAGCCTTTTTTGTAACGTTTTGTAACATATTATTTGTAATTTTTTTTATATTATCATCCGCAGCTTTTATTTTCATTATCAGCTTAATAATTAATATAACCACTGGAGCGACAGCGCAATTAAAATCTTTTTTCTCTGACTGCTCGACAATTTTAGGTGGTCATTTTGAATATTTTCTGCCCAAATAAAAAAAAAATCGTACCTCTGAATTTTAAAATCGAGACATACAAACTAATTTAGCCAATGAATTCACCTATCTTTCGTTGATTATCACATATTCATAGGATTTATAAAAAAAATATTATAAAATCGTAAACTTCTACAACTTACAAAAAAGGGAAAATTTGCCAAAATTGGCAGCAAAGCAATCCGAGGTATTTCAAGTAGTGCCATATTGTGGCAAAAAGCGCTCCAATGGTTATGAGAACTATTTTTAGGAGGTCATTCGTATTGAATAAAAAATCTAAAAATATTTTAACCAAAGAATAAGATCTATTTCTTGGGGGGCATATCATTAGTTGCTGTTTATTATGAAGAAGTATTTTTTTGTGAAATGAACTAGAATTAAAATAAAATCAAATATAAAACAAGTGCAACTTCAAAAGCAAAAACTTTATTGGTACTTTATCGGTTGGTACTTTATATAAATGAAACGCAAGAAGCAAAGCGAAGGTTTTTATAAAGTTAGAGTTTTTAATTTTATTCAATCAAAACGAACATTAAAAATTCGCTACTCTTTACTTTAAAAGTCGGTAATTATACAACGAAACCGACAGAGATACGAGAAACATAAATCTTTTTATAACTCTTCTTGGAGAGTTCATTGCAGATTTAGAGCAATTTCTTTAACACACTTAAGTAGTTTAATGGAAAAGATTTTATCGCTTAATAAATTTTTCATCCAACAACTTGGTGAGGTTTTAATAGATAGTTATTCCGAATCTAATATAATATCTATAAGTTGTGAATGAACACTTTAAATTAATTTTATCAGGTACTAGCTGGTTCCTGGCATGAGTTTCTATGCCATTTAATAAATAGATTGTTTCTCCCTGCGTGTCCTTACCCATTCGTCCCATTCCCCTTTCGCCTCCTCTTCCTCTTCCGCGTCCCATTCCCCTCGCGTTCCCACTCCGCCTCCTCCACTTTCCCTCTCCCCACTCCACTCCCCCCTTCCCCCTTCTCCCATCCCGTGAACCCCCTCCCGAGTTCCCCTCCTTCCTCCCAGGCTCTCCTCCCCCTCCCGGGTTTCAGTTTTCAAACTGAATGTACCGAGTGGCTTGGGTGCCATCTATTGCAATTTTTGTATATAAATTTCATAATGCCAGAGCTCACCAGTATATTTATACAAACCTTATCCTGACAATAACGAACTCACACAAAAAAAGAATTATTCAATTTGATACAGTCGTTCGGAAGTTACGCGCGTAAATACATTTCGGCGATTCATTTTTATTTATATAAATGAGGGCTGATCACTAATTAATCGTTTAATAAGAAAACGCAGTTTAAAACCCACATTTCATATTAAAATCTCTTTGCCGTTGGAGTTTGAGAGAAAAAATGTTTGTAAGTAAATCAACCAAAAGAAAAACATCGAAATCTAGGATGAATAAATAATGTATCTCATTTTTTACTTCTTTTCAGTGGGATTTAATCAAGCGATTTCTTCATAAACACCAAGAAAAATAAAAAAGTGTTTTTTCAAGTTTGTTTGTGATGCAAAAAATAAGCTCACAATGGAATATTGCAATCTAGAAATACGACGCAGAAATATCTACATTTCCACGGTGCAAAATATTAAAGTTACCATTTGACAGCAACATTACTTTGAGGTATCGAGGTGCTTGCCTCTGGCTTCAGACGGGTCGCCATCGAGGACTGTGTTGCCATAAACATCGAGTCGACACTTTATGGGAAGAATATTTCAAAAAGTAGCAAACTGCCTTTAATCTCGGCTCATACTTCTCGCGGCAAGTTGCAGTAAGTTGCAGCAAGTTGCCTTTTGCGGGAATGCACTTTCCTTTAGTGGATGCGGGCAGGTTCCGGGGCCGCCGCCCGCCATCCCGAGAATATTATGAATTATTAATGTCAATAGTATAAAAACACCTAAATGGATACCACTGTAGGGGTGGTGCACCGGTTTACTTTGGTGATTTAAGGCGGCACTCTTGAAACGCAAGGCGCTGAAAAAGAAGAAGATGGAGAGATATGCAATTAAGAATGTTGGACAGAGCGCGCTAATATTTTAAGTCGTAAAATAGCAGCGAAAATTGCGAAAAAGCTTAATAAAACATGAATCGTTTAAAATAGAGCAAAAATCTCGTGGAACGTCACGTACAAAAGTATCATTTAAAGAAACATTATGAATTTTTTCACAAATATAAATTGTAAAATAATAGAAATAAACTTGTTTGAAATAATTTTCGGATCATATTTTGCGATTTTTTTCTATCGAGGGAATTTCATGTAATTTGCGTTTCGGCGTGGAACGTATCTAAATATTATCTTCAAAAATAACATATATTTTTTTAAGAGCTTAAAAACTTCTGTTTAAGGGAGATATGTAAGAAATCGGTCGAAATTCGAATAGTGGACCCTTAATATGACCACTAATTTTTATGATTCTAGATATAATGTCACTACTACGTACGTGCACTGAAAGAAACAATCAAAATAAGACAAAATGAAATGGAAGTATTTAATACACCAAGAAGAGCGTTTACAAAGACAAAGGTAGTAGTAGCCCCTTCCTCAACCCGCCTAACAACCTTTCCCAGCAGATCAAGGTGACAAGAAAAGAGGCGCCTTGCCGAAACAATAAGACTCGGATCCTTTTAGGGAAAGAAGATCAAATGATGGTGTTGATGTATAAATAAATATCCCGAAAATCAAAATGCATTATCAATATCAAAAATATTATCTTTACAACGCTGAGGTTTGGAAGTAAATTTAATAAGTAAAATTTCTTCAATAATGACAAATTCACTCAGTGGCAAATAATTATTATTAAAAAACTGCTTTTTTAACCCAAATTCAGTTGGTGGAACATTTAAAATAAAAATCTAGAAAATATTTTTTCGGAATCGCAAATTCACTTTGTGGCAAATAAGTTTTATAAAAAAAACTTCAATAATCGCAAATTCACTTTGTGGCAAGTAAATATTATTAAAAAAAGTCTTTCAATAATTGCAAGTTCACTTCGTGGCAAGTAAGTATAATAAAAAAAGTTCCACAACAGCCGCAAATTCGCATTGTGACAAGTAAATTTTATAAATAAAACTTCTTCACGAATCACATTTTCACTTTGTGGCAAGTAAATATTATAAAAAAATTTATCCAAGAATCGGAAATTCATTTTGTGGCAAGTAAATATTATAAAAAAATTCTTCAAAAGTCGCTAATTCACTTTGCGGCAAGAAAATATCATAAACAAAACTTGTTCATTAATCGCAAATTCACTTTGTTGCATGTAAAAATTATAAAAAAAACTTCTTCAAAATATTATGACAAGAAAATATTATGAAAAAAACTTTGTTATATTCGCGATCAAATGCAGTTGTTTTTCGATGCCACTACCATTTTATGATTTACTCGCTTTACTCCATGTTGATTTCGACACAGTTCGTTGGTGTGTTATTTTTGTTTGCAATCGGACTCCGGACTCCAATTATCGAACAAAATAAACAGTCGTTTTACGCGAATGACACAGCAGTAGTAATAACACCGTCATTTTATAACTGAAAAGATATAAAATATTTATTGCGAATATAAACCAGGACTGTTTTACTGATGGATTGCATTCGTGTTAAAATTATTTTATTTATACTATAAAATATTCCACGTGTGATTAAACGTACTCACCCGCTAAGTTATTCATTTGTCCTAAGTAGTGTCTATTATATTCATGGGTCCAATAAATGTGAAGCGGCTGTAGATTTAATTGTCTGCCATACAGCGTAGTTAAAATTTGCACACCATTAAATTATTACAATTTATTGATTGAACGTATTTAAAAGAAAATATATCGTTGGTTTTGCGATTGCATGCATTCTTCCCGGGAAATGTTAAAAATTAACGAAATTATTCGTCTAACATTTTTATAAAAGTATAAATAAATATGTATAAAGCATCTATGTATATTCTAAATATACTAATTTGACATCTGACAACATGTTTCGTTTATTCTTTACTAGCAAGTACCCGGCTTGCGTTGCAATGCCACATAAACAAAGAAATTGCTTCTCCCTGCGTGACCTTTCCCATGCGTCCCATTCCCGCCCCATTCGCCTGCTGCGTCTCCTTCCCATCCTTCGTTTTCCTTCCAAGTTCCCCGCCTTCCCCCCTTCCACCTCTAACACACTCCCTTTCCCCCTCCTGCGTTCTCCTTCAACCTTCCTCGCCTTCCGGATTCCCCTTCTCTTTCCTGCTTTCAAATTGACTCATTTTTCAAACAACTTGCGCAACACCTTTAATATTGTGAATATTTTTCATGTAAATTTCATAACGCCAGAGCTCGTTATTATACATAGAAACCTTCACGGGCATACATAAAATAAATCACCAGAGTTTCATCGCAATACAAGGGAGTCGTTCAATTTCTGTATCCGCTATATCAACTTTCATTGATTTGGAGAAAACCGTAAAAAACTGCCACATCTCTAGCGTAAATAAATAATTGCTTTTAAATTTTTTGATTAATATAATGGAGTAATATAATTTCGAAAAGTGTTAATTGTTTATGTATGTCTAGCATAATTAAAAAAAAATGATAAATAAAACGCAAATAGCGGATTTTGATACTCACTTCGCAATTAACTCACAGCGCCCTTGAGGTGATTTTTCACAACTTTACAATCACTTAGCAGCGCCCTTGAGGTGATTTTTCACAAAAACGGCACTATATAAATCATACAAATATTATTATTATTATTATTAGATACTGTTGAACTGATACCTGACCTGACGCGAGAGTTTCTAAACCCGCTATCTTGGCAAAATACCTGCTCGTGATTGGTAGAATTCATATTTAGCGGGTTTCGATATTAACTACTTGAATGATATAGCGGGTTTTATTTCTCACTCGCAGTTTTGACACTGTTTTTGGTTGTGATAAGGGAGGTTTTGAAACTCAATTTTAAGTTCATCGTGTTCCTCGCAAAAATGTGAACAAGATGTCATACTCAGATCATTTAGTCAAAAAATACGAGACAAACGAATAAACATTCATTTTTAGATGTTAAGATTATGGATGAATTATAGTAAACACTGATAACTTTTATAATAATGAATTTATTATTTCAGCATTTGACCGTAGATAATAAAGTAATCATCGCTAGTGATGTGCAATACAAGACAATAGTGATGTGACACCTATTATAAAAAACCGTTGAATTACGTGTAACATATTGTTATTTTTTTTTGCATCTGGCAAAATCAAAAGGTTTTTCAAAAGGATCATAATATTGATCTTGAAAAAAAATTGTTCAGGAGGTTGAATTAATAAAATAAACTGTAATTCAGTTTTCAAGATTGTTCTCTTAACAACATGAAATATTTATAGTTCAAAGAACGTTATAAATGTCTTTGAAATTAAAACAAGCAGAGATAAAACAACGTTAAGCTTAATATTCTGTGTAGGATTTGAGTTGTAAATTTCTTTTGAATCCATTTTTCTCTAAATTGAAATCATCAGAATCAACGCCGCGAGCCTTTTGGCGGTTGAAAAACAAGAACAGCTTATTCTCCCCTGTTTTCGATGCTTTAATTTGCGCTAAAAAGTATTTGCATTCGAGCATCTTGGAGAGCACGAGAAAGGAAAGCGCAAAGTAGGTTGGGGTAACTTCATTATCGCAAACAAAGTGAATATCACAAAGCGGAAAAACTCAATGAAAAATATTTTTCTTTGAGACAGCCGAGAAAACTTATCTGTTCTCAACGCTGCGCTGGGAAATAAGATAATCACTTTTATCACTGTTTTGTTCGCTCTGTTTTATCTGACTTCTTAGATGAACGATTCACAGGAACAGAGTTTTAACTGAATTATTTAAATCTTAAAATAAACTCCGTATCGTGTTTACGATTTGTTGGAAATGACTTATCTTCGTTTAGATCAGAGGTTCCCAACTTTTTTTCTCATAGACCACTTTCAAAATTTCACTGGTTTCGTTGAACACCCTGCTGCAACATTTCTACCATATTCCCAAAACTCGACACGCGTTGTACTTAATATTGAATATAACGCTGAAGTTGTGGTCTATCACAATGGCGGAGGGGTGGGGGGGGGGGGGGGGGGGGGAGTAATGTGATATTGAGACGGGGGGCGGGATGGGATACGGGCACTGGATGGGTCTCAATATGACTGTTTTTCACCGAAATGTAAATACTAGTCTGCCTACATTGACAGGTAAAGCCAAGCCAACATTTTTGTTCTTTACTATCGAAATAATCAAGTTCTATCTTTTGTGGGATCGTTATTGACATGATCTCCTGACAGATTTGTGTGATATATTTGCTTTTTCTAAGCCTGCAGATAAATTTTCGTGAACCCCCACTTACAACTTGTGGACCCCCATTTTTTTATCACGCCAACGTGGACCCCCGTCGAGTCTCCCGTGGACCCCTGGGGGTCCACCTGGACCACTTTGGGAATCACTGGCTTAGATCATAGGTTCTCAACTTTGAGAATATTTTTTTCTAGCGCCCCCCAATTGTTTTTACTTAGCATCTGTCGCGGATCTGAAACAGCTTTTGTCTCGATTATATTTAGGGGAGAGGGAGGGGGGGGGGGGGGGGTGGTTCCGGGTTGTTACCTCCTTCCTTCTTCAATCATGACAATTCAATTCTTAATAACAATAATATACGTAAGATTATTAGAACGTAATAAGCGTGTTTTTGAAGTGAAACTTCCTTAGCCGAGTTGTGATGTGAAATTCGGATACGAAGCGTCATTACGAAGCGTCAAACTGCTTTGATTATGACATCACTTTTCAAGGCTCCTATTGGTTGAGATTATTTTCGTGAAGTTTTGCTTCTACCGTGTGTGAACTGCACTCGATGTTTTTTGTATCTTTTAGACCATATATTTTTTACCTGCACACGCCCTTACTATGCCATCTTTTCCACAACGCCTTCTAGTTTTCTCTGGGTCTATTACCGCCCCCCTTGACAGTCTCAAACGCCCACAAAGGGGCGTTATCGCCAACGTTGAGAACCTACGGTTAAGATTTTAGATTATTCTGGTTATGTTTGTGATGATTATCTTAATGTTTCGACTGCTTGCTGGAACTTGTACTCCAGAGATTGGGAATTTTGTTATGTAGAGTGAAATGGGGAAAGGAGGAAGAGCGTAGATTACCTAGAATAATTAGCATATTAACACAATATGCAAAATGTTTGGCTGATCTTTTCATTTGAGAGATACCCATGTTTTTAATAATGTTTGTAGGGAATAACTATAGTACCTTGTGAGGTAGTTAACCCATTCCTTGACGTTTTTCTGAGAAAATTTCTTACTTTATATCTAATCGAAAAATATATTTATCACTTAGATATTAAGGCAATACGCCAAGTCATGTAACATTTAGAATCTGGCCTCAAACAATAACACTCCTAATGCAGATGGCAATAAGGTTTAAATTCCTACAAAACACCAGATGCCTGTTTTGAATTACGTAAGAATAAATCATCACCAGAAAGCGTATTTTATTTTATTTTGCCAAGGGCGCAAATATTTAAAAGTATTGACTTGACAAAAAGTCAATAGATGTCGCACACAAAATGAAAATGAATTAATTTATCCAAGACACTATCTAGATAGCATTTAGTTCGAGAAGAAATCTTAGAATCATTCATAAAGAGGATTGAAAAAAAATTACGTTAAGAAAATGAAGATAGTGTTGGAACTTAGTCGAAGTATGATTCAGTTGAAGTTGAAGGGGATGGGGTCCCATAAGCTCAGTGGTAGAGCAACGCCCTGGTAGGGCTCTGGTTCTGGGTTCAATTCCTAGATGCGACCGTATATTTTCAGGATTTTTCCTTTTCAAATTTTCGATTGAGTGTCACTATTATATATTTATTTATTGTTTATTTGGTACAAGATTGTACATTATTTTTGACATGTTTTTACTGCCCAACTAGGAGGATTCCTGTCTTAGGACAGCCAATTGTAGATTATTCAGTAATATTGCATTCAGTGATTAAATATTTAAAAACTTTACGATCATTTTGACGGCTGTCGTAGTCCAGCGGTAAGGCTCTGGACTCGCATTCCGAAGGTCGCGGGATCGAATCCCGGCGTGGCAAATAAATATAATTGATTTATTTGTGTTATTTCACAATTTATTCATTTAAAATAATATATTGTATATTTGCAGCACGTTCCAGAGGGGAAGATACGCTCACTATCGCCCTGGTGTAAGACCACCATTCAGAATTCAAACGTTTCTTGAAATGGCTTTGGCCGTGTTTGTTGACCAGATCTGAATAGCCCACCTTTCTCTTCCCCATCTTCTTCCCCTCGCCACTATCATCAGCCTCACAACATGCCTCAATTGGGGATGCCATAGTCTCATTGGCTCCAGATGGGAGCACTTGGGACTCTTGTGAGGTATTCACATAAAAAAAATACTTAAAAAATTTAATTTGATATATTATGCAATAAAAACAGTCAATGAAAAGAGATGCCTAAGTAGTGGATTTTGAACTTTAAAGCAGTTTAGAGGCTTACAATTTAATTTTTCTTGTCTTATAAAAACACTCATGTGTTCTACTTGCAGTATTTAATTTCAGTATCTAAAATATTTGCAAGTAATCAAATTTTCAAACCAAAAACACCCAATTTTGTAGTACTTCGTAGTTTCTTCTAACACTTTGCTCGCTTTGAAGGTTTAAAATAGGCCACAAGGACATTTTAACTTCCTTCATTTCTTCACACGTTTGTATTTTATTCTAATTGGTTTCACTAATACAAGTGTTATATATTTTAACCCTCATTGGTGTAATTACCGAACTATTGGAAAGCTAAAGAAGCCAGAACTAAGAGCCAATAAGCGATTATAATACAACGCGTAAGGTTTTATGCTACTAATTTTGGTACGTTGAAAACTTTGTTTGTTTCTATTTATAGCAAAATATTGAAATTGTTCTGACCGATGGTTCAATTTAGTTTCTAAAATTGTGTGGTCTAAGTGTTCCACTCTAAATCATGCAGGGGTACATAAAATGATTACTGGGTAAAGACATTAATAGAGTTTTTTGGAATTATGGCATTTTACGAGAAAGATAATTTTTAACGATTTTTTAATACTGGGATGTTCGCTAAGTAAGCCAAGTAAGCCACTTAACTTTAAACTTATTACGAACCAGGCCATGAACTAACATAAATTATACAAAAATACTGTACCATTTAGGCTTGTTAAACTACTCCACAAAATTTTATAAAGAGCCTTATTTCATAGTTTAAAAAATCAACCCGTGAAAAATAAAGGTTTTTTTTTATAATAGATATCTGTATAGATGTGTGCACCTATAAATGCATGTGTGCTTACATGCACACACACTAAAAAAAAAGAAAAAAAAAAATTGTGTTCATTTCTATAATCTGATGCTAATTCACTTCTTTTCTCCTTTTTATTTTCTACTTTTTACAATAATTTTTCCACTTTTAGCATCATTTATACGAAATCCATATGTTTATATTAGACTTCATTCAAAGTAACCATCCTCCATTGGCCACCATGAAATAGGCAGCCTCCTACTATGGTGGTTTAATATACCTATTTTATGTGAATATCACAATTATGAAACATGTATTGTATAAATAAATAAAATACTTTTATTATTGCCTTATTATTAAAAAAAAATGAATGTTTCTTTGTTTGTCCCTTATGTGCTTCTATACTATTCATTCGATTGCGATGAAACTTTGGTGATTTGTTGTGCGCATTCTCGCGAAGGTTTCTATGTACAATGGTGAGTTCTGGCGTTATGAAATTATTTTCTAACCATTCATCCCATTGCGATGAAACTTTGGTGAGTTGTTTTGGGCACGCCCGCGAAGGTTTTTATATATAACGGTGAGTTCTGCCTTTGCGAGTTGTTTGAAACATGTGTGTATTTCATATATTTTAGCGGTAGGGTGGGATGAAGGGAGGGGAATCCGGGAGGGGGAGTGGAATGAAGGAGAGGGTTCGCGAGACGGGGGACGCAGGAGGGTGGAAGACGAGGATGGTGGAAGGGGAACGCGGGAGGAAAAAGGGAACGCGGGAGGGGAATGGGGGCTGGAACGGGGACGCAAGGGAAAGGACATGCGGGGAGAAACAATCTCATTCTTTATGTGGCATTTCAACGGCTGCTGGAAAATCGCTAAAAATAAAAACTATAATCAATTAAAAATGCATATTTTTTCTAACAGCTTTTAAAACTTTAAAAAGTTTTGTCTTAGATGAGATTTAATCCTTCTTTACCATTGATCGAAATTAACTGCACTACCAACCTTGCCAAATTCCGTTTTGTAAACCGACATTTATTTCTTCCATGCTTTAAGTAAATGTGTATATGTTTGTGTGTTCGTTTGTGATTACCACCAAAAGTTTACACAATGCATTGTCATTGATAACAAGTCTATCTGCCGATTTTCAGCTCGATCGGTTGTCGGAAAGTGGGTTAATTTCTACTTCCAAGATTCCACGTCAAAAAAACAAAAGAGAAATTCAATTAGATGTTTCAAAAAAATAATTCTTTGTAAATATTTGGACGTATCATTTAATTGATTGCCGTCAATCTGTGTGAGTGTAAATATGCTGTAAAACGTTGATTGTTTGAAATAAATCATTTGATTTCAATTTACGATTTATTGTCAAAATTATTCGCATCAATCACAAACGCGCTTATATTTAAATCAAAAAGGATCTGTGTTCAAATAACAGTAACGAGCGTTTGAAAGCGTTTAAAAAATAATTCATGTCTCTTTTTGATGGATGATGTAATGTGTGAACAATGAATCTACCTATATTATATCATAATAAAAACAAATATAAAACCTTTTTCCATATTAATTTTATTGACCGTAACCGGTTTCAGCTCGCTAGAGCCTAATTTCAGACTGGTACAAATTATTCTTAGTCTACAATTTATATACACAACATATGAGGGAGGAGAAGCGGGGTGGTCTAAAGGATTTTAATCAATTACATTTGTTAATAAGTCGTTTTAGACTATCGAATTTCTAAATATTTTGGTAATTCCAGTAGTCTAATTACTTTAGGTTTGTAGCTCACTTCAATATTGTTCATGGAAAAACCTTACAAGTAATATGAATTATTAATGACCTAATTTTAATGTCAAATTGTTATTATATTTATGATGCATGGGATTTTTTAATTGTTTTTTGAAGAGATACAAGTTTACATTGGAGTAGGAATGGTCATTATATTAACTAAATACATATTTTAATTTAGAAATTATTATGAAAATTACAATGTATATAAAAGTGGAGACTTAGCAAATGATTCTAATTGCTTATTCATTACAGATTTATAGTCTATTTTTTTAGTTAAGCGGGAAATTTCTAAAGATTCTAGTCTATCTAGTTTATGGCCTTTATTACAAGTGTGGAGGACTTTAACATCTCTGTCTTTACCTATATTACTGTACAAATCATTAAAACTGAGAGAAGTAGAGGGTGGAATACAACAGGACCAGAAGAAAAGTGGATGAAGCAAGCAAGTCAGAGTGGTATGGCAGTCAACAGTCTTTCTCTACCGTGAAATGTAAATGAAGCGATGTTTGGTTAGTAATCTAAAGTACAAGCTGATACCCTGTACACTTTGGTTGGTTAATACTTGATGTGGTATCTACTGTGATTATCAAACTGTTTTGTAGGATTTATTTATTTATTTATATTAATATACGCCTATAAGGTCATTTACAAAACTTGTAATTATAATTTTATTTATTTATTTACTTAACGCCCAGAGAGCTTTTACATGTTTGGTTTTACAATTTTGAAACAAATAAAGAAATATTAAAAATAAAATTGAATAAAAAAATGCACATAAAATGTTCATAAAAAATACACAAATACAGATGTGTTTAGGAATAGTGGAATATATTTTTTAAAAGATCCACAAAACTCGCCAAGTTGATATTAAATATATCACAATCACCTAAGAATGATTTCCCATAGTGTGAAATCGTTGTATCAGAGAGTGGGAACTGTAGTTCAACTTATGAATGCTGCAATAGAATAGTGTGTTATGTCGTGTTGTTACTGTGGGTAATAGGTTGTATATGTTTATATATTTTTTTACATAAGCTCCACTCAGGAGGCTCTAAGGTATTTCATGATCCCTCAAGGCCTGTGTGATCTTTGCGGAAGCTGTGTGGAGGGTATTTTTAGAAAAGGAAGGAGAGGAAGTTCTGGGAAGGAAAAGGGTGTGAAGGGTGGTAGAAATCTGGAGGCCAGTGTATCTAGGAGTGACGGACTTATGAATCTATCCCTCCCACTGCAGTGCAAGGTGGTGTTCCAAGAGAATCCTGCTGGAGAAGTCAAAAGATCTCCCTCGACCAGTCTCTCCCCATCCGGCCTATTACGCCACCAAACGTTGCCTGCTAAGTCACCAAACGTAACAAACCACTTGGAGTGTCCTGTGGCAGAGATATTGGTTATCCAATATATGATTCCCGGGGATGGAAGTACCCAAACCCGGCTCTCAAATAGAAAACCCGCCTCCTAAATAATATGCTAATCAAATTTAGTAGAACCCATGCAAAAGAATAGTACATAAGTATTTTGCTAACAAAGATTTATTAAGTTGTCATATTATGTAAAGCCTGCTTGTTACTATATTCCGTGCAGTTGAACACATCTACTTCTTCCGAGAAAGCATTTCCAACTACATGCAATCTAAGTACAAGCAAGCATCTAAATGGCTGAGTCCTGATATTGTTGTTGCAATTAAAAATAATTTTAGATCAAGTAGTTCTTGTTGGTATATGAAAGGTAATTAAGCTTAATTAATAAATCAGGGATGTCTATAGTACCATTAACAAGCTACCTAGACAGCAGTATCCAAATATACAATATTTTTTTGATTAATCGATATTTTTGGATATCAACCAAATATTTTTGGAGGTACTTAATATTTTTATTGTAGGTACGTGGTTTAATTCGTTTATTCGTCTATTCGTAAAAAAAACGACGTAATTTTTTTGACGTGATAACGTCTTATAAATCGATGAACGCCGGCCGCATTCACGAAAAAGCATGACTATTGTCACGCTGTCACGATGTCACGTTCCGCCTGAGCCGGGCGTGCAAGCGAGGGCGCAGAACAAGCGTTCGGCCTAAGCGTTCAGCGAGAGCGCGGAACAAGCAATAGAGAGGTACGATTTGATCGGCCTAAGCGTTCGGCTTAAGCGTTTGGCTCGTGACGTTATCGCGTAAAATTATCGCCCGTAAACCGACTATACAGACAATTTTTTTTTGCTGAAATATTTAATACAAAGAATAGAGCTGAATTGAACACGATCTAGTTTAAACAGAAAAATAGTGGGATGACTGTCGAAGACCAGTCCTGAATCATAAATATTTTAGTGTGTTTAAAATCGATCACAGAATCCCAGTTTTATTGGACAGGGTATCAAAACCCCGAGGCACAGAAGTCCATAGACCCAATGCTCTAACGCCCCCGGGGATGTTTCCACCCACATTCAGAACCACTGGTAGTTTATTCAGTAGCGTATATTGAGTTAACAATTAATACAGTTGTAGGGGTTAGGTAAATACTTGAACTCAGGTGTGGATGGAGATAATTAACTTAAATACAGAGAACACCTTCATTAGAGAATCTATTTAATAAGCCTCGACATACAAAAACACCCCTTCGTCGTAATAACATCTCTAAACAAAGGTGTTGGGTTGAATGATGAAGACGCAGTTGGTAAAATTTTAAAGAGGGGTCGGCAATTAAACAACAATGAAATTAAAAGCCAAACTTTCTCTTAAGACAGATGGAGTTTGTAAATTCGGCTGCTTGGGATGTGGCAGGGCTGATGTAGGCCGGAATAAACGGGCCATCTCCAAAAGAAGATCAGAACACTTTCGAGCGTTCAAAAAAAAAACTCGGCCATCCGAACAAATCGGATATTGTCGAGCACTTATATGAAAGTGGCCATTACTTTGGTTTTGTTAGTGAAATCCTGGGCAGATACAAAACGCATCGAGCATACTAATTACAGATAACTAACCAAATACCTAACAATCACACCGTTTCCTCGCAGAGGTAGGCAGAGAGGACGAACCGCTAAACCACTCGGTCTTAGCACACACTCTTTTCCTCATTCACATTCAAACATCGTCTTATACATACTCTTCAATTATTCTGACTCTTTACATGGCTCGACTCAAGGATCTGTGTCTTCCTCGGGCCCCGATTTATTTATTTATTTAAAATTTACGGCACAAAGTGCCATTTACAAGCTTGTGTATATTTAATTACAGTCATAGTACATTATACAGGCATTAAAAATAAACAATAATATCAAAAAATCATTATGTAGTGACCTCGTTAACGTATAATTGGCTGAAATGTTCGATCAGTACAACCTTATATTTCAGTATGGAAATATTAAAAATATCAGCCACATTGGCATAAAAATTTCCAATGGTGTGTAATCTATTTACAACTGAATTGGAGCCTGATACCGACATATAGTTGTCACAATAAAACTAACTAGGGAACCTTGATCTTATTGTAGGTATATGAAAGTGAATCAACTTTAATATATCAGGGCTATCCAACTGATAGTTAACGATTTTATACAAAATTCTTCTACAAAATTTCTTCTACTATTCACATTTGCGCCATATATTCTCCTATTTCACTCCTATCTTCATTTTTCTCTTACACTCCTTTATTCGCTCTAAATACCCAAACTTATTCTTAATCTTACAAATTACGTTTTCATCCGCTTTGCATTCTTTGCGAATCTCAACATTTCTCATACAAACATATGATTTTACCGTAAAAGCTCTTCAGGGATCTAATTTCTACAGCATTCAGTCTACTTTCATCCTTTCTCTGCCAGTTGCATGCCTGGCTGCCATACATCAGGGTAGGTACCAGAACTCCACTGTTGAGTGCTAGCTTTGCTTCCAGGCAATTGCAATCCACAAGGATTAGCTTTAGTTGCGGTTTTCTGCTTATTATTATACTCAAATACCGACCATAAGAGGTTTAACGCGCAAAACAAGGTTTTCACCACAATTTACGCATTTGCCCTTGTAATGAACTTGTTGCTTAAGGAAGGAGGAAGCGCAACATGGCATAATAACTCAAAAAATTATAATTTAATAATTTTGGCCATGAAAATCTCAAATCACATCAATCGTTTAAAATCAACTTTTTTTTCACTTTCAATTGCCGATCCCTGATTTAAATAGATCGTATATCGCTTCATGTGTTTAAATTGAACTTGGCTTTTAATTTATTCATGATTATAAGTTGTGAGGATTTTGGTGGTTTCTAAGTTTGCGTATATAATAATAATGTAATAATTTTAATCGATCTAATTTAATTAAAACCACAATGAAAATCTACTTCAAATCAGTCATGTTAGAATAGACTCCTTAATTTAGAAATTTTATTTGTAAGAGTTAAAAATGAAGCAAAAATTTAAATCTACAAACTAATTACATGTTTAATAATTTAGATGATATTAAATTTTATTTTGATTAAGTGGAGAGTCTGTCGATCAAAAAATCGACTTCTTTGTTGCCTAAAAATCTTTCTAAACATATGGAGAATACATTCCTAAAATTAAAGTATCAAATTCGACCTTTAAATATAGTTAGGAGCCGTGGGCGCCGTACGTGAAACTTACACACATATGAACCCGTGAAGACAGTTTTTTAAGTAAGTTGAATGTGACTTTTAAAGCTGACTTATCCTGCGTTAGCTAACGCAAAAAATACGGACTCATCCCCAAAGTATTGTTAGGTGTAATCCTAGGAAAAATGAAAAACATTTTCATCATATTCGGAGCTACAATCCTAGAAGAGACTTAAGAAAACTTCTTCACTCACTACATTAGCTCCACAGAGGAGGAACTGAGGGAAGTAATTTCCCTCAAGGCCTATATCATCTTTGTTTGGAGGGTCTATTTAAGTAAGTCTAATTTTTGGAAAGGTTCGGGTATGAGAGGTGAATGGGAATCTGGCGGTTGGAGGAATGACGGACGAATGAATCCGTTTCTCCCACTGTGTAAGGCAATGTGTCGAGAGAGTCCTGTTGGAGAGATCAAAGGTCTCCCACAACCTCTGTCTCCTGATCTGGCCAACCACACAGTCGAGGGCACCCACCACTTTCCCGAAACGTTTTAAGGACCAGATTGGTCCCTCTATCGGTTCTCACATCAAGACTCTACAATTATTTTTAAAACGAAGCTACGAAATGATTTTAAAAGCCCCCGAACTGTTCCTACACGGCACAACATACATTTATACATACCAAAAACTTTTTAGTGTTCTCATCCGAGGCAGTTTGTTCCTCTTCTTGAAGCTAGCGGAGAGACAGCATTTATATAGAGGAATATAAATTAGGAAGTAAAAACCACACAGAAAACGAGTAGATACATCCGCTGAGTCCCATACAAACGTCCCTCCATGAACCCGGCCTCCTTACTAAGTCACCACACGTAGCGAACCACTTGGGGTGACCTATGACAGAGGTGTTAGTTATCCAATAAATGGTTTCAGGAGCGGTAGCACTCATACCCAAACTGAAAACTGTGAAAAGCCGACACATTTAAAAATCTAAAATCTATATGGAAAATTCCGTGTATTATTAAATTTAAACAACGGCACAAAGCACACAGAATTATTTTTCAAATGAAAGTTAAACGTTTCACTGATTGCTATCGATGCATTTTGAATTAATCGCAGTAGTAAAAATCCTGCCAATTCAATTAACTAATCAATCGTAGCGAGGAAATCATATGTTATTACAAAAATAATTGTTTTTAAAACTCATTTTGTTTTCTGAATATTTGTTCGCTTGAGCTGCGATTTCAATAAAAATGTCGATTTAATTTAATTTATATGAATACGAGGCACAAGTGCCGTTATTTAAAAACAGTGGAATTTAGAGATCGAAAACCCAATACCTTTTTTGCGCAGCGTAAGGAAATGGCAGTTAAAGTACCCTAGAAATTATTAAAACTATTATAAATTTAGGTAAGTACGAATCCTTCTTGGGAGATACCTAACTATTCAAATCGCCCTTGTAAGATACCATCAACCAAATATGTTTTAAAATCATATTCAGGTTTTTATTTAGGATTTTGTTTTATATTTGCTATTTAGTTTTGCTTTCATTATTTTAGTTTCCATTCTTTTTTATATTTCTAAAAACCTATCTCTGAACATTGTTAATTGGTCTGTTTTTTGACATCCTCCGCTATATATTATATTGGTTCCATGACAACTCAAAATCATGCAATTTCAACACTACTTTGAAAAGTCATTAAAAGTTATGAAAAAAAAATCGAAAAATAACCCATAACCTAACCCAGGGGTCGGAATTTGCGGCTCGCACAGGCGTCTGCGGCTCTTTGGCCCTTCAGACATCAATTGCAATTTCACTTCTACTCAACCAGCCTTATGAGATGGAGCCGCCGAACGATTATTTTTTTGCATTCCCAACACAAACCGTTATAATATGGCTCTCTGAAATATCTGTTATCCTAATTCTTTGTCAAATTGGCTCGTCTCACATGACAAACTGCCAACCCCTGACCTGACGTAACATAACCTTTTTAAACATTTAAAATATTTTTTTTATCACTTTTAATGACTTTTGAAAAGAGTTGTTGAAGTAGTTAAATTCTGAGTTATCCGACACCATTTTTGTTATCTTTCTTTGCATATTATATTAAAGACGGTTTGTTTTCCTAAAATAATAAATAAACTTAGTTTTTCTCTCATACGCTTTGCATTATTTATAAAATCTTGACTTAAAATAAACATCTTACATTTTTCTCACGCTGACGTAAATCTGTCAATTTTGGGGATAGCAATATAAAAATCGCCAGCCGTTATATAAAAATGTTAAAACTTCGTAGGGGTCGAACGAGCGGATGTTTGTTGAAAAAATATAGCCTTTGTATGACGTCACTTGGCGCCTTTTAGCGTATCGGTTTATTATATTGTGTGAATAACCACAAATAGACCCGACGGAATACAAATATTCTGTTCAGATATTATAACATCGCTTTATTAGGAAATGGGAATGTTTGTCAGTTTGCTGATAATATTTGCTTTTCTAAAATTAGATTAATTCATACGTTATTTTTATTTTTATAAAACACAGGAATAGATATTTTGATGAAATGTTGAAGTTAAAACTTCTTTAGCACCGTTGTGATTTGAAAGTCGATGTAACGAAAAAAACGACACTAAAAACAGACAAAAACATACATTTATAGGATTTAGCCTGCGAGAGAATGAGATTATACTTGTACGGTGCTTCGCGTATCCTTTGGTCTACTATAGTTTTTTGAAGGTTTCACTTCTATCGCGTGTGAATTGCACACTCTGATTTCGTTTTAATTGAAAACTTCTTAAGCGCCGTTGTGATTTGAAACTCGATGAAACAAAAAACAGTGCCTTTAAAAACAGACAAACATATACATCTATAAGTAGCCTGCAAGAGAAAGAGATAGTATAATCGGTCTCCTCTTTGTGCGGTACTTCGCAGCCTCCCCACTCTTGTCTACTTTAGTTAAATAAAGGTTTCAATTCTGCCGCGTGTGAATTGCACACTCAATTTCTTTTTTTAAGCCGCTGCTATCCAAATTTCTACCGATTTCTTACATACCTCCCTTAAACATTTGAAGTTTTTAAGCTCTTAAAAAAATATGTTATTTTTGAAGATAATATCTAGATACGTTCTACGCCGAAACGCAAATTATATGAAATTCTTTCGAAAGAAAAAAATCGCAAAGTATGCTCAGAAAATTATTTAAAACAAGTCTATTTCTGTTATTTTACAAGTTATATTTGTGGAAAAATTCACAATGTTTCTTTAAATGATACTTAAGATACGTTCCACGAGATTTTTGCTCTATTTTAAACGAGTCGTGTTTTATTAAGCATTGTCATAATTTTCGCTTCAATTTTATCATTGAAAATATTAGCGCGCTCTGTCCAATATTCGCAATTACATATCTCTCCATCTTCTTCCTTTTGCGCCGGAAGCGTGACCTCAAAAGAATTAAATTATGATAAAACATTTTTGGCTATTTATGTATGTGATTATTTGTGGCTCCGATTACTTTCAACGTATAAATCATCTAAATATCTTCTTTACTAGCTTCATTGTCTATATTAAGACATTCAGTAATACGAACGAGTATATTCCAAATAGTTAAATGGTGTTTATGATTGAGTGTCAATGTAAGCCACGTTATAATTTTTAACCCGAAGGGTGACTCGAGGCAACGTTTTCTTTTTAATTTATTAGAACCAGGCAGTCACGCCATCCCGCACTAAAATTTATGTTCCAATTCATGCTGGAGCCTTCGTACGTCATAGGCCAGGTACTCGCGGAGGCTTTAAGTCTTATAATTCTCTTTCACATGCCTAAGGGCTAAAAGTTTACATGGAACCGTTAAAATCTTTAATGTATGGACGTCCGAAGCGATTTGAACTAATCTATGATGTTCTCAAGTGGGTAGCACGACCACGAAAATATTTTCACGTCAGGTGAATTTTCTAACCTCCTTATTAGGAAGGTCAAGAACCTATTTAAGCCGTTAATAAGTCACAGGTATTCCAACCTTACCCAATTTTTTTATATGTGGGTTCAAAGTAAGTTTGGAGCTTTAGGCTGGAGTGACAATGCAAGGAACTCTTTTAGGCTAAATCCTATAAATGTATGTGTTTGTTTCTTTTAATTGACGCTATTTTTCGTTTCATCGAGTTTCAAATCACAACGGTGCTAAATAAATTGTCACTTCAATAAATATTCGATGTTTTTTGTATAAGAATGTAGAATTCGTAGGTTCTACCAAAACGTTTCGCAGTAGGTAGAGGCAGATTTGGAATGATTCAATCTATCACTGGAAAAACTGTGTTGATGTGCGTAGATACGCCTTCCCATACATTGTTTTTTTTTTTAAATTTTTATGTGAAACTCACAAGAGTCCTAACTGCTCCCTTCTAAAGCCAGTGAGACTGTGTCATCCCCATTTGAGGTACGGTGTGAGGCTAAAAAAAAGTAATGGGGAGGGGAAGGAGATGAAAAAGACAAAATGGGGATGCATCGGTCTATTCAGATTTGGTCACCAAAGCAACGTTTCAATTCTGAATGGTGGTCTTACACCACCACTATTTTAAATGAATAAAATTGTGAAAAAACACAATTAAACATTTAAATTTTAATCATTTAAGACAAAATTAGTGATTCTCAAACGAAAATTTGAAACAGAAAAATCAGAATAACATTCGGTGGCATCTAGGAACTGAACCGAATCTTTTTCGGATTTTTCTGTTTAATTTAAACACATAAAATTAATTTGCACACACTGGGATTCGAATTTGCCTCCTTCGGTTTGCTATTCTATTAATGCGTCGACATTGTGAATAAATGACGCCACCGTGGTCTGGCGGCAAGGCTCTTGACTCGCAATCCGAAGGACGCGGGATCGGATCCTGGCGTGGCAAATAAATTTTATTTGATTTATTTGTGTTATTTCACAATTAATTCATTCAAAATAATACAAAGTATATTTGCGGCACGTTCCAGAGTGGAATACTCTCAGTATCGCCCTGGTGTAAGACCGCCATTCAGAATTGAAACGTTGCTTGAAATGGCTTTAGCCGTGCTTGGTGACCAGATCTGAATAGCCAGGTACTTCCCCACCTTCCTCTTCCCCATCTCCTTCCCCTCCCCACTACATTTAGCCTCACAATTCCAGACGAGAGCAGTTGGGACTCTTGTGCGGTATTCATGTAAAAAAAAAAACTAATATTTCATAATCCACAATCCAAAGTATAAATCATATCATAAATTATATTTATAGCCATTTTCACAGCTGATATAAAGTAAAATTATTGTCAATAGGATTTGCTAAACAAAATAAATTTCCACACGTCCATTCGATATAGTAGACAAAATACCCTTTTCTATATTGATAGATGCAACACCAATTCCAATCAAAATGAATTTATACAAAGGACATGTAACTACTATAACAACAAATTTGCAAATATAGATACACGTGCTGACGTATTTACTGCTAGTTACTGTCGCTACAGAACTTCACTGTATAACATTCTAGGTGCGAATAACACATGAATTAATTGTATCTAATATTTTTATATTACTTGCGTGGCAACTTTCACTTATCCCTCTCCTCCCCTTACCCTTCCCAACCCAAATCCCTATTTTGCAGTCTATTTCAGTTATAATCACACTTATTTTAATGTTGTGTATTAGTTTACCATTTGTTGAATTCACATTTGTACTCTTATTATTTTTTTTTAATATTCTAGTTTATATTCAGTTAGTCTTGTTTCTAAATACCTATCTGTGAACATTGATAATTGGTCTGTTTTTTATCATCCTTTTATGTTTATTGTATTACTAAGACTGTTAATGTTCCTTAAATAAATAAATAATATGTGCGAACAATTTGATTGAACAATTTGACTGAACCGAATTTGACTGAACTGAATTTGACTGAACTGAATTTGACTGATTTTTTTATTAAAAAGATTTTATTGATTCAACATAACGTTATTTAAGTTTTGAAGTGAAATTATAATGTATTCGAGTATTATGCGAGCCGATAATTAATCTGCCCACTTTCGTGGAAGGCGTGGGAGTCGGTTGAAAAGCTCGTGTTCGAATCAGTATACATGAATTATTCATTATCAGTTGCAGTAATTAGTGGGGAGCTTATCAGGCTGTTGGCTGATGGATATCGGACGCACTATATCGGAAGTATTTCCGTGACAGATGACACGAGTATCTCTGGCTTCCATTACGCTATGAAACGTATAGTTTAATTACCGCGATCGTCATACCAGCTCTCGCGCGAATTACGTTAATAGCTCAGGACTTCTAGCACGAACGATCATGAACGATTTTTAAAATTTTTATTTTTATTGTAATATAAAGAGTATATGTTTTATTTAAGATTTTTTCATATGAATTCCGCACAAGAGTCCCAACTGCTCCCGTCTGGAGCCAGTGAGACTATAGCATCCCCAATTGGGGTATGTTGTGAGGCTGAAGGTAGTGAGGAGAGGAAAGAGACGGGAAAGAGGAAAGTGGGAAGTACCTAACTTTTCAGATCTGGTCACCAAACACGGCTAAAGCCACTTTAAGCATCGTTTCAATTCTGAACGGTGGTCTTACATCAGGGCGATACTGAGAGTATCTTCCATTCTGGAACGTGCCGCAAATATAATATATATTATTTTAAATTAATAAATTGTTAAATAACACAAATTAATCAAATAAAAATTTTTTGCCACGCCGGGATTCGATCCTGCGACCTTCGGAATGCGAGTCAAGAGCTTTACCTCTGGACGCCGGCCGTCATACATATTTTACAAAATATTATATTTAAGGTCATCATTGGTCATGCATACCTTATCATAAAAGAGGAGCTGTTAAGCCTGATAAAGGAGCCACGATTCTTACTTACGCCGTATGTTATAAAACGTATTGAGTAAAATAATTTTAATATGTTTATTTTTTTATATATTTTTTGATATTCATTTATTTGTTCCGATTGGTTGATCATACATTGCAATTCAGATGAGAAGATATTATAATTTTTTATGGCTTGTTGAATATAACGGTTTTGCATTTGAGTTGTTAAAAATTAGTTGTAATTAACTTAAATTTCCATTTCTCATTAGTTTTTAAAATTTTTGATGATCTTTATTATTTTTTTTCTTTAATTTTGATGATGGAAGCTTATTTAAAATATGTCATTGAAATTTTGTACTGGAAACAATTAATAAAAGTGATTCTGTTTATAACTTTTATCGAGTTTAACTTTCGGTAACTTCTCATCGCTTCCTAGCATGACTCCAGATTGCCAACGAATAAATAACAGTTCACAATTACTGTAGGGTTGATTAAATAAAATTGAACAATTCATAAAATTTTTAAGGTTATTTTTCACGTTCTCTGAAAGTTCTATTCAAGTTCTGTGATTATTTTAGTTTCATGAAGCAACTGGCCTATAATGATATAATAACAGAACTTTAATAGAACTTACACAGAAAGTGAAAATCAACTTCAAAAATTTGATAAATTGTAAATTTTTGTTTTTAAACAACCCGCCTTAAGTGTTCTTAATATATTCGATGTCAACTGTTTGTACGTTAGCGTTCTGTAGTCTATGAGATGAGAACTTACCGAAAGTTACCGAAGCAATTCTTATTGATCGACCATGCTATGGATTTAGGAGAACACCATTTTGACATGAACAACGCGTTATTCACGAACAAACAATATATAATTAAAAATAGTGCATTTTCAGTATAGAAATTTTGGTTCCGTGCCAACTCAGAATCAACTCAACTCAACACCTTTTCGAAAAGTCATTAAAAGCTATGAAAAAAAAATAATTAAAAAATGCCCATAAACTAACCTAACGTAACCTACGTAACAATTTTTTAAAAATATTTTTTACATTACCTTCCCAGAGCGTCCTCTCCTT
This sequence comes from Glyphotaelius pellucidus, assembly GCA_936435175.1. Classification (NCBI taxonomy): domain Eukaryota; kingdom Metazoa; phylum Arthropoda; class Insecta; order Trichoptera; family Limnephilidae; genus Glyphotaelius; species Glyphotaelius pellucidus. Next base: position 32,185,254 of record OW386550.1, read on the forward strand.
TCTTTCCCTAAAAATACCCTTCACACAGCAACCCCGAAGATGACACAGGTCCTGAGGGATTTTTCCCGGCTGTGTGGGGATAATGTTTAAAAAACGAAAAAAATATATTTTATTAATTTTTTTTAACAATAAAAAACAGCAAAAAACCTGGTTAGATAAAAAAAATCAGAACGGTTCATATTATGTTATATGAGTGAGAACAAAGCAAGGGATGTATCCAAAACAGTGCAGTGAATTGTTTTACCCTCTCAGCCTACCACCGGGGAGAAAATTCGCGATAGTTAGTTAGCTAGTTAGTAAGTAACGATAAAAGCAAAATGTCAAAACTATTGTCAGAAAACTTTTTATCGTGAATTATTGTCTTTTTTGTGTTACCTTTATTTTACAATTAAAATAAAAGGTTTCACCAATTTGTCGAAGCTATTTCAAACCCAGCAATAATCGAAATATTCAAAAGGATTTTACAGAATTTCTAATTTTATTATAGAACTTTTACGGAGATTCAATCAAAACTAAGAAAAATGATTTCATTTAAGGTTCTTGTCAAGATATGCAGATGGTTATAAAATGATTTTAACGAGGATTTAATCGTGGAAACTTTTTTCTGAATTTATTCCAGGAAATTTTCGTCTTACATTGGATGAAATTATTGTAACTTTATCATTTATGAATTATTAAAAATCTTCCTATTCAATTATTTTAAATATCAAGGAAAAATTATCATTTGACAGAAGAGCTCAACAAAAGTGTTTTTTACTGTTTTATTTATTCTTCAAAAAAATTGTTTATCTTGATGAATGCATTTTCTAAAACGTTTTAAAATATGCCATTTTTGATTTGCCGCCAAAACGACACGTTCTTTTTTATATTTTTTTATATGTATACCGCACAATAGTCCCAACCGCTTTCGTCTGGATCTTAAGTTAAAAATAGACTCAAAGTAAAATGCATGATATGAATTTTATCTTAATTAACAATTTTTCATTCCCCATAATGATTCTCGAGAAAACATCTTGCTTATATTAAGAAGTTAACAAACTTCACCGAAAATAGCACAGAAGAAATAATCATGATAGGGGCGTTTTTATTTGCGGCTGCCGATCTACGGCTGTTTCCTACTAAACCTCCCCGGAACCACGAAAGCCTCCTTCCGCCTTGGTTCTCCGCTTTTCCTTTTCTCGGAATATTTCAATCCTTTAACCCTCCGAAGGCTCTATTTTCTATCGTCTGTCTCGGATTCGTACTTCCTCGTTTCCCGGGTTAGCTCAATACTTTATCTCATATTGTGTTTCTTTATATTGCATTCTGTATGTGACGGAAGTTTATTCAATGTTATGAAAATTGAATAGTACGGAAGTATAAAAATATCTTCTATCATACCATTATTGCATTGATGGGTATTTTTTTTTTTTTATATTAACTCCACACAGGAGGCCCTGAGGGAAATAATTTCCCTCAGGGCCTATGTCATCTTTGAAGATGCTGTGTGGAGGGTGCTGTTGAGGAGAGGAAAGAGTGAACATGGGTCTTGAAGAGACCCATATTGTAGGAGGGAGGAAACACAGAAGCCGGCAAATCGTTCCACAGCCGGGCTGTTGAACTCAAGAACGAGTCGTAGAAACGACCCGTTCTCATGTGACTAATGTCAACCGTGTACAAATGTTGAGCGCGTGTTTGGCGTGTTTCCCGACTATGCACCGGTGCCGAGGGGATCAGTGACGCTAGTTCCTCGGAGCATCTTCCATTGTAATACCGGTAGAACAAGGACAGCATTCCCACCTGACGCCTGTGCTCTAAAGATTGCAGTCCATTTGTTAAGTTAGGAGAATCTATCAAACGGACCGCCCGTTTCTGCACAGAGTCGAGGGTTTTTTTCAGGTATTTTGGGACTCCAGACCAGAGGTGGCTGCCAAATTCAACCGTGGGGCGCACTTGGGATTTGTACAGGGTTAGCAGTTGTGTACTATTAAAGTATCTGCGGGCCCTGTACAGTACGCTCAGTTTCTGAGAGGCTAACTTAACTCTGGCCTCGATGGAGCCCCCGTACCTGAGCTGGTCACTTAGAGTTACACCAAGCATATCAATGGAAGGCCTGTTCGGGAGATTGCTTCCGTTGAAGGAGACTAGATTATCATTCCGATCCCTTTTAGACGTAATCAGACATGATTGGGTCTTTGAAACATTAAATTCGACGAGGTTATTCTTACCCCAAGAGAAAACACTCTCAAGGTAACCGTCCATTCTTTGTTTCAAAGCCCTCCGAGCCATTGGGATTTGTGAGCCCTTTGGAGGCTTGTCAAACAAAAAGCTATCATGGACTGTACTGTCATCCGCGTAACAATGAATCGGTGCACATGTCAAGAGGTCATTGATGTGCAACAGAAACAAAGTCGGAGACAGAACCGATCCCTGTGGGACGCCAGCATTTATCGAATGCGAGGAAGAGGTGAAACCATCAGCAACCGCCTGAATCGACCTCTCCCTCAAAAAGTCGGCAATCCACGTACACAAGGAAGCGGGAAGTCCGTAAGAAGGCAGTTTGTTGACAAGCCCTCGGTGCCAAACCCGGTCAAAGGCCTTGGAAATATCCAGTGCAACGGTTTGGGTCTCACCAAAGCGTTCCAGGCACCGCCCCCAAACATGTGTCACATACGCGAGAAGATCACCGCACGAGCGGTTCCGCCGGAATCCGTATTGACGGTCGTTAATAATTTTGTTCTTCTCGAGGTATGTGAGTAGTTTGTCGTTGACCACACGTTCCATCACTTTTGACAGAACAGATGTGATCGCTATGGGGCGGTAGTTGGCCGGGTTAGAGCGGTCACCTTTCTTTGGAATAGGGTGAATGATCGCTTTTTTCCAACCAGAGGGCACAGACCCAGACTTCAGGGACATTTTGAAAAGCTTCGTCAAAATTGGAGCTATTTCTGCAGCGCACCTCTTCAATACCAGGGCAGGTATTCCGTCAGGCCCACTAGCTTTATTAACATCAAGCCCTCGTAAGACTTGGAGTACATCCCGATGCCGAATCCTCAGCTTTTTCATACGAAAACCGCAGTGAGGAACCGACGGCGGGATAGCACCTTGGTCATCGAGGGTCGAGTTTTCCGCGAACATTTTGCCTAATAAGTTAGCCTTTTCGGCGGCGGTATTTGCTAGAGAGCCGTCAGGTCTGGTAAGAGGTGGCAGACTGGGTTTGCAGAAATTGCGACCTATAGAGCCCGCAAGCGACCAGAACGCTCTGCTACCATGCGGGCAGGCAGCCAGCTTTCTGCTGACCTGCAGGTCGTGCTCGAATTTCGACCTATTGATGATTCTCTTACTTTCCTTTGCAATTTGGTTGTATAATATTCTGTTTTCGGACGTTCGAGATGTGTTGTAGGCTCGGTAAGCCGCGTTTTTTCGTCGCACTGCTTCAGAGCATTGTCGACTGAACCACGGCTTTGAGCCCACACCAGTTTCCTTAATAGTGGATTGGATGAAGCCATCCATCGCGGACGTGATGACTTCACCAATTTCCTGGGCACATCTTGAGGGATCCGAAGTCCGAAAACAGACAGCTGACCACGGGAAAGCATTAAAATGTGCCCGCAGACCGAACCAATCTGCAGACCTATAGTGCCACACTTTTCTTTTCAGCCTCTCGTTTGGCGGTCTGAAGGTTACGGGGATTGATGACGTCACCAGGCAGTGGTCCGACGATCCTAAAGGCGCTGTGACGTCAATCTTGTAACCGTGTGGCACAGTGGTTAAAAACAGGTCTAACAGATTAGAGCGGTGAGACTGGACATCAGGAACCCTTGTAGGCTCCTGAACCATTTGCTCCAGTCCGTGGCAAAGGGCAAAGGACTCCGCTTGTCGTCCAGCCGAGTCTGTTGATCCCGAGAACTTCAACCAAGGTTCGTTATGAACATTGAAGTCCCCCAGGACCACAAACTCTGCCGTAGGGAAGCGGGGCAAGAGGTCATCAATAGTGTTGCTTAAATGTTTGAAGAGCTCGGACGTGTCTGATTCGCTAAGGTTAGGTGAGCGGTATAAACACGCATAAAACCTTACCGTACTGGCAAGATTGACGCGCACCCACATTACGTCGAATCTGGAGATTTCCAGATTCAACAGACGCACACAGTTGACGTCAGCTCGACTGTAGAGACACACACCTCCCTTGGGTCTAAATTTGCCTACGAGGATGAAGCCCGGGCAGTCCAGATAGGAGGCGTCTGGAGGCTCGGCTATCTGCGTTTCGGAGAGGAAGAGAAGGTTAGGACGTTGGGAGAGAAGATGGTGGTGGACAGAGTTTAAGTTTTTGTGCAGGCCGCGAATGTTGGTGAAATTCACCAACAGTTTTGGCCTGCACCGGGGACTCCTGCTTCTCGCCGTTGTTGAAAAGTTATTTTTGAAAGTTTGTAAGTTCATTTTTATTTTTGTTTTTATTTTGTGTGTGTGGAGTGGAAGGTCGGGAAGGAAAGGGTATGAGGGGTGGGTAGGATGCTGGGGATCAGAATTTCCAGGAATGATGGACGTATGAATCCAACCCACCCACTGCGGTGCAAGGCGATGGGCAGGGAGAGTCCGGCTGGAGAGGTCGCCCAATGCGCCCCAAACGCTGCTGCTGGGTCCCCTCCGGTCACGAACCGGCACAACAGCAGCGGCGGGGTTTTTTCACTCGTTGATGGGGCAGCCCACCCTCAGTCGTGAGCCTGAGGGTCGGGCCCCTGTACTACCGAGCGGCCCGGACAACGGTAACCGGTTGTAAAGGGTCTCCCTCAACTAGCATCTCCCAATCCGGCCCGCCACGCAGAAGGTGGGCCGACGCACCCGCCATCAAGACCCAACCAAACATCACCCCATGAACCCGGGCACCCCTGCTAAGTCACCAAACGTAGCGAACCACTTGGGGTGACCTGTGGCAGAGGTGTTGGTCATCCAATAAATGGTTCCCAGGGCGGCGGTACCCATACCCGCCTACCAAATTAAAAATGTGCGTTCAAACCATTTTAAAACAAATATTTTTGTGGTAGATACAAAACACAAATTTAAAAAAAATTGCCTTAAGACGATGCACAATGCCGTGTAACAATTTGAATCGGGCCGCTAATACTAACACTCCTTATGTGGATGGCAATAAGACCTTGATGCTATAGCAGAATGGTCAGATAAAAACAAATTAGAATTCAATATTAAAAAATGTGTAACAATGACATATACCCGCTCCCAGAAGCCCATACTTTTTGAGTACACCATTAAAGGGAAAACGTTATGTCGAGTCAATAGCTTTAAAGATCTTGGTATCGTCTTTGATCCCAAACTGACATTTTCCGATCACATATCACGGCTCACTCCAGCATGCTTCAAACTCCTGGGTTTTGTCACCAGAATATGTAAGCAATTTGATGACCCAGATGCAATGATAGCCATGTTCGATGGCGTCATAAGAAGTAAGCTAGAGTATGCTAGTGGTGTGTGGACTCCGCACCAGACTAAATATATTAATATGCTGGAACAAATCCAGAAAAAATTCCTTAGGTACATCTATATGCGAATGCACGGAACTTATCCGAGGTTCATGCACCATATGGAGTTACTTGAGGCAACAAATAGATTTAGTTTGGAAACTAGACGTTATGCAAATCTTGCAATTCTTAGTTTTAACATAATCCATGACTATATTGACAGCCCATTCCTCTTGGAATGCTACGGTTTATACGTGCCTGAAAACTTCAGTCGTAGTCGTCGACACGACTTGTTCAAAATACCATACGGCAGAACAGATGTTCTAGCACAGCATAGCATAACAAGAGGAATGGTACTGTTGAACGAAATATCAAAAACACTAGATGTATACAACTCTTCTTTAGATAGCCTTAAGATTTTTTTGTATAATGATCATCTTCTTAGGTGGTAAGATTGTCAAAATGAGAAAATTGTACGGATTATTTATCTGTTGTACAATTAAAAAAAAAAAAAAGATTTAAATTCCCATTCAACACCAGCCCCCTGTTTTGATTTCGTTTAGATTATTTACTATGTATTCAAAAAATTGAGGAAAAGTGTGTTTAATCTTATTTTGCGAAGTTCATGTACAAATATTTATTTTTTTGGGATCATTTTCTAAACAAAATAATTTGTAACGTTACACAATAGAACCATAACCGAAAAATGGTTTGTATGTAGGAGATTTTGAACGTTAAGAGGAATATAAACTAGAAATGTTTCGATTCTCATGCCTTCAAAATTTAAAATTGAGCGTCTTAATTGCACGAGGCAAGTAAGCAAAGTTATTTTGATTTTTTTGTGCATAATTTTATAAGAAAGCATAATGTTAGAACATACAAAACCTCAAAAAAAGTCTTAGCCATAAAGGGGTATTTTTTAAAGATTGTTTCTTGTATTACATCATAGTTAAGTCATGAAAAAACATTTTAAAGTAATTTTACAGTAAACCAGCTTCAATTTATCCGTAGCATATTTTTTGATATTCATACTGTGAACCGATTCGTTGTAAATAAACACAATTAAAACATTTTAAATAAGTATTTTCAAAGCATAGTTGACTAAGAATAAAACGCTTCTTACATTTGCGATATTCAAAAAAGAAATTGTGTTTATCTTCTTATCAAGAATTCATTTAATCAAAGTGCGAAGAATAAATAACGTCCACCGGAGCTTTGACCGAACCTTTATCGCTGATACCTTAAAGCTGAAGCATTTTACAACCATTTTGCTTTGATAGAATTTATTTGGTTACAAAAAAACCAGTTCGCTTTTCCACCTTCCGGCGTATTTTTAGGCTACGCAAATTCACGAATTCAGGTTAAGGGTTCACCACATTATTTTAAAGTGGAAGGGATAAATAAATAACCTTCCACTCGGAGCCTGCTGGTAAATTGACTCAGTTTCCGAAAAACTTCACCAAAGTGATAAAGACAAAGTCTATATGAAAAAAAAGAATATATTAAAAATATCACATATTCTTTTGATTGAAAAGGTTTTAGAATAGAATTTTTTGTAAAGGTGCCAAATTTTACAGTAGTATTTTTGGAAAAAATCACGTATATGTATATTGTAATGCATTACAATATACATATACTCACCTCAAAATACCTCAAAAAAAGTAACTGTCAATATATATAGCACATTTGCGGCACGTTCCAGAGTTGAAAATACTCTCAGTATCGCCTTGGTGTTAGACTCCCATTCAGAATTGAAGCATTGCTTGGAACCACTTTGACCTGTTCTGAAAAGTCAGGTACTTCCCCATCTTCCTGTTTCTTGTCTCTTTCCCCTACCTATTACGTTAAGCCTCACAGTATACCATAATTAGGGATGCTATAGTCTCACTTTAAAAAAAAATTAAATTTAAGTTTTTTTTTATAAATACCTCACAAGAATCCCAGCTGCTCCCGTCTAGAGCCAGTGAGACCAGGGCATCATCATTTGTAAGACTGAAAGTAGTAGGAAGGGGAATGAAATGGGAAAGAGGAAGATATGGATGTACCTGGCTATTCAATCAAACACGCTTTACGCTATTTCTAGCAAAGTTTCAATTCTGAACGGTGGTCTTACACCAGGGCAATATTGAGAGTACCTTTCACTCTGGAACTTGCCGCAAATACGCTTAATATTATTTTTAATTAATTAATTGTGAAATAACACATTTTTGCGCACGACGGGTATAATTTATATCATTTTTGGGGCCCGTTTCATATGGTAAGGTACCCTCAATATCGCCCTGGTGTAAGACCACCATTCAGAATTGAAACATTGCTTAAACGGCTTGATCAGTTCTGAATAATCAAGTACTTTCCCACCCTCCCCTCTACCATCTCTTTTCTCTCCACTTAGCCTCACAACATACCAAATTGGGAATGCCGTAGTCTCACTGGCTCCAGAAAGGAGCAATTGGGAATCTTGTGCGGTATTCACATAAAAATATGTTGAAATTAACTTAATTATTATAACTTTTGCATCGTGTCTATGAATATTACGCACTAAATTTTCATTTAGCGAAGATACGGTTGTTATTCTAAATCGTCCATGAAAAATTGAAGTCCAAAAATTGAAACCTATTTACTGCCACTAACAAAAGCTAAGTTCTTTAATCCCGGGTAAACTGCATTCAATATATTATCTTTCCGCCGAACAACTGTGTAAGGTAAGGTTTAATGTAAAGTATTTATGAGCAGTGAAATTCCCGTAGACGTTTACGAGAAATCATCCCCCCTTTCGGAATAGTTGCATCGTAACTTGGATATACCGCAAACATGAAATACCCCGCCCAGCTTTATTTAGTATTTCATTTGCCGCCTGCGTGAATTTATGCTTTGTGTTCTGTCTGCAATGCAAGAAAGTTTAGGGTCGCTAGTTCTTAGGTTTAAATCTTGTTCTTTTTATGGGTGAAGCGGAAATTCCGGCCGCCGCAGTAATTTTAATGCCAACTCGGTTTGTGAAAACAAGAGGTGTGGTTTTCAAGGGCTGGGAATCTTATAACATAATTATTGATTAATTATTGACTTGATTTTGTGGTTAATTTTTGAGACGGAGAAATTATTTTCCTTCAAACTTCGCAAATTCACTTTGTGGCGTCATTATTAATTTAATGAAAACTAATAACTTTGTGTGCACCACAATTTAATTAACAATATCAACATGTTTCAAAAACTATGTTTTCTTCGTCAAGATAATAAGTTAATAAAAAATAAAAGACAAAAAAGAACACAGACAAAACATAGTTTTTGAAACATGTCGATATTGTTAATTAAATAGTGGTGTACACAAAGTTATTTGTTTTCATTAAATTAAATTATTTTTCTATTACAGCTAAAGAATATTTAATTATTGAGGCTTAATTCATTTTACATAGTTATTTAAGAATTTTTTGAATAGTTTAAAGTTGTATGTAGTTTGAGTTCCTCCTGCCCTGAGCTAGTGGGACCATGGCATCCCCGATTGCGGTATTTTGTAAGTAATGCACTTGAATGAGTCATAGCAATATCGTCATTATAAAACAATTAAGAAAACCCTAACACTTAGTTGGGGAAACAGATTCCGAAATTCCGAACCCTACATAATACACTCTCAATTAGTGTATCAGCTATTTGGTTTAATCGGTAATAAATCATTGTAAACACCTTCGAAAATTAACATTTAAAATCTTATAAATAAGTTGCCAAACAGTGGATTTAGCCACAGTTTGGTCAAGCCAATGGTCTTGAAAACCGAAACAGCTGTAAAAATATAGTAAGGCTGAAGATTGTAGGCAGGGGAAAAGGAGGAGGGTTAAATAGGGAGGAGGAGATTAGAATTCACCTAGATATTAGGATCTGGTCACCAAGTAGTCTAGAGTCATTTTAAGTAACATTCTTATTTTAAATGTTCGTCAATTCGTTTTGATGTTAAGCATAACTTAAAAAGTGTTTTTCATTAAAATAATTAAATTCGCCCCATCTATGGAATAGTAGATTGTGAATTCTTTTAAGTATCATCTTAATGAGGCAGGAACGTTTTTAGAAAGCCAAATGCAGGAATAAATTATTTAAGTTCAGGTCTGGTTTTCTGTTACAAAGCGATACTAGTAGTCCACAACTATGTAGCGGAAGTTTTAAGAAAATTCCTGAGGTTGAATGAAACGAAAAGCTTAACTGTATTACGAATGAGAAGATCTCGAAATTTAAAAATAGAAAAGTCATTCTTTGAAGAGCTCCCCTGCGGGAACTATATACAACTAGGGGAAAACAGCTACACCGTTGGACAAGGTGGTGAGTTGAAAGGGCTTTTGCAATGAATTTAATGCGGGTCCATGTGTTTGGAATAAATGAGGAAGTCAAGATAGAGAAACGAATTGTTTCAGGTTTTTTTTTAAGTGAATACCGCATAAGAGTCCAAACTGAACCTAACCATTTGGAGACGGTGAGACTGCGGCAACCGCAATTGTGGCATGTTTTAAGACTGAAGGTAGTGAAAAGAGAGGAAAGGAAATGAGTAAAAAGAAGGTGGCTTTTCAGATCTGGTGACCAAATCGTATTTTAATTTAAGAATTATCAATATTATCTTCAACAAATTCAAATTTGTACGGCAGGTATAGTTTTGGAATGATCTCAAAGTTCTACCCGATATACGAGTAATATTTGAAAGTTATACAATGTCTCGGAAAACCTATCCGATTTTAATTTATATGGACTTTTGTCGACTTTTGTAGGTTCAGAATGTTATATTTTTCAATGATTAAATAATACAATGGGGTTTATAGGCTTCAATCTAATAAATTGAATGGTCTCATTCTGACGACATCAACAGCGAAAGGATATATACACCGATGATCAATACCGCTAGGAAACTAAAGCTTCGGAGTGGTAGAGACTTTCAGCATCACCCTGGTGAATCTATAGTGCAAAATCGATACGCCGCCGCTTTACCAGGTATTTTTCAACCATTCTCTCTCCCACTTCATCGCGGAGTGGGAGAGAGAATGCCATAGACTTACTGGCTTCGGACAGTTGGAGCTCTTATGTGATGTTCACATAAAATAGGAAAATGTTTTAATATGCCTTAAATAGCTACTTGATTTCATTGAAATGCTTTGAGTAAGTATATCAGAAGTAAGTTTACCGGCTCAAGTATCACGGGTTTATAGAAGCAAGAGTAAAACTGGCTTCCAAAAAACTGGGCGTCTTTTTTAGGGCTAGAAAATTCCTCAATAGTGTCTTAAGTACGCCCAATAATTGAATTTTCGAGCCACCCCTGGACTCGAACCCCGAATTACTTGTAAAAACCCACTTGATCTTGTGCAAAAGAGGGCGGTCCCTCTGATTGACAATCCGTTGTTAACAGGTCGATTACCATCTCTTATAAACCTTTTGCAATGTAGGCATGCTAAGTCTGTTTTACAGGTATTTTAATGAAGCTTGCACCTGAACCGGTGCATGTGCGTGGAACTCGACGGACACGAGCGGGACACCCATTCACAACGGATGTTGGCTTCACGAGACATTAATAAATTCTTTTCTTCGGCCCCTATCTTAACCCGACTTACAACGCTGCCCAACCGGGTGGCAAATAGATTCCCTTAAATTTATTTACATATGTACAGACAGGTGAGGGGTCACATCCTCTCTTGTGAGGGGTTCCATGACAAGTCAGAATCGCGCAATTTCTACACCCCTTTGAAAAGTCATTAAAAGTTATAAAATAAATTTAAATATAGCCGATAACCTAACCTAACGTAAACTATTTAAACAATTTTTTTATCACTTTCATGTTTCATGATTTTGAGTTGTCCGGTCACCAAAAAGGTATGGATTTGATGGTGACAAAAATGAATGTACATATAGGTTTGTATATAAAATAAGGTAAAATAAACAAAGTAATTCATCCTACCGTTAATTTTGTACTCTGCCCTGAGAGTTCAATTGAAAGCAATTCATTTTATAAACATATCACAGTGTATATGGTAAAGAAATTTTATTTCCCGCAAGGAGCTTGCCATGGTAATATATTATGAGAAGAATTTTAGTTTAGAATGGGACGGGACTAGACGGCAGACTTGTTGAAAGTGACAAATCTGTATTCTTGGTCTGAAATATAAGCAAGTTTTCATTGAAACGTATTGCCGGACCATAACTTACACACACATATCGCTGAATATTTAGTGTTCAGAGGAAAAGTAATAGTTGTACTCTTTCATTTTATTTTTATTTTTTTATGTGAATATTCCACAAGAGTCCCAACTGGGAGCAGTCGGGACTCTTGTGGAGATTCAGTGAGAATACGGCAACCTATGGCTATTCAAATCTGGTCACCAAGCACGGCTAAAACCATTTCAAGTAACGTTTCAATTCTGAACGGCGGTCTTCCACCAGGGCAATATTGAGAGTGTCTTTCACTCTGGAACGTGCCTCGAATATGCTATATATTATTTTTATTGACTAAATTGTGAAAAAACACAAATTAAACAAAGAAAATTAATTTGCGCACGTGCATTTGAACCCTCGATCTTCGGATTGGTTGTCGAGAGCCTTTCTTTGGCAAAAGCAAATGATAAAAAAATATTTTGTTTATTATTGGTAAAAATATGATTTAAAATAATTGAATAACATTTCTAAAATGTTAATTTGTTTTGTTAATTATAATTTATACGTTGAGAAAATTAGTTTGGGTTATTTTCTATCTTTTCTCAGGTCAATTTTATTATAAACTTGTCTAATTACAGACATTCACATCATATATAAATATTAAATAAATGGAGATAAAGAGAGAAAGCACATATCAGAGAGGGACAGAGCGAGAGATTGAATTTCAATGTGCTGAATGTATTTTTATTTGGAGTGTTGGTACACGTGTACGATCAGCAAATAATATCTCTCAATTTCCACTGAACAAATAATAACAGACAGGACATAGAAATTGATTTTTTGCAATAAGAAATTTTGGTGTATGTATAAAAATGACCTTACTGTGGGCACACAACACACATCTATCGGTATGTATCCTCAGGATTCCATGACAGTTGAACCCCCGACCGTTTGCCCCCCGGCACTAACAATATGTACAATATGCACTCGATTTAGGTAAAATACGAGACACTTTCTTATACAAAAATCAACAAAATGTACTTGAAAGGATGTGCAGTGAAGATGTACCACCGAATATTGCAGTACAATACATATTTTCATTCAAATGCATTAAGGACAAAACTACTTCTCTGTACACTGTATATACAAGCATATAAATTTAACGTAAGTAAATTCGTTTGATATCCAAACCAACTTATTATGAAAGGTATTTTAGGAGTCGCTTTAAGATTTGAAATTGGTATAATTTTATATTAATTATAATTTTGGGAGCCATTTTTCAGGGGATCAATTGTCGGGTCACCATTCTCAGTGTCATTTTCAGTATTCAAATATTTAATCATTATGTAAGGTGGCTGTGGTCTGCCATACATTTGTTTAATCATGAATTTCGTAATATTTTCAAATTTTTAAACTTTGAATACTGATGGTTAATTAAACGAAAAAAGCAACATCATCACATCTAAACTGACGATAATGGAAATGAAATAATAAAAAAAACAGTGCGTTAACAATTCTTAATTAATCATGAAATTTCATATTTTTTCTGTCATTTAATGTTGAAAGAATATTTACAGTAAAAAATATAATTTGTAATCTAATAAATTATTTGAATTGCATAAAGAATAACCCTGGGCAAACCGTCGTCGTAATGAAATGACTTATATGACAGAGTTCCATTTTATACCGCAGTATGTACAAAAATATGAAAAGTAAATACATTAAACCATTACAGACTATCTAAATATACAACGCTTCTAAAGATAAACAAAATACTATTAGTAACCTCAATACATATCGATTATACCATTATTATTTCGCAGGTAGACGAAACCTTTCACTTAAACAAAGACGCAAATAAACTACTACAACATATTCCGACATTTGGTCGAATACTGGTACATACGAGTACATGTTTCAATATTTATTAATCTAGGAAAGTCCCTTACCAGCTCAGGGGTTGTATCGGGTGAATTGGAAGACAAAAGGGAACTCCCTCGAGCTTCTATAGGGTTGCTCATTCACCATTACAAGACCATTAGTGTACAATTTGTCCGTTGATTTATTTTCCTTTTATTCAAACAGAAATAAGGCTTTCCGCCGCCCGACGGAATTGGAATAGTTCGGTTTGTATTTTGTTTATTTTGTTGCAGTAATGAAATTGGTTCCGATGAATTTTGGACAGTGGTTGAAGTTTTTACGTTGTTTGGGCAATAAAGACAATTATTTGTTCATTCTTTCAGATACAATATATACCTTCTCTGATTGGAATAAAAGTACCTCCGAACTGAATCACGTCACTAAAGCAAGCGATGAGAATATATGGAATATGGGTAATTCAACGTTAAATAAATATTATATGATAAGTAATACATTTTTTAAATGATCGCTTAAAAAAGGATAAGGCTCTCGACTTGTAATCAGCCTTACAACATACCTCAATTGGGGATGCCATGGTCTCACTGGCTCCAGATGGTAATCTAGTGAGATATTCACACAAAAACTTACTGCAGTGTATGTGAATAAATATATATGTAGTTTCAATGTCTCTCGACACATGTCATCATCTAGATAGTTATTTATAGTTTTAACGTGACTCAACAGAAGTCAGTGAGGTTGTACTTTATGAGAGAGTTAGCCGTTACGAAGTTAGCCGATGATATCTAATCGATAGGTGGGCACCTTCAGTGATAATTTCCCTTGCTGCAGATTAAAACAGAGCATCCATTAGAAAGGAAATTAGGTCCAGTTAAATATTCATTGTAAACAAGACGATAATAAACACGCTTTGTAACCTGACGGACCGAAGTATTATTGAAACTGCCGATTATCCGAGTTTTATTTTCCATCAGAGAAAACAATAGTGTACCACATTAATTAATAACATATTAATAATTTACTAATAATTTGTTTTATTTTATTATGTGCTTTTGTTGGTTTACTTTATTCATTTTATGATATTTTCTTTATTGTTTAGTAGAGGCCATCCATAAATTACGTCACACGAATTTCATGAATTTTTTACCCTCCCCCTTAGTGTGACGTCACATATTTTGCAATTTTAAATCTAAAAATAATCAAAACAGTATTTAAAAATTTCATTATTTATTTTTTTTTAGTTTTGCGTTTTAATAATTTAGATTTATACATGTTACGTCACAGAGATGATGACCCCCCCCCTATACCCCTCGTCAAACAATGTCACATTTCTCTACACCCCTCCCCCCCTTAAGGTGTGACGTAATTTATGGATGGTATGTATGGTATAACTGTGATACTCAGCTTCTAAACTAGAATGTATAAACTCATTAGGGCGTGTAATAAATTAATAAATAAATATTGAAAAACATGTTAGATTAAGTAAGGTTAGATAAAACCAGAGGTTCCCAACCTTATATGGTTCACCGCCAACTTTCCAAGAAAATTTTTCCTCGACGCCCCTCTCCTTCTCCATAAAAAAATATGATACCATATTCAGAAAAAGCGCCGCAGGCGAAAATAATATTTTGTTAAAATAACTTTTTTCGAAATATCACGACAACCGGTTGGTAGCGTGGATCTTATTAGTTATTGGATCCCAACCGTCATTGTAGTTTCGATCTTCTACTTGTTTAGTCCTCCATCATTGCCCACGCAACATTTTTCACTTATAATGATAGAAGTGGATGGATTAACAACATTGTGAGATTATTTGTAATCCGGACATGATGCTTTCTAAATTAAACAAGTTTTTTTTTATATCACCGTCAAAATAAGAAAAATCTATTCATCCCGCAAAAATAACTAATTGCGGATCAATTGTAAGCCTTTTGCAGTGTTGTAACTACGACGTAAATCATTAAGAAAATCTAATTTTTTAAATGCTTTTGACCTCCATTTCAGCCCTTCACCGCTTCCTTGTAGCCTTTGCCTTCGAGGCTACCACCGCCCCCCCTGGATTTTACCAACGGCCCCGGGAGACGACATCGCCTACGTTGAGAATCACTAGGTTAGAAGTCCTCGATGCATGATAAAATGATTATTGGTTTCACAATACAAACTTTAAAAAAAATTATTATTAATGATAAAACATATAATGGTTAAACTTTTCTATGCAGTCAGCGTCACGTGGAAAGGCACTCTCAAAACCAATTAAATGATCAATTTATTGTGTATTCTGGTTTTAATTTCTAACTTCAAAACATATTTAATGTGGTCATTATTTTTGAAGAGTTATATAAACAAAGTAACAGAAGTATCCATTTCACGAAAGGATGAAAATACTTTTCTTCTAAATGCTACCGAAATAGGCTGTTTTCACAAAGTTAGCAAAACCTTCTACTAACAAACTCTCAAAAACAATAATGTTGTTTTCTTTGAAAATACAGAATTTTTCCAACGTAAATATTGTTTTGCTCGGGTGCTAGCAAATACCAGAACATGAAACTAAAAGTAACAAGCTCCATATTATATTGTTGAAAAATCTTTTATGTATTATATTAAAACAACATTAAAATCTAAATTGGTATTCAATAAAAACAATACTTAACTAGAAATAACATGTTTTCGAT
The DNA here is from genome assembly GCA_936435175.1 of Glyphotaelius pellucidus. Taxonomy (NCBI): domain Eukaryota; kingdom Metazoa; phylum Arthropoda; class Insecta; order Trichoptera; family Limnephilidae; genus Glyphotaelius; species Glyphotaelius pellucidus. The sequence goes on from OW386550.1 coordinate 32,201,374, forward strand.
TACAAAGAAAAACACAATAGTAATAAATTCTTATCATCATATTTCTTTAATATTAAGAAAAAAGGGTAGGAGTATGAGTATCAAATTAATAATGAAAAGAATTCCAACGGGTTTCGTCGAAATTTTGAGTTCATCGTATCAATTTAATGTTTAAATTCCAATAATTCTGTTGACGGTGAATTTCTGGTAAAGGAGAAATTATAAATAAATTAATGGTTCCTGCAAAGTGATGATTTTAATTTTTCAAACTTCGCAAATTCACTTTGTGGCGTCATTATTAATTTAATGAAAACAAATAACTTTGTGTACACCACTATTTAATTGACAATATCAACGTGATTCGAAAACTATGTTTTCTTCGTCAGGATAATAAGTTAATAAAAAATAACAAAAGACAAACAAGTATAGACAAATTAAAACATAGACAAAATATTAGAAAGGAGAGGTGATAAATTACTTAAAATATATTTTAAGAATAAAACATAGTTTTTGAAACATGTCGATATTGTTGATTAAATAGTGGTGTACACAAAGTTATTTGTTTTCATTTATTGATAATTTTAGTTCAGTGAATACATTTTTATTTTTAGTGCGTATAAAAAAAACATCTAATGGAATTGAATTTGAAGAGAAATGTGAAGTTATTGCCAACGATGAATGATATCATTCGACATAAAATATTGATGGTTGGGTTACAATTTGTGAGGCGGGTACGTGTACCGACGCTTTTATTGAACCATTTATTGGATAGCCAACAACTCTGCCATAGGTCACCCCAAGTGGTTCTCTACGTTTGGTGACTTAGGAGGGGATGCCCGGGTTCATGGAGTGAGATTTGACTAGGTTTTGGCGGGGGATGCGTTTGGGCCGGATCGGGAGAGATTTTTTTTTTACATGAGCTCCACACAGGAGGCCCTGAAGAAAATAATTTCCCTCAGGGCTATGTCATCTTTGCGGATGCTGTGTGGAGGATTTTTTTAAGGAAAGGAAGAAGAGGAGATTTTTGAGAAGGAAAAGGGTTGAAGGGGTGGGTAGGAATCTGGGGTTCAGTGTGTCCTGGTCATCCGCCTCCAAGACCTAGACAAACCTCACTTCATGAACCCGGGCACCCCTGCCAAATCACCAAACATAGCAAACACTTGGGTTGACCTATGGTTGAGGAGAATGATTGAGGGAGACCTTTTAACCTCTCCAATCGGACTCTCTCGACCCGTCACCTTGCGCCGCGGGACGGGTACGTTAGTCACTCTCAGGCACGCTGACCCCTCGATTCATTCTCACCTCGCAACTTTACTACCTGACCCTCCACATAGCATCCTAAAAGATGCCATGTGTGCAACTCACACAAAGAAAAAAATACTAAGGAAAAAATCTTATTAACACTTTTAAGAAAGCTTTTTTTTTTAAATATCGGGTATATTTCCAAAAGAGTGTGATTACGACCCAAATTTCGGAAAAGCGTTAGCAGCGGAGATACCTAAAAGGTAACATGGCTTGTCGCTTAAAGTTGAATACAGCCAGTTCCGTTAATTAGATTCTCACCTTTCATCTGTCAGTAATCTGAAGGGAAAGCAAAACCCAACCCTCGATTTAACTTTACTACTGAAATTTTAAGTAACCATTACTGACCCTTGTCAGTTTCCAAGTTATCGAACGATTAATGAATCAACCGCGATGGACGCAAGGGTCAAAATCCCTTATATTGGGGTATTTATAGCCCCATTGTTTCCCTTTAAATAGGGTTGGATGATAAACCCCAACATTTTGCATTGATGGCTCGACTCGAGGAACGTTAACGGTCTGGGAATTAGATACCGAGGATACGACTTGTATCCGACTCTTTACTGATTCTCAGAAAGGAACAAGTACAAAGTAACAGTTGTTGTCTAAGTCAAATAGAATTTATTTTGAATTTAATCAATTTAGGAGGCAGGCATGGATACCGCCGCCCCGGGAACCATTTATTGGATAACCAACACCCTGCCGTAGGTCACCCAAAGTGAATTACTACGTTTAGCTTACTTAGCAGGGGTGCCCGGGTTCAAAGGGTGAGGTTTGTCTTTGTTTTGGTCTTGGCTGTGTCTGCCCACCTACTGCGTGGCGGGCCGGATCGGGAGAGACTGTCTTCTCTTTCGATTCATAGCCTTGCACCGCACTGGGAAGAATGGATTCACTCCCGGACACACTGATCCCTAGATTCCTACCTACTCCTCATATTTTTTCCTTTCCAGGTCTTCCTCTCTTTTCTTTCCCTTAAATAACCCTACACACAGCATCCTTCCCAGCATTTCTGATGACATCTACGATGAATATCACTCGACCCCCAGATTCCTACCCACCCCTCAAACCCTGTTCTTTCCAAAAACTTCCTCTCCTTCCTTTCGCTAAAAAGTCACTCCACACAATATCCCCAAAAGTGACACAGACCCCGAGGGAAATTGTTTTCCTCGGAGCTTCCTGTATGGAGCTATTTAAAAAAAAATATGAGTAGCTCGATACTTCTCAACCTTTCTCTTTCACATCTTATAACCCGCCGCATAAAAGCCACATTTCCAATTCCACATTCCAGTGGGCACTCTTACGATGTTCACCTAAAAAGTAAGAAAGAGACTTATATATGTGATATATAATTATCGAAACTAATCTGCCACAAAGCTCTAAGAACTTTTAATCGGAATGAATCATCGTCTATAGAAAAAATATACATTATTCGTTATTCCACCATAATGTTAATCTTCTCTGGGAAAACGAGTAATCGTCTATTGAAATTCACCCCCATTCAATAAAAAATGTAAATTGCAACTTGCTAACAATGAAATCAGAAACTTATTAAATAAATAAAGAATTTATGCTTTCTACTTCTGACCCAAATATTATTCAAGATATTCTAACTAGTTAAAATCTTACCAGCACAAAAATGCTCGTATCAGAATGAAACTTGGTAGCATAAAATACCCGAGCACAAAAGTTACAAAGTGTTTTTAATCACAATAGATCGACTAACATACTAACCTAGAGACCTTTAACATGATACAAAGAAAGCAGAGCCTTAAACCTGTCTTATTTATAGGCTTATTGCATTTTTACGAGTTTTCTAGGCGTACAAATACAAAACTTTTTGCGGGATTGCATTAATGGACCACTGTTCTCTGAGTTTTCCCATTGTGTGTTCGCTTTATTAAAAAACTTCCCCCTTTACAGTTAATAGGGTAGTTGAGGGGGTACTTCGTATACCTTCTGTTTTGTATAAATAATGCGCGAAGAAATAATAAGAAAAAGTTAATGCATTCTCTTGAAAGTTTCAGTGTTAGGAAGCTATATGACTCTTCACCATAATATTATTCTAGGAAACTAAAGTTTTGTGTTTGTGTTTTTATTCTAGTTTCGTTACAACTTTAATATCTACCTTATAATATCACGCCGTATACGAAAGTATTTCATATTAAATTTCAATGCACTCAAAAATCACAAAAATCTCACAATCGATTTAATAATTACTTGGATGCAACAAAATTTTTCAAAATTGATACATTGAGTGTACGTAGACAATTCTCAGATGCAATGTTGCTATTTAAAATCGTAAACAATATTACAGACTGTCCTGAATTATTGGACAGAATTGATTTCAAAGTACCTACACGGCACACACGTTCATGTAATATTTTTAAAGAAAAACACTGCAATACAAATTCAAATAAAAATTCTTGCCTTATAAGACTGTGTTCAACGTATAATAATATTCCCTCTGAAATAGATATCTTCAATTGTGATGAAAATAAATATAAAAAATCTATTAAAAATGTATTAAATGAGTACAAAACTGTATGATATATTATGGAACGACTTATATTATGTACTGCCTCTTGTTGTAATAATGTAATTTCTCTTAGCTATTGTAAGATTAATTTTTATTTTATAGATACATAATGTAATAGTATAATGAGGAAATCTATAATTGGTTTTTCAGATAGGTAAATTAAATATGTATAAATTAAACAAGCCGTAAACTGTTGATTTTCCTAAAATAAAATAAATAAATAAAAAGCTTTTTCTATGCAAAATACTTTCATCGCTGATAAAATTATTTTTTCACTTTGGGAGGCTGGTATAGTTACAAAATTATTTTATTAAATAATATTTCTCTTTTTGAAATGCCTATTACTTATATACTTCCAGCTAAAAAAAATCAATAAAAATATTAACATTTGTTATTTCAGCTACTGGCATTATACCTAGCTCTCTCATTCAAAATTTAGGCTTATTAGATTTGTCAAAGAATCTTTATATAAAAATGCAAAATCAATCATATTAAATACACGTAGGATTACGAAAGATTTTTTAAATATTTATTTTCAGGGATCAGTAGGATTTATCGGTCCAGTTAGGAGTTCTATTGAGCCGAACCCTCTGATATGAAAATATCTGGAGTCGGTGAATTATTTTCCCATTTGGTCTCTGGTAGGTTGAAATGTCGTTCTTGTATTGTTTTGTATTTATTATACTTATATAGTGCAATTGCATAGCGTGGATTGATTAGATGATCATTTGTGGAAAAGTGTGTGGAAGGGTTAAGTTTTTCCTGTGGGGAAGATTTAACCCGGACATAAAGTCAAAAGAACAATTAAATAAAAAAAAACATTCAATGAAAACAATATATTTTACAGCGTATTGAATGCAATTTGAAACTTTATTCCATTTGTTTATTTATCAGATATACAGAGTCGGATCGGTTTCAAACAATTTGCTCCGCATTTAAATTACTTCTCTACGATGTTATACTTGGCCAATAAAGCGAACTTGAACAAGCTAGAAGTTCTACAGAAGAGAACTTTGAGATGAATACTGGAGAAAGTCAACAATGCGAGAGTTAATCAAATGAGAGAGGAGCTAAATTGGATTCCAATAAAAAAAGACTAAAAACAAATTAATTCGTTAATTTTTGTGCAAAAAGTTTTGAGAAACCCAATGCCACAATAAAGAAAGCAACTGTTTTAATGGAGATATAAATAATTGTAAATCCAGAAATTTAAGTAGAGTTAGATTGCCATGTATGAGAAAATTAAAGTTACATAACTGCCTGATATATAACATTTTTAGTTGTGATGAAATGCCTGAAAGTCGGAAGAATGAATGCTTAGGTACTCGTATGTTATGCTTACTATGAAAATATTAATATTTTAAAATGAAAATGTTACCCTATGCATATTAGTTCAAATACGAATATAGTACAAATTAACTCAATAAATAATAAAAAAAAATGTTAAGTACTAGCAGATAAAAACCCGCTCCGCAGGTTTTTGCTGCTAGGCCCCGCAGGCGGCTTTGGGTTCGGCTTCGCCCAGTTAGTATTTTAGGTTGACCATTTTATAAATCCAATAGGAATTGGTATAAAAATAGCCTGTCCCTCGGATCCATTGTCATCGACTGATATTCACTGGTACAAAGTAACCGAGAGAGGCAATAACCTCGTATGTAGTATAAAGCCGCTTGAAACAATGTCAATGTCAATCTTTCCATATCCGAAGAGATACTACGTCTGAATAAATTCGTGGCAGTTATACCTAGGGGGGACACGTTCCCGTTCGAATTGCTGACGAAAGTGGCGACATCTTGTGACGAATTCTTGAATTCAAAACCGAATTACAACGATAGTTGTTTGAAATTTCACGTACGCAGATTTTATTTATGGCGCGACGCGTACGGCTTGGCGTCAACATGCACTCGAAACTAGGTTCTGAAATTCAACCACGCAGACGTCACCGTATTAACACTGTTCGATATCTTTAGAATAGTGTCTGAATATGAACGTAATTGTTTGAAAGCGGTCCGATATAATAAATAAACAAGTGGTAGGTATAATGTTTTAAATTGATTTCGTTGTAAAATCTACACTTTTCCTCATAATTTTTCTAGAATCCTCAGGCTATCGATCTTTCACTATGTATTTCGAGATTCAGAATAATTAATTTCAAGTTGGTTAACGCCTTTGGGAGGAATGATCGAACCGTTGAATGAACCCATTAGTATTTTAGATAGTATCTAAAAATTTTTGATGAAAGTGGTTTTAGAGAAATTGAAATGCTGGATTTTTAAAAATAGTTTTACGCAGTGATCCTTATGGAAAGTATTATTTATGAGGAACCTTGGTGCTGAGGATTTCTATTTTATATTATAAGAATATGACGTCAGCAGGTCATTCCAAAGTACAGCTGTTGAGTAAAAGAACGTGTCACTTTAAGAGCCAGAGAATTTAAATTCCGTCAAACCATGATCTTGCGATCATGCCCTTGCAACGGTACAGGGCGGTTCCTATGAGAAATATAATTATTCTCCATACCAGCTTTTTCAAATAATAACTCAATATCGATTTTATTTCATTCCAAATTTGCTTTGATAAATATCTACAGTCAAAAATGCTCAAACTCGTGATAATAAAACAAATAAAATTATTTACTTTTTGTAAATATTTTTTAATAAAAAGTATTTTTTTTTTTTTTTTTTTAGGTTTTCACGGCCAAAAGTATTTTTGTTATTTATTTTTGGGGTGTTATGCCGTGTTTCGCTACCTCCTTCTTTAGCCAACGTTTCGCCCTGATGGTGGACACTGTAACGCTGTCCGAAACGTTGGCTAAAGAAGGAGGTAGCGAAAGACGGCAAAGCACCCCAAAAATAAATAACAAAAAAAAAGTATTTATTATTTTCAATGTCAAGCAAAATAAAAATCTAATTTTTTTTTTAAATAAGTTAGTTTGTAAGACCGTAAATAAATAGACAAACTGAAATATTTTAGTCACAAAACAAGGGCGCGGATCTTTTTATGATTTTATTTGAACTAAATGAAAAGTAGCTTTCCCAAATAATTTATTGATTTATTTTACTGCAAGATTATATGACTTGAAATGTATGTTGTATAATACAAAATTTTGTTTTAAAATTTAACAAATCTGCCAACGACTTACGGTAAAACCTTATTGTACTAAAATTAAAAAAAAATTCTAAAAATTTTAAAAATAGCCTTACTAAATAAAAAAAAAGTCTTTTGATATCAATTTATATTTTTTTTGTGGAAAAGAGTCAAAACGACTAAAATTTTATTTAAAAAGGACATATTTTCGGTTTTGTCTGGATATTCCCTCTTAAAAGGCAATCGATGTATGAATTGTGTTTTATTTATTTCAGTAAAATAAAGTCATTAATGTTTAGGATGGGTTGTTTCAAAAAATTTGACGAATTCGTCAAATATTTGACGATAATTTTCACGTTCTGTGTAAGTTCTATTCAAGTTCTGTGATGATTTCAGTTTTGTGAAGCAGCTGGCCTATGATGATAAAAAAACAGAACTCGAAAAGAACTTACACAGAACCTGAAAATTAACTTCAAATATTTGATGAACTCATCAATTTTTTTGAAACAACCCGTCCTTTAGTAAATACATCGTTATACAACTAAATAGAGTCTGTTTTAAAGTTCGTGAATTTTGAAATTCGCGTCTGTAATGGATTGTTAAATTAGTTCCACTTCCATTTGCATGAGCCCAAATTCGTTACAATTTTTGAACAAAGTTCAACAAACAAAATTATGCCATGGATAGTATGAAAGTGGTGACCCCAAACCTATAACCTCCCACGAGCAAACGAACATCCCCTTTGGCGCGACCCTCTCCCCAAGACCACCCTCTCCCCGAAACCTCCCCCCCCCCAACAACCCCCAACTCCGGCCACGTCCCGAACAGTGATGAATGAACGAGCGTTGTTTGTAAAGTCAGAAATCACTTATCATGACACATCTTGTTAGGGCGGAAGCATCGGATACTTGTTAACCAAATTATTTTTACATTTTTGAAACGGATACTCATCGGGGCGTAAATAGAAAAATTCAAATTTATAATCCAACGCCGCCGTTGAAAATTTGTAATTAAGTGGATTTACATAATCTCAGTGGTTTTTAATTACGTGATAGAGTGGTAGCTGATTTTGAGTAATGGAAATTATTTATCCTTTTATGGATCAGTAGTTTTACAATGAATAGTTGAAACACATTTTTTTACCTTTAAAAGCGAATCATCGGAACTTTTTATCTTCTTCATCATGATATTAAAAATATACCCTAAAAATCTACAAAGAATTACTGTAAATACAAAGAATATTATCATCTCAACTCTGCGCATTCAGTCATAATATAAACTAACAAACTTTTATTTTATTTTTAACTTAATGAGTAAAGCCTTAAATCGTAATCTTATATACAAAACATCAATTTTAGTTTGTTTGATGGTTTGTTGGTTCGTATTTTATGGGCTGCCATAACGTTCATCCGATTGCGTTACAACTTTGGTGATTTGTTGTGCTCATGCCAGCAAAAGTTATAGGCTGTATATAATGGTAAGCTCCGGCGTTATGAAATTTGTATAAATGAATGCATGGGAAAAAAATGCAACAAGAAAAAATTATTTTTTTTGGATTGCAACGCATGCCGGGCTAGTATTTTAATAAATAAAGATATTATATATTATAATATGAAAATCAAAAGCAGAAGAGTTCTAGATATTACCATATCTTTTTCTGATTGCATAAAAGTCAAAAGATATCGCATATTAAATAAAAATGGATAAATTCATCCAAGATGCTCTCTAGACAGCATTTTTTTGGATCTTGCAATCATACATTAAGATAGCATTAAAAATATACGTTTAGAAAATGAAGACAATGTTGATAGTTTTCGATCGAAGTACGATGCAGTTAAATATGACCGAATCGGATAGGGACACATTAGCTCAGTTGGTAGAGCTCCGTCTGGCAAGGCGTAGATCCTGGGTTCGAGTCTTAGATGTGACCCTATCTTTTTCTAATTTTTCTGTTTCAGATTTTCGATTGAGTTTCGCTAATATTATCTTCATTAATAAAAAAACCTTTCTTTTTATTTGCACTGCATCCAAAATTATCTACAATTCCGACCTCCTAAGTAAATTTGTTAGTCTATATACATGTAAAGGTATTGCCTGTTTCATATTAACAAATATCGTTTGGGTTGGTACAGTGCTTGCATTCATAACACACATCCAAAAATCTGCTTTTAAAGTACATTCATGGAATCCGTTTATAATGACATCGAAGGGAAATAAAAAACACGTCATACTAAGCGGACGTCATCCAAAGCATTTTGTAGAAAATAAACAATCTCCTGTTTTTTTTAAGGTATAAATGTATTATTTATTTTAATAGAGAAAAACACAGCATATTAAGACTCGTGACGTGAGAAAAGAGCATATTAAGACTCGTGACGAGAGAAACACAGCATATTAACGTCGTCGGGCGTCACGTGACACTCCCGAAAACTGCCGAAGGTGTTAGGAATCATGTCGCTTACTATAACCGAAATTATATTCTATGAAATTAGGACATAATTTATTAAAAATAAGCGACATCATTATAAGCGAAGTCATTATATCCGACTTTGTTTTAAAGAATTTTACGTGAAAACCAAACTTCGCTGTGTAATTACGTCAAATTAAGCGGTTGGTCAAAATAGGCGGAGTCATAACAAACAAATTCTAAACTGTAGTCAAAACTCTCAAACAGTGAGTTCTGGCGCATTGAAACTTTCATAGATTTTTGCAATAATCTATTTTTAATTATAAGCCCTTATTCTATTCAAACATCCAATAGACGTTCAAAATTTATACTAAATGTTGTTGAAACCGTTTTATTTTATTGCTCGGGATTTAGATAAAATGTTGTTGAACGTAAATATAACGATAAATACGGGACGGCCATCATAATACATGCATTATTAACACGCAGTTGGCGCAGTTTGCGTTTGATCGTTTGATCAAGGTAAACCTCGCCAGTATCACGTTCAGTTAGTTGTCAATACAACATCAGTAAACATCCTGCTTTATATGATATGCTAATGAGAGAGAATAGCCTGCCCGGTGCAATAATATCTCGTTTGGATCAGGTTTTAATCCCCGGACGTTATAACGGTGTACAGCGGCATTATAACACTAGTAAAACGGGCAATCTCCACGTTCCAGGGATTAAGCGATTATAATTCCAGCTGTTGGAATATTACCTAGATTCGATATTACCTACCAAACTGAATTCTCGATAATCAAATGTACTTATAATAAGCTAATAGTAAACACATGCTGTTTATTACCACGCAAATACTGCCATCGGATTTAATCAAAATAAAAGATTCCACGTGAAAACTAATGGTTTCGTGTCGTATGTATTATTTAATCTGATATAAATTGAGTAATTCGTTAGTCATTCCGATTTGACAGTGTGTAATGCACATGTGAATTCTGGCGGAGTAAGAAGGTACTATCGAACACGACTACCTTCTTGACGTGATTGACACGGACATACAAACAAATTTGCAGGCAGTTGAAATGCAAAGCGCTCAAGTTAAAACAGGACTTTGCGACGTTCAGTAAATTATTGGAACAGTGTAAAAGCTCTTGAAGGAAAACAACGTGTTATTTTCCACAATAAAGTCAAATTTGTCATTAAGACAAAGTTCTGTAATTTATAGCAAAGCATTTTTAATGTATTTAAATAAAAATTACACATGGAGAGAATCATACTTATTGGAATTTATTACAAACCTCAAAAAATCTGAAAGACTTACATTTTAAGCACTAAATGAATTTCAAATTGTCAGGTTAAGTTAAGTTAAGTTTAAGTTTTTTGCGAGTGTAATTTGATCCATGTTTAATTTCGTCCATGTATGATTTGATCCGTGTGTAATTTGATACATGTGTATTATAGTCCTTGAAGTAATTTGATCCGCGTGCAATTTGTTCTAAGTGTTATTTGATCATTTGGTCATATAACCCTATAAGTCATGATTTGGATGATGGTTACAGCTTTGGTAAAATTATGGAACTATGGTAAAAAATGATAAAAAAAAAAGTTATGGAGAGAAAGATGGGGGGGACGAACAATGTTGGAAGAATATGGTTATTCAGATTTGGCCATAAAGCATATTTCTTATGTTAGCACTCTGTTCTAAAACGGAAGATATTCTTAGTAGCCTCATGCTTAATTATCAAGTTCTGTTATCAATCCAGTTCTGTGAAACAACTAGCCCAAAATGGAATATAATAATAACAGAACTTGAACAACTTTGATTTAACAAATTGTTCAAATAAGCCAACTGTAAAAGCTTACAAGATCGCTGATAAACAATAAGTAAATAAATAACCATAAATCACAACCAAAAAATAATATGAAATAAAATCTGTGAGACAGCTGGTCTAAATCGCATTTACAAGATAAAAATGATGATAAATAAATTGATGACAGCGTATTACGTATTATATTCCACATTGTGGAGCCTATTTCCGGAAGAATATAAACGGAGAGATCAAATAAAACTTAGTCAATCAACCCCAATTCATAGAGCCCTCCCTCACTCAATACATTAGAGTCCTGCCTCTTTTTTGTTCTTCCTGGGATCAAGACAAACATCTCCAAAATGCTTTTGATCAGGGTTATTATTTCTTTGCACCATTTGTCCTGCGGCTTCCTTTAGAGCCTCCAAGCCTAAATCTATTCGAAATAAAAATAAAGCTACTCCCAAAAATACAGGAAAAACATTTCCATAAAAAGAAATTGGCTTTGCTGGAATAAAGAAAAAACATCTAATAATATCTGCCGTTGGGGGCAAGGCATATTTTAGTCGAGCTTTATTGAAAGTTTTACGACTTTTAATATTATTTATTACGTCCACCTACGTACTGCATATTTAATACATTGAGACGTTTTACTTTCCTAATGCTGAGAATACATGTTTGCGAAAAGGAAAACAATTTTTTATAAGAGCATTTTTTTCGTTCAGAATAAACAAGATGGAGTAGCAAGATAGTCAGCAGATGATAAATATTTGCCACAATTGCTTATGCTTAGATTCCCAATAAACAAGAAATCAAACGCCTACTAGGTTATTAAAAATGCAATAAGAAATGGTGATCCGATAGTTGATCCCCCGACAGTTGACCCCCCCGAAATCATGATTATTACAAAATTATAACTTTTTGAGCAATATTTACCAATTTCAAACGTAAAATCGAGTTGAAAAATACCTTTGATAATAAGTTTGTATGGATATACGCTGGAACAAAGAGTATATAGACAAGTAGTTTTATCATTGAAGCATATGAATGAAAAAATATTTTATATTCTTATTATTCGGCGATAAACCCTCTCTGCCCACCCTTTCGGGGATACTTAGTTGTGACCGCATGTTGTGGATAAGTGTGCCGAGAGGCTAACTGTCGGGAGATCAACTGTTATAGAATCACAGAAAATCTCCGTCGGTCTTCGCAATTGTAGACTTATATTAAATGACAGGTCGGGAGCTGAGTTGGCATCGCATTTGAGTCACACCCAGGCGTGTTCGATTCCGCGGCTGGCTAAGTCCTCCATCACGACACAAGCAACATTTTCCGCTTAATGTGGGGTAGTAGGAGAATTTCAAATATTGTCGGGTTATTCGTAACCCGAGAATGTTTATCTTTCTTTTATTAAAAAAAAAAAATGTTTTGAAATTTGCTCCACGACATATTTCTGAATTATCCTGGTCAAATCAAGTAGTGTCTTTTTCAATTTGGGAGGCGGGAATGGGTACCGCCGCCCCGGTAACCTTTATTGGATAACCAACACCTCCGCCATAGGTCACCCCAAGTGGTTCGCTACGTTTGGTGATTTAGCAGGAGTGCCCGGGTTCATGGGGTGAGGTTTGTCTAGGTCTTGGAGGCGGATGACCAAGACTCACTGAACCTCAGATTCCTACCCACCCCTTAAACCCTTTTCCTTCCCAGAACTCTCCTTTCCCCCTTTTCCTTAAAAACCCTCCACACAGCATCCCCAATGAAGACATAGGCGCTGAGGGAAATTATTTTGCTCAGGGCCTCCTGTGTGGAGCTCATGTAAAAAAAAAATACTCTTAACGAATTTTTAATCATGCGTCACGGAACGTAGAGATATAAAGTGAAAAAAATGACACTCCTAGTTGTTTGGTCAAAATCTCGTTTTTTAAACAAAAAATCGTTTAATTTAATCAAATCTTCAGATATGCTTATTTTCAATCTGATATTCTCTTTGCGTAACTTGATATAATGAATCAAACCTATTTCATTCATGTCTCTAGGCAGAAAAAGCATAAAAACTCTATAATTTACTTACGTAGGTAAATACAACCCTTACAATTCCAACGGTCCAATATTGGAATTGGTGTATTTCATAAATATTAATTCATAATATTATTCATATACATAAGTAACTGCTGTACTAAAATAGCTGAAATTTCCATTGAATGTTTCTGGGAAGGTACATATTTATCCAATACCATGAAATGTGTTTAATAATTCAGTCAGGCCAACTTGACAAACAAAATTTGAAGCTGGTGATTATGTTACGAGTAACAACAATAATAACAAACAGTCTTGTTTAGTCAACTATTTGTGGGAGGCTTTATTGAGTCTGGGCAGAGAAGATCTAAAGATGATTCGTTCAATATTTATGTATTTATTTAAGGAACATAAACGGTATTAGTAATATAATATACATAAGAGGATGATAAAAAAACAGACCAATTATTAATGTTCACAGATAGGTATTTAGAAACAAGACTAACTGAATGTAAACTAGAATATTTAAGAAAAATTAAAAAAAAAACAGAACTAAGCAGCAATTGAAAAAAATAATAATAGTACAAATCTAAGTTCAACAAATGATAAATCAAGGCACAACAATAAAATAAGTGTGATTATTACTAACAGTAACAGACTGCAAAATAGGTATTTGGGTTGGGGAGGGTAAGGGAAGGAGAGGGATAAGGGAAAATTTAGGGAAAGTTGCCACACAAGTAATATAAAAATATTAGAAACAATTAATTGAATCGTCATGAATATGAGTTATTCGCACCTAGAATATTATACAATGAAGTTCTGTAGCGACAGTAACTAGCAGTAAATATGTCAGCACGTGTGTCTATATTTGAAAATTTATTGTTACAAACCTTTGCATAAATTCATTTTGATTGGAATTGGTGTTGCATCTATCAATACAGAAAAGGGTATTTTGTCTACTATATCGAATCGGCGCGTGGACATTTATTTTGTTTAGCAACTCTGGGCAGTCAACTTTTGAGTTAATAATTTTGTACAGGAACATCTGATCAGCGACAAGCCTCCTGTTGAGTAGTTTCGTGATTCGATTTTTTTTCTCGATTCCGTCGAGAAACGTTGATTGACGTTTTGTGATGATATATCAAAATCAGTAAATTAAACTTTTTTCTTACACTCTTCCTCTGACAGTGTGAAAAAAAGGTTTTTAGTATTTTTTAATAGTCAAACAATGATGAACAGTTCACATCACATGAAAGACATTATTAATTATTTCACTTTTCGATTGATGTGGAGTGTATTGAGAAGATATTTTGAAAAGCAGGAATACTATTTTATTATGAATACAAAGTAGATCAGCGTTGATCCTGTAACCTTTATGCTCATTTCACTACTGTTCATTATTATTACTAAAACATAAAAAACGGTATATTTAGGCAGTTACTCGGCGAGTTACCAATAATGACGCGTGTAAGATATTTCTTTGTATTTAAAAAAAAAAACAAAAATAAATCACCGGAATATGATACCTTTTACTGCAAATACGGTCAGGAATCATTTAAAATGATAAAGCATACATTTGCGACACTTTTTTTACATTAACCCCACACAGGAGGCCCTAAGGAAAATAATTTCCCTCAGGGCCTATGTCATCTTTGAAGATGCTGTGTGGAGAGTGTTTTTGAGGATAGGAAGGAGTGAACATGGGTCTTGAAGAGACCCATTTTGTAGGAGGGAGGAAACACAGAGTCTGGCAAAGCGTTCTACAGCCGAGCTGAGTCGTAGAAACGACCCGTTCTCATTTGACTAAGTCAACCGTGTACAAATGTTGGGCGCGTGTTTGGCGGGTTTCCCGACTATGCACCGGTGCCGAGGGGATGAATGACGCTAGTTCCTCGGAGTATATTCCATTGTAATACCGGTAGAACAAGGACAGCATTCCCACCTGGCGCCTGTGCTCTAAAGATTGCAATCCGTTTGTTAGGTTAGGAGAGTCTATCAAACGGACCGCCCGTTTCTGCACAGAGTCAAGGGTTTTACCAGAGGTAGCTGCCAAATTCAACCGTGGGGCGCACTTGCGATTTGTACAGGGTTAGCAGTTGTGTACTATTAAAGTATATGCGTGCCCTGTACAGTATGCCCAGTTTCTGAGAGGCTAACTTAACTCTGGCCTCGATGGAGCCCCCGTATCTGAGCACTAGTCACTTAGAGTTACACCAATTAATCATAAATTTAATCATTTAAAAATAATGTAAGGTATATTTGCGACACTTTCCGGAGTGGAAGATACTCTCAGTATCGCCCTGATGTGCCACCACTATTCAGAATTGAAACGTTGCTTGAAATGATTTTAGCCGTCTTTGGTGACTAGATCTGAATAGCCGGTTAATTCCAATTGGGGATGCCATCGTATTACTGGCTGTAGGTGAGACCCTTGGGAGGTATTCACATTATTATTATATTTTAATCTCAAATCAACATTTCCCATAAAAATTAATCAGTGAATCGTTTCAATCCATGATTCGAGTTTAAAGGAATCGTTGACTAGTAACGAATCATTTAAATTCGTTTGTCACTAGTTTTAGTAGTCAGGAATTATAAATATTCAGCTCTGATAAACTTATGGGCTCTTTCAATGGTTTGAACTAACTCATCATCAATAGTTGTTGAGGAATGGGTTTGTTCACTGGAAGAATTGAATCGCTAACATTAAGTTATCGTTGAATGATTATTACGGCTCCAAATTACGACTATTATTTTCAAATCAAACTCACTGACTTGGAAGTCGTCTTGGAATATTGCTATTTACATTAATTGACAACTCAGACGAATACCAATTAATTTCAAATGTAATTCTACTGACAAAACAAACCGAATTTAAATAAATGGGTTTGGTCGGTATCATAGCATCTCCTTTTTGCTATTCTTTTAAAACATCCTTCTCAATGGGGTCAAACACTCTTAAAAGAAATATAGAATCTAAAAATGTACAATATCTGGTCACGTTTCGAGTTGTTTCTTCTATTTAAAACGGACAACGCGCTTTGCATTTTAGATTTTATTTGATTCTTAGCCAAAACATGTTAATAGTTAAATGATGATATAATAATCAGGGGGCAAGACTAGTCTAGCTATTCGGAGTTCACGGGATCAAATCCCAGCGTGCACAAGTAAACTTTACTTGATTAATTTGTGTTTTCTTAATTTAATCACTTAAAATAATATTAGGTATATTTGCGGCACGTTCCAGAGTGGAAGATACTCTGGTATCGCCCTGGTTTAAGACCACCATTCAGAATTGAAACATTGCATGAGATGGCTGCAGATGTGTTTGTTGACTAGATCTGAATAGCCAGGTACTATCCCATCTACCTCTTCTTCATCCTTCCCCTTCCCATTTACGTTCAGGGTCATAACGTACCCCAATTGGGATTGCGGTTGAAAGCAGTTGAGACTCGTGTGCGGTATGCAAAAACAAAATCTTAGCGCAGACCCGTCAAAAATCATGCGATAGTCAAATTTTATTATTATTTCACATTAGCTTCACACAAGACGCCCTAAGCGGTATTATTTATTTTTTCATTATTTCAAGGTGTTTTAGACTACAATGCATGGTTATTTTTAAATAGTTATCATGTTATTGTAATTATCACATTATCTGTTTACCACTGGAGCGATTTTTGCCACAATATGGCACTATTTAAAATACCTCGAATTGCTTTGCTGCCAATTTTGGCTAATTTTTACCTTATTTGTAAGTAATTAAGTAGAAGTTTTCGATTTTATAATATTTTTTTTATAAATTCCACGAATACGTGATAATCAATAAAAGATAGGTGAATTTTTTGGCTATATAGAACAATAATCAGTTTGAATGTCTCAATTTTAAAATTCGGAGGTATGATTTTTTTTTCATTTGGGCGGAAAATATTCAAAATGATCACCAAAAAATGTTGAGCAATCGGAGCAAAAAGTTTTAAATTACGCTGTCGATCCAGTGGTTAAAGCATGACTTTTGTTTACAGTAAATTGATCAACTTTGAAAAGGACAAATGTAGAGCGCGCAAACTGAATGTTTAATAACATCTCGAATTATTTCGGTTTTACTTTTATCGATAAGCTCTGTAGAATAAGGAGGTAAACAATCGAGTTTTATTTTACAGTACAAGTAATAGCAATAATTAATATGCATCATATTGTTTACTATCATATTTACGAACCACATTGACATCGCAGACAGATTACAAGACAGCTAAACGTTCCTCCGTGGGACCGTTTTCCAATACTGGGATCGGAAATCAATTGCCAAGTCTCGAAGGTGTGTGCGAAGATTGGTGGGTGTGGTTTGGCGGGAGTGGAATGTCTCGGGGTGACCAAATTTAAACATTTTTCATTAAATTAAATAATGATGCCACAAAGTGAATTTACGAATTTTGAAGAAATTTTTCTAATCATTTTTTTTTTTTTTAAATACCTGCTAGGTAAATCAAAATTGAAGTATCAACTGGTAAAGCCACTAAACGACGATGTTTAGAGAATTTTTGAAAAATTTTTGAAAGACGAAATTGCTCTTTTTAAATACCAGGGTCAGTCAAAAATTAATGCCTCCTATTTTTTTCTAATAAAATAAAGTTAGTTAAATGAAAAAAAAATTTGGCGCTATTTCTCAAACCTTCACCTAAAATCTAATGCAATAGTAACTTTCTGCGTCTACTATTAATGAGCGTTCTGACTGAATTATTGAATGCAGAAGATTAAAGGCCTATTCCCATTCATGAAAGACTAAAAAATTTGATTACGGTGATACAATAGCACAAAAATTGTGATCGGAGAAGAAACATGGGTTTTACGGAACCTGAATCAAAGAGGCAGTCGATGGAAAGGCATTACACACAAGCTCACCGAAGACGAAACAATTCAAAACTGTGGGATCGGCTTCAGGTTCAGGGATTCAGAAGGTTTGATTATGGTTGATTTTTTGGAGCAGAGATGCACAATATGTATGTGTACATATATGTATGTGTATGTGAATGTGTATGCGGATGTATACGTATGTATATATATATTTATATGCATGTGTGCAGGTACATGTATTTATATGGATGTGTATGTATGTGTATGTTTATATATGTATATATTTTTTATATTTCTCTAATATATTTAAATACTTTTTTTTTCTCTTCTAAATAACCAATGTACAATAACTATTAAAATTTGAAAAAAAAATACATATAAAACTTTCTATTACAACACATAAATACTTGTCATACATAAACATAAATAAACACGTAAACACCTCAGCACAGGTTCTCCTAGTGAGGTGTTCACGAAACATACAACAATACCTATCCACAGTTTCACCTTCACAAACCTACCTTACACCCATAATAAAATTACAAAATATATTATGTAAAAATGTTTTCGAAATTGATCTATAGGTAAATACTGTAATATATAGAAATAAATAAATAAATAAATAAACAATAAATTCTTTCCAATACGTCATAACCCTTAAAAATCTTAAAGCACTTCTATCACCCAACAAAATCTATGGCGGATGGCCTTAGGAAGCAGGACTGTGCTGTTTACCCCTCTGGGGTACATACCCTTGTTAAAAGATGGACCAAATCTTTGGAAATGGACGTGATTATATTGAAAAGTGCAAATTATTCGTCAATGGTCTGGTTTCTGACCTACTTAATTGCATTTTTTTTCTTGACAATTAAAGGAAAAAAAAGTATGATAAATAATAAACAAAATTGTCTGCCTTCTTTGTAAATACAATTTAATATTATTTATTAAAAACGCATTTTGATGAATTTAAATTTAAATAACAAACAGATTTTAGTTTGAGCACTAATTTGTCGTAAATAAATTTTGAAATTCGACCCGTAAAACGCTACTTTTATGATGTTTAATTTATTTTAATCTTAAATTTCATTTTATTTGCATAGTAGATTGGGCAAGATTCTTTTATCTAATATCT
Source organism: Glyphotaelius pellucidus (assembly GCA_936435175.1). Taxonomy (NCBI): domain Eukaryota; kingdom Metazoa; phylum Arthropoda; class Insecta; order Trichoptera; family Limnephilidae; genus Glyphotaelius; species Glyphotaelius pellucidus. The sequence continues at coordinate 32,220,492 of OW386550.1, forward strand.
ACCATTAACATTAAAAAAATGTCAAATTTACCTCAAAAATCGAGAAAAATTGAATTTTTAATGGCCTATATTTTTTAATTTAAAAGATTTATAAATGTTGAAGCACACATCTGTACGAGATATGTTGATTAAAAAAAGCTATACCATTTGATTAAAAAAAAATTGTCAGCTTCCTAGAGCATTAGAGCCTCAAATCTAAATTTAAATTTTTATGAAAAATGCCGTGCAGTCGTCATCCTTAATTAACCTTCGTATACTCGTGCGTTGGTCTCTCAGACCGGCTTATTAATAATTCGCTGTTTTCTCAAAAATTAACAACAATGGCACTTTTAGGTTTTTAATATCTTCTTAATTTGTTGTTAGGTATGGTTTAGTGCGGCGCGCGCATTGGTGCTGAGTGGATGTGTGACACTTATTTACTGTTATCGGTCTTTTAGGTAAGTAAAAATTACTACCCAAAAATCCTAAGAATATTCTTAGGATTTTTAATTAATTAATTGATAAATCAGTTATTTTTCAATGATATTTTATTATTCTGCATAATTTCATTTATTATTTTTTTTTTAATGCGAACAAGGACACGGCTCAATTTCTCAAAACTCAACCAATAAAAAGTGAATGTGAACAAATTTTTGGTTGATTTGAATTAACCTATTTACAAAAACATATCTGGTCACCCCTGGGATGCTGGCACCCCCTCCCCCTTAGGGAGAACGGGGCCCCGGAACGGCGCCAGACAGTCAGGCGCCCGCCGGTGTGAGCGGCTGCACCCCTATGCTCTGTGCACTGGGCACCCGATCTAAGTAATGCACCCCTGGACCCGAACCCACCCCTCTAAGTGCACCCCACCACACCCCTGCTAACCCAAATTACGGGTTCGGATGTGATGTCATTCAACATTGTCAGGATTCGGTTTGAGTTGCGTGGATAATATTTTATTTATTGCTTTTACGGTATTTTTGGAAATAATCTGGGTTCTGTTATCATAATTATTTTTTTTTTTTTTTTTTTTTTAATCATTTATTCCAGATCTCGGGGAGGGTGGTGCAATCCCACGAGTTCCATATTATACATATATAATAATCAAGAAATGATGACAAGATATAAAAAGGATACATAAAAAAAATATTTACATGGTTAAAGAAATTTAAAAGAAAATAATAATAATAATAAAAAAAAATAAACTTTTTGTTTTAATCTATGTCCTCAGGAAGTGGATCCATCGCTTGTAGATGGGACCCTGCAAGAAGTGGAATGCTGCCATCACAATACTATTTTCGCTCGAGGCTAGTCGCGTTCTGTAGTTGGTGATCCGTTTTTTCATTAGTGCTCGGAATCCGGGAACGCACCCTTCTTCAAACATCTCGGTGGCACTGCAGTACCAGGACAATCCAAAAAGCGTTCGATATGAATTGTTGTACTGTACTTCCATTCTTTTTAGTGATTATATTTATAATATAATCACTAAAAATATATATTTATTATAATTATATTTTTGGTTATTGTCAGACAGCGGTACAGGGCAGATGTGCATCTCTACATATTATAAATTAAAGTACTCCGCCGCGTCTGTCTGTTCGCGATAAACTCAAAAACTACTTAACGAATATCCATGCAGTTTTCGCCAACAGATAGAGTGATTCATGAGGAAGGTTTAGATTTGGATATAGATGAGGAATTGTCAAGGTTTTGTATAAATTGGTTATATATTATATGTATAATATAATGTCTGTATGTGGTGGACAAGCGGGCGGTGTGGATATGATTTGTATGCAAATTAACAGATGGCGGTGGTTATAAAGGTTGGGTAATCATCCAGTAGCCACAGTGTTTCGTTAGCCACAGCAACGCGTGGCCGTGTCAGCTAGTCAATGATATATCAAAATTTAGCCACAATAATACTTTTGGCCGTGAAAACCCCCGTGACGGCCTCCGTGGTCGAGGGGCAAGACTCGCAAATCGTAGGTCGATTTGTGCCCTGGCGTGCCCAAATAATTTTATATGATTGAATTATATTATTTAACAAATTATTTAGTTAAAATAATAAAAAGTATATTTGCGGCAGATTCCAGAGTAAAAGATACTCAATGTATCGCCCTGGGGTAAGACCACCATTCAGAATTAAAACGTTGCTTCGCATAGCTTAAGTCTTGTTCGGTGACCAGATCTGATGATTTATTTATTTATACAGAAACAGTTTATTGGTTACAATGTTGAGACAATTTACAGATATTAAGTAATATTTCATGGTGGGTACCTAGGTAATATATATTTCTGTGTGTCTTATTTGTGGTATGAATATTTAGTAATTACCGGGTGATGTAGGTGTGTGTGTATGTGTGAGTATGTTTGTAGGTGTGAGAGGTGGTGACGTGTGAAGGAATATGTATGCGCATTGAACAGTTTATATTATTGACACGATGCTCTTTTCAAATTTGGCTGTGAATCGGAGAAAATGTCGTGTCAGAGTTAAGGCAAATATTATTGAACGCATGAAGAGCACGGTTGATTGGCGAATTAGTTGCTGCATTTGTTTTGTAATTAAGGTGCCGTTTACCCATTCAAAAAGAGAAGATGGAGAGATATGTAATTACGAATGTTGGAGAGAGCGCGCTTATATTTAAAACGATAAAATTGAAGCAAAAATTGAGAAAATGTTTAATAAAAAACGACTCGTTTAAAAAAGAGCAAAACTCTTGTGGGGAACATCAAAATAGCATTTAAAGAAACACAGTGAATTTTTTCATACATATAACTTCTAAAATAATGAAATGAACGTGTTCATGATAATTTTAGGAGCATATTTTGCGATTTTTTCCCATCAAGGGAATTTCATGAAATTTGCGTTTCGGCGTAAAGATTATCTAGATATTATCTTCAAAACAACGTATATTTTTTAAGAGCTTAAAAACTTCAAAAGTTTAAGGAATGTAAGAAATGGGTAGAAATTTGGGTAGCGGCGGCTTAAGCGTGTGGAATAGTGCTCTATGACGTGAACGTCTTATGGGTATGTTAAAATTAATGAGAAAAAGAAGTTCGGTATAGTCCTTCCTAGAATAGCCAGGAACTTCCCCACCTTCCTCTCACCCGTCTCCTTCCCCTCCCACTACTTTCAGCCTAGCAACATTCCCCAATTGGAGATGCCGTAGTCTCGCTGATTTGTGACGGGAGCAGTTGGGTCTCTTGTGCGGCATTCACATTAAAAAAAATTCTGTACCAATCTAATTTTTTGATAGACACACATTACATTAGAGAGCCAATTCATACCTTTGTTCTGATAACTTCGTAGATCTAACCATAAGAGCCATTAACCAGCGGCCGAGAATTTAAATTCGGTCAAACGATGATCTTGCGATCGTACCCTAGCAACTGTTCAGGGCGAATCCGATGAGAAAGATTAATTATTTTTCATACCAGCATTTTAACATAACAACTCAAAATCGATTTTATTTCATTCAAAACTTGCTTCGATAAACACCTAGGTACATTAAAAAATGCTCAACTCTTGATGATAAAACTATTAAAATCATGTACTTAATGTAATTATTGTTTGATCATTTTATATAAGTAAGTATTTATAATTTTTCAATAATGTCTAAGCAAAATAAGAATGAGTTTTTTTAATATATTAGTTTGTAAGACCGTAAATAAATAGACAAACTGAAGTATTTTCGTCACAAAACAAAGGTGCGGATCTTTTTTTATGATTTTATTTGAACTTAATTAAAATCCTAAAAAGTACCTTTCCCAAATAATTTATTGAAGTATTTTACTTCATGATTAGATGATTTGCAATGTACGTTGTATTGTACAAAATTTTCTTTGAAAATTTAACAAATCTGCCAACGACCTACGGTAAAACCTTCTAAAAATAAACATATTTCATCAAATTAAAAAAAGCTTTACTAAATAAAAAAACAGTCTTTCGAAATCAATTTATTTATTTTTTGTGAAAATTGTCAATACGTATAAAATGTGATTTAAAAATGACATATTTCCGGTTTTGTCTGATTGTTCACTTTTAATACACTAGCATTCTAAAAAACCACTAAATACCTTTAAAAAAGCGTAGGTTCCGATTATAATCCATTTTCTAAATCTGTTAACTGAATTTAATTTTGAAAAGACAGGTTTAATTAAATTATTTGTAAATAAAGTCAACATCACCATTGAAATCCACTTTAAAAATTAGGGACGAACGTAAAACATTTAACTTAGTCTTGTCTGCTCCTCGGACTGCAATCGCCCACACACGTTCAGGTTTTCTTAGAAAATGGTACAAATGCCTTAATAACATCCAGCTTTTCCGCATTTTACCCTGAAACTGCCTTTAACAACACGGTTTGTCCTGTCTTACCGCAGGAAAGCCATACGACAGGGATGGCCAACAGGTTGAATACGGTCAACCGGTTAGTTTTTTGTCGGTTGGGGTTAAATCTTAAAAATCTGACGCCTAAGGCGGCACTTGCCCGCTCAAAAAGAAGAAGATGGGGAGATATGTAATTACGAATGTTGTACAGAGCGCGCTAATATCTTAAATGATAAAATTGAAGCGAAAATTTTGAAAATGCTTAATAAAACATAACTCCTTTAAAATAGAGCAAAAATCTCGTGGAAGGTATAAATTATCATTTAAAGAAACATTGTGAATTTTTCCACAAATATAACTTGAAAAATAATAGAAACAGACTTGTTTTCAATAATTTTCGGAGCATACTTTGCGATTTTTTTCTATCGAGGGAATTTCATTTAATTTGCGTTTCGGCGTGGAACGTATTTAGATATTATCTCAAAAATAACATAATTTTTTTTAAGAGCTTAAAATCTTCAAACGTTTGCTAGATATGTAAAAAATCGGTAGAAATTCGGGTAGCGGCGGCTTAAGCAAAATAGATTTAAATTTTGACATTCCTATTGTTAAATAAATTTATATATTCTGAATATTGAATAGTTTCACAGCTAAGATATAATATGTTTTATTATGGAATTTGGGAGGCGGATATTGGATAACCAACATTCCTACTAAAGGTAGCTCACTACGTTTGGTGACTTAGAAGAGGTGCCTTGGGTTAAAGAGGTGAGGATTATCTAGGTCTTAGCGGTGGATGTGAATGTCCACCCACCACGAGACCGTGTCGGGAGAGACTGGTTGAGCATTTCGAGCTGGACTCTATCGACCCATCGCCTTGCACCGCAGTCGGAGGGTGGATTCAGACGTCTACCAACTCCTGGACACATTGATTCCCAGATTTTTACCCACCCCTCGTACCGTTTTCCTTTCTAGGACTTTCTCTCCTTCTTTTCCAAAAAAAACACTCCTCACAGCATCCCCAAAGATGACATTGGCCCTGAGGGATTTTTTCCTCAGGGCCTTCTGTGTGGAGCTAATGTAAAAAAAATATTTTTTCCAAACGCATGATTAATTTTACCAAATACGTCCTAGTTCATATTTGCCACATGATAAAGATTTATTTTTACGACTCATTTTTGAGCCTGCTGATTCGGCTGCTGGAAGATTTGCAGTCTTTTTTATTGCCTTTGCTTCTCCTACATTATGGGTATTGTCACAGCCCAAATTCTTTCTCTAAAAACCCTCTGCCTCCCAATACCATTATTATCTTGAAACCTCAGAAACTTCCTCAGGACCTCCTGTCACGTATTTCTTGTGAATTTGATTAGTAGCTAGCTACAGTTTGTTGGCCAGCCCTGCCCTATAACAACCCAGTTTCCATCGTGCCCCATTACCCCCGACAACCTAATAGAGCTCAACCAATCTTCCCTTGTTCAACACTCTTCCTTCTACATACCCCCACATTCCATCCATTCCACCCTCTACTACTGTACCCGGGTTTCGCTTTATCCTGCGCCACTCCTGTACCCTGGCTACATTCTATTTTTAACTCCAGAGCAAGGATATTCATTTACATTCTACTGTAAGGAGAAGAACTTGCAAGTTTTAAATCTTATTAGACTTTGAATTGCATCCCACGCAGTACGTGAGTTACGGAGCCCTGAGAATGTGGCCACTTACTAACCATTTCCTGCAGGATATGCAGAGAAGACAGATAGTCACATAACTGTCTTAAGACACAGTTATTGGTTCATTCACAGTCAAGAGTTTTGAACATTGAAACAATTTTGGTCATTTAGTCCCGCCGACAATAATAATTGCCCCCCGGCATACTTATATATGCGTACTTATGCAGTCGGTTAAGGGAAAATACGGTATATTTAATTAGATAAAATATAATTTATTGACCCCGAAGGCATGTGCAGAGAGAAAAAAATTATAAAACATATTTTCATTCAAATGCATCAAGAAAAAATCTGCTTTTCTGCATGCTGTGTATAATACCAAGGTAGAAAAAAATCGACGCTGTGTGTAAATTCGCTTGATACTAACAAAAATACCCAAAGTACCAACTTAGTAATTTGGGTATTTTTGAAATCGATTTTACTTTTAAAATTGGTAAATAATGCACAAAAAATTATAAATTTATAGAAAATATCATTTCGGAGGGCCAACTGTCGACGGAACAACTGTCGACGGATCAACTGTCGACGGATCAACTGTCGACGGATCAACTGTCGATGGATCAACTGTTGACGGATCAACTGTCGATGGATCAACTGTAGACGGATCAACTGTTGACGGATCAACTGTCGGGTCACCATTTAACCTTATTCCCTAGCATTTGTGTCAGTGACCCATCGTCTCAACAAGGTGCCTTCATTGTTTCAAGAAGGTGGTGTCCCTGAACTGCCCTATTTCTGCAGCACAGCCTCAGGAGTTTCTTTCACCAACTTTACCTGTAGTGGCCCGCCGAATTTCTCTCCTCTGGAATGGCACTCAGTATTTTCAGTGTATAGTAAATAAAAGTAAATTTTATTAGTAAAAGGCACTATATTCATGCTTAGGGACGCGTATTTATAAAGCCTTTACCATTTCAGTCACGTTGGCGATGGTAATAGAATAAAATCTAATTTTGATAGAACAACTCTCTTTTTTTAATAAATTTTGAAGGTTATTCAAATCAATGTAATATATCATTGAAGAGGAAGTAACATTAATAATCTTAGCAAAAATATGAAAGAGTTTGTTCTCTTTTATATTTTCGTTTAGATTATTAATGTTATCTTCTTCTTGAAATAAGAGGTTCTGTTAGAGCACAATCATTTACAATCCAAACCATTTCAATCCACAGCCTTTATTTTATTAACGAGAATGGAAGTTATACGTATCTGCCAAGATATAAGTACTCGCCGATAAACTAAACAGAGGAACTCAACTGCAACGATGCTGAATTGACCGTTGACACTTTTAACGTCACTTACAGGCAGTTCAGAAACTATCTTTTGAAGCATGTCCAATGAAAATAGTAAAACAGCCTCCCATGACCGTTTTAAACTAACTTCTAATTTGCTTTTTTTCCTTTTCACCTTTTCTTATTGTGCCTAATCTACAATATACACATGTTACGTGCTTACTTCTACTATTTTTCATTACTTCTACTTAATCATTTTTATAAATTTTTTAAATCATTTCTCATTTACTGTACCATTGTGTGTTTTACATTATTTGCAATCACTGTAATATATTGGAGTACAACTACTTTATTATAACAATGTCAAATTTGTAAGGTTAAAAGTTAGGTTAGGTTGGGTTTGCCAAACAAAAGTTACTCTATTATAGTCACCACCGAGACTGAAAGGGTAGAGGCTTTGTAAAAACGCCTTCGGGACCTTCCGCTAACCAAACGACCGCACTCACCGATCTGTCAATGTCTCTATCATCCCTGAAATTTCTCACAAACTGACTTCCTCACCATTACATTGCACAGTAAATAACTTAATAATATTTTCAAGAAATAACTTTGTCATTTTTAAAAATATTTCATAAATTTGTCAGTTTGGGAGGCGGAAATGGGTACCACAGCCCGGGACAATAACCGGAAGCAACTATTGTAATTTATTTAGAATTTACGACGTAATGCTAATAATGCACGACTATAAAAATTCTTATCTTCTAAATTATTTAAAAAATTATCTGCTGCTAAAAGAAAAGTACTACAATCGGTTACTAAGCCATATTTTTGTTTTTAAATAATAATATCAAATTAAAAATAGTTTTGTTTAAGGACAACATTAAAAAGTTTATATTAATCCTGAGATAAGTTTTAGATATGTTTGAAGAATCAAGCAATTATTTTGATATGAATTTACTTTCTTCAAGAGAGAAATAAGTAAATAACGTCAGATGCTTTATTGGGGATATCCAAGGATCATAACTTATTAAAGGATTTTTTCTTTATTTCAGTATTTGGGGTTAAAAATAGTGTCATTAAGAGTTAACTTGTTGATTGAAGATGATAACTTATATATAGCTGGGACCGTTACAATTAGATACTATCGGTCTAATAGGTTGATCGGATTTACGAATTTTTAATAAACTACATAACTTTTGAAGTTGAGAATTTTTTTTAAATTTTAGAAAATAGAAAAAAATGGTATAAGGCAATTAAAAATTACCCATTAATAACCAAATACTTTTTTAAATAGCGATCACTCTAATTTATTTTCTCGTTAATACTTTTAAAGATAATTTTTTTTATTATTAAGACATTTCATCACTCCTTGATTATTTCGTGTTCGCTCATAAAAGTTTTTAATATGTACGTTAATGCAATAATCAACTATTTAAAAAAAATATATTTTATAAAATTGTTTTTTCTTCTTCTTCCTCTTATCCTAATCGGATCGGGGATCCATTGCATCGTCCTTTGCTGATTGTTCAGCCTCCGTCCATGCCAGTCCCATCCTCTCCTCACACAGTTTCTGGAGTTGCCTAGACAAACTTTCTCTGGTGCGGCTCTCTAGTCGTCTACCCTCTGGAATCGCACTCAATATTTTCTTCGGAATTTGGTCATCAGACATTCTTAGTACGTGTCCAAGTTACCTCAGTTGTGATTTTTCTATGAAAAGTCTCGGATCCTCGTGTTCTTACGTGATCCCATGTCGTAACCCCTGCCACTCCTCTCAAGTACCTCATTTCGGCAGCTCAACGGATACGGATGCAAAACGATCAAACACGCTCTAGAATACAAGCTGTCGAATGTTTTTTTTATGATACTTAACAACTAAATATCACCTCTCTTCATTATGTTTTTGGTCTATACAAACCCATTTATCTATACTTGATTGTCTATTATTACATTTGTTGATTTTTATTGACGAAGAAACTATTAGTTTTATAACAAGTTTATTATTTTGGTTAAACAATGGTGATACAAAGTTATTTATTTTCATTAAATTAAAATGATGCCTCCAAAGCGAATTTATGATTATTGAAGAAGTTAAAAATATATACCTACTTATTGCAGTAAATTCTCCGATCAGCTAGCTATTCACTGTAAAACTAGAACTCCAACATGTAGTGTAGATAGGTAGTTTGGGTTTAGTAGATGAAAAACAAAGTTGAATGAAATAAAAGCGTTGATTTTGTTTATTCACCGAAAACGAATTATTATGACTTTCAGGGAACAGGTTTTGTTTTGCAACAAAGCGAGTCAGCTCCGCTTGTCGAAGTTACGAACCAAATACACCTAAGGGTATCAACCCCTAAAACTGAAATATTGATCGGGAACAGCACCATCGATAGAGTGTTTTCGTTTTTATGAAGACGGATTGAAATTTTATTCCGGTGTACTTTCAATAATATTATGTGATTTTTCATGCATTATGTCTTTTGACGAAAAAAGGAAACTGGTTTTATTATTTGATGACGTAGAATGTAATTATGACACATCAACATAATAATAATCACACATTTACTAGATATATTATGCTTGTATTACAAATATTATTTCTTAAGGCCCTTTTTTAACATCAGCTCCAAACTCCTCCCTGAGGAAAAAATCCCTCAGGGCCTGTGTAATCTTTGAAAATGGTGTGTGAAGGCTCTTTTAAAAAAAGGAAAGAGAGGAAGTTCTGAGAAGTTAAAATGTATGAAGGGTGAGTAGAAATCAGGGGGTCGATGTGTCCAGGAGTGACGGGAGTGTGAATTCATCCCTCCCACTACAATGTCAGGCGACTGGTCGAGAGAATTTGGCTGAAGAGCTCAAATGGTTTCCCCCAACTAGTCTTGGACCCATCCGCCTCCAAGACCTAGACAAACCTCACCCCATGAACCCGGGAACCAATGCTAAGTCACCAAACTGAGTGAAACACTTGGGGTGACCTATGACAGGAGTGCTAGTTATCCTATAAATGGTTACCAGGGCGGCGGTACCAACACCCGCCGCCCATACTGAAAATTGGTTCTAACAAAATAAATGTTTTCACGATAATAATTTTAATATTACAGTAAAAATAAACGACTTCAAAAGAACAATTGAGATATGGATTATGGACATCGGGAAGAAGAACATAGATACAATTTTGCAACCAAATAAAGATTATTACTTATTTTGTGCTTTATTTTAGATATAACTTTATAATTTTCCTCTTATAATATTTTAAAATAGATATTAACTTATAATTCAAACAAAAAACATGTACAATGTGACCTTAGAACGGGTTATCCCAGTAAAGATACATTATTTCCTTAAACAATGTAAAAAAACTAATAACTAATTACCAATGATTTACATGCACATGATATATAAATAATATTATGTAGAAATGCCCTGGTGTTGAAAGCTCTCAAGCGGTGAGCTCTGGCGTTGAACAACTGTCTTTTTTCCACACATAAAAAAGATGATTTATTATTATTATCAACTCACATTTTTAATAGCCCAATAAAAAAAGTTTCGATGAAAAGTCTCGAAATAAGCCGGGTGGTACGGCAGAGAAATGCTCTTAAAATAATATAACTCAATTCTGGTTAGAGTTCACACCATGTTCATTTTCGCTGCTTTTTCTATTTTCATCCGGAAGTGAAAATTGCATATTACCAACCCGAGGCGCAAAAGCACTCATACCAATGTTAAAATTACTTTTGATTGTAAAAGTTAGTTTCCCTTAATCAACAAAGTCAACCGCGGCTCATCCCGCGCTATTTGCTCTGGCAGATTTGCATTAAAAAGTTCACTGCGGACACTTTAAAGTAGAAAATATCAACGGTGAAAGTTTTCTATAGCCACAGAAGAAAATGAAAACCAAGATTTTCTAAGAGGTGCACCAGCAAGACAGTAATGAGGTGAAGTTTGCTTTAGTGCTTGGTTTATGAAATATTTATAAGTCTTGCCACTTCCAGTAATAGAATTCAATAAGCCCTTAGTAAAACCGGTTGAGAAATGAATTTATTAATAAATGCGTTAATACTATTATTTGCACAGCGCTTTATCTGAACTTTCTTATACGACCGCTATAAAAAGAAAGTTGGTTGGTGCACGAACGAGCTTATTTTGTGAGCATTTTTAATTTATTTATTTATTAACGCCCTTTGTGGGGGCTTTTACACATGAATAATAAGTACAGTATTTATTGTACAAAATTCAATTGCCTCAGTAACAATATTTTATATTTGTTTAAAGATAAATTGAAGATGTCCACTGACTTAAAAAATTATTTCACTCCATTAGTATTCTGGGCAAAAAGGAATACATATGGTAGTTAGTCCCAGAACTTCTGCACTGAAATAAATCCTGACTTGTGGTATTACGTTGTCGTATCCGGAAACTTATCAGTTCAAGCAATACCAGACTATCAACTTAATCATTTACAATTTTTTACAAAAATAATAAGTCAGTGAAAATTCTTTTGTCTGACAATTTGAGCATATTCATATCATTTAACAGAGTGTTATAGTTCAACATAATTGCTGGAATTCCCATTTAAATATTTATAAAACGAAAGAATTTGTTTTGTATTCTTTCAACAGCATGAGTATTGTAATGTGGATTCCAGACGGGAAAATTGTATTCAAGCTGACTTCTAACACAAGCATAATACGAGTGTATAACAGTTTAATACACTTAATTCTGTTAAATTTTCTAGTTAGCCTAGTTATAAATCCTAACATTTTTAAGCCCTTAATAAATCTTTTACTACAATTTATCATCTTCAAAACACTAAAATATCTTAGGTTTTTTTTTAATTATCTCCTCACTTCTCGCAGGACCCTTGAGAAGAATAATTTCCCTAAGGGCATATGTCAGCTTTGGGGATGCTTTTTTTATGGTTCTGGAAGGAGTGAGTAGAAATATGGAGGTCAGTGTGCCCGTGAGTGACGCACGTATGAATCCATCCTTTCCACTGTTGTATGGGTCGGGAGAGTCCGGATGGAATAAAAATAAATTAAATACCAGACGTGCCGGACGCTAACACGTCAGTCTCTCCGAAACTGCACATGCGTGACAGCAAACTTTATGTTTCAGATACTTTAGAAGAATACCAAATTGTTAGGTGAGGTGAGGTGAGGTTAGTTAGGTTAAGAATAAAATGTGACAATGTGATGAAATATGAGTAAAAAAAAAGTTAGAAACTTTGAATATATTTTTTTTACATTAGCTCCAAGAGGAGCTTTCATTTATACCTAGATATCTACAGATAGGTATTGCGAATGTGCGTGGTGTTACATTTTGGGATTTTAATATTGTTTTGATATCTTGCTGATATATTGAAATGCAATTTTTTTTTTGCTGTATTTCTTTAAAAGTTTGTTGAATTGAATATTTTATTTATACATTGTTTATTGTAGGCACCTTGAACATTGAAAAGATGTTTATTATAAGACCTATATGTTCTAATTAAATATTTTACATTAAAATACGTTACACAAGATTAAACCTGAAAATCAGAAATTGCTAAATAGGTTATGAGAATTCGTCTTTGCAAGTTTTGAGACTTTGAAACATAAAAACATGAAACACATCCAACTAAAATAATGAACTACATTACGCCTTATAAAAACGATCAATTGTCAGATACAATCATAATGACAAATGCAAAGGGTTAAAAGTGATGTTAGAATCTCTTAAAATAAATGGAAGCTTTAAAAACTTGATGTAAAGTTTCTAAAAATTATTTTGGTTGTTAATATGATAAAAATAAATGGTTTTGAATTCAGAGGTAAATTTCGAAAAAAAAAATCAGTTAAGCTTTGTCCGGTTGAGGTGACGATAAGTGGGTACAAACACGAGAGCATCCTTAAATCACCAACTTCAACAACGGTCATAAAGTTATTTAAAATTAAAATTAATATTGCATTCAAATTATAATTAAACTTTTTGTCACTCTGACCCCGTTTACTTCGGCCGACAATATAGGCGACTGCTCTTATTAGCTAAATATAAACTTGCTACTAATTTTTAATTCAATGCAGTCACTTTTATGTTAAGTGGCCCGCAATGTTATTTGCATATTAAGCGGCACTATCAAGTAGACAGCAGATTAGTGGAGCACTTGCTATTAAGTGATTAAGGCGGTAGCATTCCACTCAGGAGAATATGTTAATTAAATATCGTTAAAGATATAATCAGTAGATGCTCGTACGGTAACTACTGGGGTTTACAAATCCCGCAGCTTTACGAAATTCCGCGGGATTGCAGGATGGATTTTGAAATCCTGCGGGATTACGAGATAGATTTTAGAAATTCTGTGGGATTGCGGGATAGATTTTAGAATGGTTTTGCGGGATTTTAATTAAGCGGTATTAATTTTAAATAATGCCTACGTTATTTGTTATTACGTGATTTCAATTGCCTGTGATACTAGTGTGTATTTAAAAAAAAAAACTGAAAAGATAACATAGTAAGTGTATTGGATAGCAGATGGATAAACTGCCACACTTTCTATGATGACTCATATTGATAAGATTTTTATATTGTACACGTGTTTTTTTTGCCTTCACAATGTTAAACTACAAACACGACAAATCGTGAGATTTTAGTCATCATTTTTCGACGCTGTGACGCCTGTATTGATTTCATCCAGGCTCCCATGCATTTCTTACAGAGATGAGCATAAATAACTCTATTAACACTTGTGGACACCGTATACTTTTAGCCCTATAAATAGGGAAGCAACTGGTCCAATCAGTTCGATGACATTCGCGAAGTTTGTGTTTCATTTGTAAATCCTTACCCAAGGTACCGGCAATCCTTCTCGAGAGAAGCTGGCAATGTACAATCGATGTCACTTGCGTCAATGTAAGCTTCCAGTATAGTATAATAAAAACTAAGATCGTATAAAGAAAGACTATGAAGAGTCCTCTCACCCATATATAAATTTCCACACAACTTGGTGGGACCATCATCAAGAAGATGCGCGCTAACACAAGGTATTTCCCTCAACACCTTCATCCTCAAAAAGAAACACATCTTTTTTCAAAATCACCAGTTTTGAAGTTTTCAAAATCATTTCAGCATGCTTTCGTGTAAATTTAGTATTTTTTCAATCCACAAATCGGTAGTCCGGCATATCTGCAGTATTATGTAGTAACCTCGTTATAACATGTTTGGCTGAAATGTTTGATCAGTACAGCTTTGTATTTCAGTAAGGAAATATTAAAAATATAAGCAAAATTGGCATAAAAATTACCAATGGTGTGTAATCTATTTATAACAGAATTGTAGCCTGAGACCGACGTGTAGTTGTCACAATAATACATACTAAAGAACCTTGATCCAATGGTAGGTACATCAATAAAGTCGAACAACTTTAATATGTCAGGGCTTTCTAACTGATAATAAACAATTTTATATAAAAATATAAGATCAAATTTTTTTCTTCTGTCACTTAACTTCAACAATTTCAATGAATGCAATACAAAATCATAATTTATTGATTCTAAGGGAATTTCAAGTCTAAAATTAATACACCTCAAAATTTTTCGTTGGACTTTTTCAATGATATTGATGTGAATATTCAAGACAGGTGACCAAATTGTAGAATTATATTCTAGAATGCTTCTAACGAGAGATGTGAACAGAATTTTTAATGTGTGAATATGGAGACATACGTTTGAGAGACATATGATTATTACGTGTACCGACTGATTAGCATTTAAACCTTCATATCATTTAAAAAAAATGATTTAGACGTAAAGTATAACTTATTTTTTCATTAAAAAAGAAAAAATAGTTTATAGTTGATTTTTAAGAGGCTTACAGCAGTTTAATTACAACACATTTTTCATAATTATTTTGGTTTTATTTGCAGTAGAAAACCCTAATTTATTTATGCAACTAAGTACTTTTAAATTATTTAAGTATAATAATATGTCAAATATACTCATTTAAACTTCAGTACGTATTTACTTTTTTTACATATCATCAAAAATTTCATCAGGTCAAAATAAGTTTATATTTGTAGCAAAGAATTTTTAATGAAATTAATCCAAAGAACAAGTTTATTTTTAAGCACATAAAGCAGAAATCTATAAATCGTGCAATGTGCAGTGTAATTTTCAATAAAACAAATTGGCTACAAATTACTTGCGAAGTTCCAAAATCGATTTGTGAGCGAAGTTCGTTCGTTCATTCATACGGGGCAATGTAAAACTGTGATGCAAATCGTATGTTTTCGCGGAGCAACTCTGACGGGGAAGTTGCCTTAACGATGTCGGTAATGGAAAAACGCTGGTAAATACGATTGGAAACGAAATTTATTTTTATCGTCTGACTTGATTCTTGCGCTTAAAGTAGAATGTTAAGGTATTTCGTACAAGTCAAGATTTATTTTTAAAGATTTATTTTTAAGATTTATTTTCAGCTAACGATTTACGAAAAAAATGCAATGATTGCATTACGAATTTTAAAGTTAAGGATTCAAACAGTTCTTTATAAAAAAATGAATATCAATATGAGAAACCAATTATTATGTCTCTATAAATTGATATTTGGTCGATTGATTGATTTTGGCCAGCGGACATTCACTTATCTTGTCCCCATCATATTTAATAAGATGCCGATGAATTTCAAAATCGAATCCAATTGCCCCACTGATCTCAAAAGAAAAATTAAAAAATGGCTAATGGGTCAAAACTTTTTGTACTGATATTGTTTGTAATCTTATGTATAAATACTATCTATAATTAATTTAATCTATCAGTAATTTACCT
Source organism: Glyphotaelius pellucidus (assembly GCA_936435175.1). Taxonomy (NCBI): domain Eukaryota; kingdom Metazoa; phylum Arthropoda; class Insecta; order Trichoptera; family Limnephilidae; genus Glyphotaelius; species Glyphotaelius pellucidus. The sequence goes on from OW386550.1 coordinate 32,236,555, forward strand.
GTGTTATATCTGTCTGTCTGTATATTTTATGCTTTTGTATTGTAGATACTTAAAAGTTATTCTTCTGGAACTATTTTGCTATTGTGTTTTCTTATAATATTTTATGTTTTATTAATATTGTCAAATTGACCTGCTGACAAACTGCCTTGGCAGTTTAGCGGGTGATTAAAATGAAGAATAAAAAAAAAAAAAAAAAAAAAAAAATGTAAATGTTTTTTATTTTTATTTTTTTACATTAGCTCCACCCAGGAGGCCCTGTGGAAAAAAATTTTTTTCGGGCTTGTGTCATCTCTTGGGATGCTGAATGAAGGGTCTTTTCAGGGAAAAAAGGAGAGAAAATTCTGGGAAACAAAATAGTATGAGGGGTGGATATTAATCTGAGGGTCAATACGTCCAGGAGTGATGGACGTATGAACATTTAACTTCCATTGTGGTAGAAGGCGATGGGTCGAGAGAGTCCCGTTGGAGAGGTAAGATTTCTCCATCAATAAGTCTTTCCTGATCCGGCCCACCACAAATGGACAAATGCGTGTGCCCCCAAGTCCTAGACAAACCTCACCCCTGAAACTGGGTACCTCTGCTAAGTAACCAGGCCAGTAAGCAAGGTGACCTATGGCAGGGGTGTTGGTTATCTAAAAAATGGTTCCCGGGGCGGCAGTACCCATACCCGCCTACCAAATATGTTACAATAAATAACTACAGAAAAACATTAAAACATTGAAATCACTAAGAATAAGTACCCATAATTTTTGCGTCAGCCAGTTTGAATTTATATTTTTTCAAGGTACAATTGAAAATGTCCACATCTTGTAGAGTGTTGAATGTTTTGCGCGTACTATGATTAACAGCGCCTTTGAAGTTATTTTTCACAAAAACGGCGCTCTACAATTATTATTATTATTAAATTATGGTTTACTAAAAAATCATTCGATCTGGTGTGGCGTTCAAGGCGACGAATTGCAATCCCTTCTAAAAGATATGATAAAGCAATAATTTAGTTCACAATTTTGCAAAATATAACTCAACAGTGATTTTTCTACATTGACATCAAGATATTTATTAAGTTTCCCATAACTTTTACATTTATTAATTATCGCCTATTTAATTTATTTTGCATTTATTCTATATTTTATCTTTCTTTTTATTTCATATCTATTCCATTGTATTTAGTGCTATCCATGTAAATTTCATCAAAAACAAGTTGTGCTAATTGGCACTCAGTAATAATTATTCACTAATTTGAGTGAAGAGGAAAATTTTGATTGACAGATGGAGGAATTTAATTTTTTTTTACATTTTGTGGCAAATCACGTGAAAATTTCGAACAAAGCGGAGATTTTATTTTTTTTTATTTTAAATGCATATTTACAGTAGACATCTGTACATCTCTATATATTATAAATTAAAGTCCTCCGCCGCGTCTGTCTGTCCGATCGCGATAAAATCAAAAACTACTGAACGGATTTTCATGCGGTTTTCACCAATATATAGAGTGATTCATGAGGAAGGTTTAAATATATTTATATGTCAAGGTTTTGTGTAAATTGGTTGAAATAAATAATTAAAGGAGAATGTCCGTTTGTGGTGGACAAGCGGGCTGGCAAGCGGGCGGTGTGGATTTGATTTGAATGCAAATTAACAATCGTATTGGTTATAAAGATTGGGTAACCTACATGGCGTTGTGTTTTGTTAGCCACAGCAACGCGTGCCCAGATCATTTGTTAACCAATAATAAATAATCAAGTTTATGTAAGCACATGTATAAGAATACATTTTTAAAATTGTTAAATATTCCTTTGAAAAATTATGTCAGGGACAGATAATTTAATAACAGAATCATTTTTACGGGCGATATTACCAATGGTAGGTTTGCTATGCACCTCGGAACACTAAAAGTCCTATCCCTGCGCTCTCTTGTGAAGTTTTCGGGAACATAAAACTCAAATGTTTTTAAAATATCGGAAATATAGATATTATATGAAAAATATAAATAAAAAAAAACGGTAGATTGACACTTAGGATAATGTTTTTAGACGATATTTAAGTTCAACAGTATAAAATATCCAAAAATAATTATTTTACAAACTTACCTTAACCGAGTCTGGGTGCCTGAATACGAAAATATTGAAGAGAAGTTCATCTCTGTAGCTTACCTGTGGAATAAGGAAAAAAAATATTAGATTTTGAAATAAGGTTCCAAAAGCTTCACGTAATAAGGTGCAGTTATAAACAATACATATTTTTTTTTCATTTACATCCATTTATTTGCATTTATCCATGGTCAAAATATAATTTTGTTTATGGAAATGAGTAAATAGCTGTTTATATGTTTCCAAAATGTAATCAGTTCCAAGTTTGCAATATTTCAATTTGAGAGGCGGGTTTGATAGGTACTGCCGTCCCGGGATTCATTTATTGGATAATTACCACTTCTGCCTTAGGTTATACCAGGTTCGGTACGTTTGGTGATTTAGCAAAGGTTTCTTGTTTAACGGGGTGAGGTTTGTCAGAATCTTGGCGGCGGATGCTTCTGCCCGCCAGGCCGGATCGGGAGAGAATGGGTGAGGGAGTCCCTTTGACCCCTACAGTTGAACTCTCTCGGAACATGACCTTTCATCGCAGTGGAGGGATTCATACGCCCGTTACTCCTGAGACTCTCAGTTCCCAAACGGGAATGGGAAGGCGGGAATGGGTACCGCCGCCCAGGGAACCTTTATTAGATAACCAACACCTCTGCCATAGGTCATCCCAAGTGGTTCCCTACGTTTGGTGGTTTGGCAGGGGTGCCTGAGTTAATGGGAAGAGGTTTGTCTAGGTCTTATAAGCGGATGACCAGGACACGCAGAACCCCAAATTCCTACCCACCCCTTAAACCCTTTTCCTTCCCAGAACTCTCATCTCCTTCCTTTCCTTAAAAATCTCTCCACAAAGCATCCCCAAAGATGACTGTGTGGAATTCGTGTATAAAAATACACTGACCCTGCAGATTCCTATCGACACCTCATATTTTTTCCTTTCCCAGAACTTCATCTCCTTCTTCTCCTAAAGAATACCCTCCACACAGCATCCCCAAAGACACAGACCCTTTTTCACAAGGCCTCCTATGAAGAGATAATGTTAAAAAATGTCTAAAAATCTGACTGTTATTATTTTCAAAATAGCTTTTTCAAAAATAATTTATACTGTGTTTGATATAGCAAGTACGACATTGATTGTCGAAGTAAACGTGTTTTTATTATTTATGAGTTACGTTATAAGAAAACTAGCTGGTACCCGGCATGCGTTGCCATGCCATTTAATAAATAAATTGTTTTCTCCTGCGTGTCCTTTCCCATTCGTCCCGTTCCCCTTCCGCCTCCCCTTCCTCTCCCGCGTCCTCTTCCCCTCTCGCGTTCCCACTCCGCCTCCTCCACCTTCCCTCCCCCACTCACAGGTTTCCCCTCCCAGATTCCCCTCCCCCTCCCGGGTTTTCCTCCTCCCCCTCCCGCGAACCCCCAATCCGAGTCCCCCTCCCGCATTTCATACATTCTTTCCCGGTACATTCAGTTTTCAAACAGCTCGCATGCCACCTTTTGCATATTTCATAATGCCAGAGCTCACCAGTAGTAAAATCCAATTTGGTGCAGTCGTTCGAAAGTCATGCGCGTAAATGCATTTCGGCGATTCATTTTTTAGAGATAAATATTAACTACGATGACTGAATTAAAATATATATCAACATGGTTTTCACGGCAACGATTTGTTTTGTTTTTCTTCTGACGTTAGCAATAACTCGCCTTTTTCGACAGAAAACGTAAAATAAATATAATATTTTAATATTTATTATTTCGTAACGCCAGAACTAACCTTTATATATAGCCTATATTACTCGCATATAATGTAGCTTTCTATTGGTGAAAAAATTTCTAAGATCGGTTTATTAGTTTATGCGTGAAAGCGTAACAAACAAATACACGCAGTTTCGCATTTATAATATTAGTATAGATTTAGAATTTTAGGGTAGGTACTTTCTATTACATAATTCAATTTACCAAATTCTGACACAGGCGTTTAAATACAATACCGAGCTCCTGGCATACGCCACGACACTTAATAAAGAAAAAAAATCGCTCTACTTACCCTTTCCCATTCGTCTCAGATGATGTCACTATACACGTATAGAAAACATCGCGGGCATGCACACATCAAATCCCCAAAGTTTTATCGCAATCGGACGAACGGTTAGCAATGTATGATAGCGATGCCAAAACTCACTATCGTAAATATAAACCATCGCGGGCATGCGCACATCAAATCCCCAAAGTTTCATCGCAATCGGATGAACGGTTTAGCAACGCAAAACATCTCACACACATAGACAGAAACAAACACATTTTCTATAGATCAGTAATTTTAATATCAAAAATGTCAGTTGAGCATTTTTAAATTCTTTAAAAGTTTACATAAAAGAATTTTGTATTTAAAAAATGTGTTTGTAATTTCTAATAATACCATTTATTTAAGCGTATTTCATCACCTTTCAAAACCAGTACCTATTTAGTTTTTGGATACGTTTACAAATATTCCATTTATTTGAATTTTTATTGCAAAGTCGATATATATAGAAACATTTTTACCTTTTAACAAAATACGCCAAATTTTTGAAGGGTTAAGCTTTGAGCTTTAAACTTTCAGCTTCAGGCTTGGAGCTTTAAAATTTTTGAAGGGTTAAGCTTTGAGCTTTAACCTTAAGCTTTGAGCTTTGAGCTTTGAGCTTTAAGCTTTGAGCTTCAAGCTGTGAGCTTTAAGCTTTGAGATTTAAGTTTTGAGCTTTAAGCTTTGAGCTTAAAGCTTTGAGTTTAAAGCTTTGAGCTTAAAGCTTTGAGATTAAAGCTTTGAGTTTTAAGCTTTGAACTTTAAGTTTTGAGCTTTAAGCTGTGAGCTTCAAGCTCTGAGCTTCAAGCTTTGAGCTTTGAGCTTTGAGCTTTAAGCTTTGAGCTTAAAGCTGTAAGTTTTAAGCTTTAAGCTTTTAGCATTAAGCCTTATGCTTTGCGCAAAGCTCAAAGCTTCATCCGAAAGCATAAAGCTCAAATATTAAACTCAAAGCTTAAATCTCAATCTTAAAGCTCAAGCTTAGAGCAAAAGTTCAAAGTTTAAAGGCCAAAGTTTAAGCTTAATATCAAAGCTCTAAACTAAGTTCAAAGCTAAAAGCTTAAAATTCAAAGCACAAAGCTTAAAATAAAGCTCAAAGTTAAAACTCTAAACACAAATCTCAAAGCACAAAGTTTAAAGCTCATATTTCAAAGTTAAACCTCAAAACACAAATCTCAAAGCAAAAAGCTCAATACTCAAAATTCAATATCAATTCTTAAAGTTCAAAGCTTAAAGCTCATCACGTAAAGATTAACGTAGAATGCATAAAGTTCAAAGCTTAAAGCTCAAGAATCAAAGCTCAAAGCTTAAATTTTAAAGCTTAAAGCTAAAACTCAAAGCACAAAGCACGGCTTGCGTTGCAATGCAAAGAAATCAATTGATTCTCCTTGAATGTCCTTTCCCGTGCGTCCCCGTTCACCTCCCGAGTCCCTTTCCCCTTTCGCGTTTCGCGTTGCATAAAGTTCAAAGCTTAAAGCTCAAGAATCAAAGCTCAAAGCTTAAATTTTAAAGCTTAAAGCTAAAACTCAAAGCACAAAGCACGGCTTGCGTTGCAATGCAAAGAAATCAATTGATTCTCTTTGAATGTCCTTTCCCGTGCGTCCCCGTTCACCTCCCGAGTCCCTTTCCCCTTTCGCGTTTCCCTTCTACCTTCCCCGCCTTCCCATCCCTCGTCTCCCCACCCACGTACTCCACCTCCCCCGTTCCCCTCCCCCCTGCCTTTCCTCCTTGCCACTAAAATATATGAAATACGCACATTTTCATTTATACAAATTTATAACGCCAGAACTTACCATTATAAATAGCCTATATCCTTTGCGGGCGTGCGCACAACAAATCACCAAAGTTTCATCGCGATCGGATGAACGGTATGGCAGCGCATAAAATACGAACAAACAAATTTTGATTTTTATGTGTAAGATAGGAAAGACTTGATTGTTTGTTGGTGTCCTCCCGTACGGCCCGTACGGCCCGAACCCCAGTGACGCTTACATCGTATAATACTTACATTTTTAAACTTGTGATATCTTTTGAATGGGATGTCCGAATTGAATAATTCAAAAAGTTATATAAAGGCATTGAAACAGTCTCGAATATTAAATAATTTATTTTGATAAGAATTAATATCAAGATACAAATAAAGAGTCTTTTCTAGCGGCGGCATTTCAATTAAATTTTTAAAATAAAAGAACACTTATTGTGGCGTAACTATAATAGTTAGACATACGCTGACGCGACATTTTTTGTAGATAATGATGTGTTCTACAAAGTCGTAGTACATTATTTTATTCTATCATCAACAGTTTTTGCAGCGCACGCGATGTAAAGAATATTTTAGGTAATTTTTTTACACCTTGGGTTACATTATTGGAGTTTTAGTAAGGATCCCTAATTTTAAAAAAAATATAATATAGCCTATGTTACCCGGGAATAGTGTAGCTTCCCAACGGTGAAAGAATTTTTAAATCGGTTCAGTAGTTTCGGAGCCTATTCGATGCAAACAAACAAACAAACAAACAAACAAACAAACAAACAATCAAATCCTTCCTCTTTATAATATTAGTATAGATATTACAATTGCTATGAAATATCACTAGAATACAATTTATGTGTTTTTATTATAATTATTTAAATTTAACAAGATTAAAGCTTGATTTACCATTATTCTGTTTCGCCATATTATCTTAGTTTTGCATTCCGCTCAATTCCCTAGAAATGATGCAAATAACGCAGTTTATCCGGACAAATGGGAGGCCATCTATAATAATAATAACGCGACAGAAAGCACCACAGACAGCGCTACAGCTTCCGGTCTAGTCAGTTTAGGTAGAGCTGGATATTCAGATCTATTCATCTCAATGTTGTGCGAGCTTTCTCACGGATGACCCGTTTTGCTCGCAGTTTATTTATTTTGGCATTATTTCAAGGTGTTTTAGACTGCAATGAACGGTTATTTTTAAATATAAAGCGCACTACATTTAATTTTTGTTGATAGAAGAGTAAATGGGACACTTTCGAACGATTGCTAAGCACAAAATATAAAGTGCGGTTTACCATTAGCACATATGTTATTATAATAACAACCAACGACACTGTATGTAGGACGAACCTTAAAAATTCTGGATTGTATTTTGTTCTCGAAGCAATTTGAGTTAGACCACATTGCAGTGCATAACAACTAAATAAGTATATATATTTTTTAAATTAGCTCCACAAAGGGTCATATTTGGGGATGCTATGTGGAGTGTCTTTTTAGGGAGGGGGGAGGAATGAATGTTCTGAGAAGGACAAAGGCATGAAGAATGGGTAGGAATTTGGGGGTCAGTTTGTCCAGGATGGACGTATGAATTCATCCCTCACACTGCGGTGCAATGAGACGTTCCAAGAGAGTCCTGTTGGTTGAAAGACTCTTGCAGTCTTTAGCCTGCCACGCAGTTGGTGGGAAGACGCGTCCGCCAACAAGAAAACCTCACCAAGTGAAATCGGGCACCCCCGCTAAGTTATTAAACGTACTGAACCACTTGGAGTGACCTGTGGCAGAGGTGATAGCCGCACCCCAAATTGAAATATTTACAGATAACTTAATATATAATATTAACCCAAAGATTTTTAGAGATTGTTGCCATTTTATATATTTTTGCACTAAACGAACCACATCACAGTAGCTTTCATAGTTTTGTATTTTAAATATTTTATTTTCACGGGGGACAGCTGTTTTGCCTTCTGAAGATTGAATCAAGATGTTTTTGTGATATTTCTTTGATAAAGCATCAACCATCACGCGTTAAAATATTAAAAAGGTAGTCCGGTAAATCTAAATAACTATATATTATTTTTATATGATACAGTGCTTCGGAAAAGAAAGAAAAATATTATATAGAAATGTATTATTTTTGCATGAATATTTGAATATATACAATGCGAATATTATGTTTGAAGAATTCACTTAAGAAATAGAGATATTATTCATTTCCATTTCAAAATGCGTACTCAATCGTTCTTCGCCCCTAAAAATATCATGCCCACCCGGAAAATTGAAAAAATGTAAAATAATTCAATTTTGATAGGCAGAAAAATGAAATCCATTACGAAATATTCGAGAAATAATTTACGTCGGAGTTTTTTCATGTCTGATTATCATGCAAATTTAATCAAATGCTACCTTATTCTTTCATTTTTCTACGCAGAAAAGATCTTTGATAATTAAAAGAGCCTAATGAATTAAGTGTAAATTAATATTCTTTGCACATAGGTAAAGCTAGACTTTCTTTGGAGACAAAATTTTCTTGACACTTAAGAACTGAATAAGCCAGCACGATATTATAGAACAATTTGAGAATTAATAAGTTTTTAGTAAAGTTTTGCTACTTTGAAATGGAGATCTGAATATCAACACTCAGTTATTTAACTCTTCAGTTTGATACTGAAGTTTCTCATAAAGTTTTGGTGCACTAAGGAGAAATTAGTTTTAGACATAATGTGCAAGTAATACATAATTCGAGGAACCGGTAATAAACTAAAGAGAATGACCAAAGTTTCACACTACGTGTGCTGAACAATATTATTTTCAATAATAACAAACTATTAATGTAACGAGAGATGGAATGGCTGGTATGGATGTTGAAAGGAGGGTATATGCAGGTAACTCCATCAATGGAGGACCGAAGGCGGTTGACGCTAACAAAAAATGTCGAAAGAAGCGAAGCTAGCAGTTTACCCAGATACATAGGAATGAGTGTATTATATAATACATAAAGGGTTTTTCACTTAAGCGCTTCAAAACTTCAAAATTAAATAAAGCAAAGTGTTTGTGAGATATCATCGAAATTTTTTATTTGATTGATAGGTCTATTGATGCCATTATGTATGTAATATAACATTGTTCAAATATCCGCCACAGCTTCTTTGGGTGGCGCGCATCCGACAAGTCTAATTTTCCATGACTCTGGCGCATAAATCAGACTGAATTTGATCGATGGCACGGGTTGTGTTGGTTTTGAGGGCCGCTGTGATTGTAGCTTATTTGCATAGACCCGCGACTTAAGAAAACCGCCCAAAAAAAAGTCTAACAGGGTCAAATCGCACAATCTCGGTGGCCAGTTCACATCACTTCCACGTGAGATTTTCATTAAACAATGTTAAACAATTAATTTAATTTTAAACAATTTTATCATTTGCACGTGTTTTTAACGTTATATCCATCCATGGTGATTTGGCAAAACAGACTGAACTGACAGCCAATTTGACAGATGTCGCTTCAACAGTCTGGCCGTTATCAACTATCGAAGTTTGGAAGTCCCAGACCTTACAACTGGCCGAACAAGGATGAAAGTAGACTGAATACTGTATAAATGAGATCTCTAAGGCGTGTGATAAAACCATGAATGATCATATTGTGAGAAATGGGGAGATTTGAAAATACTTCAGGGCTGATGTAAGCGCAATGAGTAAGATTAAGAAAGGGATGCTTGGATGGTTAGGCATGTAGAGCACATGAATGACGAAAGGAGTGTAAGTAGAATATATGACGCAAATATATATGTCCATCGATACTTGAGTCTAACCATGTCAAGAGTCAAAATAATAGGAGTATCTATGAGACGATGTACGAACGTGAATGAGGCAAGGAATGTATGCCAAGTCCATGGTTCGTCCTCTCTGCCTACACCTGCTGGGAATCGGCACGATGGTTAGTTAAAGAACGTGTATATTACTATACTTCTTAATTCATATGACTTGTTTAAAATAAAATCACCATTTTAATTTGTCATTTTTTTGCTTTTGTTGGGCGGTTACAAATATTCGATACAACGATCCAAAAAATGTGAACAAGTTAGAAATATTCAAATGCGTATTTTTGAGGACAACATTGCTTGTCACCCAGGTCAACGAAAATGCTGATGACAAAATAATACAAAGAGCTTTCACAGAGCCGTTTTTGTCAAAATAAAAGACACTACGCAAAAATATTGCCTTTTTAAAACTTTTAATTCGATTTTTTTTTAAATTACAAAATAGTGTTAATTCGAACCAGACCGGTAGTAAAGTTTAAAGCAGTATAACTTACTTAATATTACAATGAGTTTTCAAAAAACGCGAATGATTGTCAAAAAGGCTCGTAAAGTTGCTGCAGTTTTTGATTTCGTAACTTTTAAACTGCAATTCCTGTCAAAGTTGTGCTGCCATTCTGGCATACAGGAAAAGTTTCACGTAATTGTTAGAGCCTTTTGCACTAACGAACCAAGTAAATTTTAAGAGGGTCATTATGGTGGTTAGCGAACATGAATTAGGAGTTTGAAAATATGAAAATCGTTAGTAATTGGTGTTATTTCATGGTGTGCAGAACTGCAATGATTTTGAAAAACTTTTACGAGAATTTTGTCATAAAAGAACTCAGAGATTGTTTTTCATTAGTTACATTTTTTAAAACAAAACTAAGGTTTCATGAAAGTCATGAACTTATTTACATCAAACTAGCGATTTCCCGACATGCATTGCTATGCCATTTAAGAACGAAATTGTTTCTCCCTGCGTGTCCTTTCCCATTTGTCCCGTTCCCCTTCCACCTCCCTTCCGTCCCCTCCCCTTTCCCGCTTTTAATATATTCAATCCCGGTACATTCAGATTTTCAAACAGCTCGCGTGCCACCTATTGCATTTTTTTTACAAATTTTCTATCAAATTTGGTACCTAACATAGGACATAGGTACCAATTTAACAGAAATATAAATTTTGATATGCTTCAAAGTATACAATTTTGGTTAGTACCATAGGTGAGAATAAATTCATGAATTTTAATTTAACAATCGATGGTTTGCAAAATGTCATTCTCAATTTGCGACAGTTTTGTAAGAGTTTTTGTAATGATTAAAAATAACTTTTCGTTAAAAATATCTATCCGTTTGTTAAGTTAGGGTCGAGGGTTTTTTCAGGTATTTTGGGGCTCCAGACCAGAGGTGGCTGTCAAATTCAATGGTGGGGCGCACTTGTGATTTGTACAGGGTTAACAGTTGTGTACTGTTAAAGTATCTGCGGGCCCTGTGTAGTACGCCCAGTTTTTGAGAGGCTAACTTAACTCTGGCTTCGATGGAGCCCCCATATCTGAGCTGGTCACTTAGAGTTACACCAAGCATGACAAGCATGAGACTAGATTTTCATTTCGATCCCTTTTAGACGTAATTGAGATATGATTGGGTCTTTGAAACATTAAATTCAACGAGATTACTTTTACCCCAAGAGAAAACACTCTCGAGGTAACCGTCCATTCTTTGCTTCAAAGTCCTCCGTCGTTGGAATTTGTGAGCCCTTTGGGGGCTTGTCAAACAAAAAGCTATCAAGGACTGTACTGTCAATGTAACAATGAATTGGTGCACATGACAAAAGGTCTTTAATGCATTTGAATGAAAATATTTTTTATACTTTTTGTTATTCTGCAGTACATCTACAATGCACAACCTTCGGAGACACTTGGCTACATTTTACAAAGCAATTTGGTATAATGAATTTTCCCTAAACCATATCGTATGTAAGTATGCCAGGGGCACAATAGAGAATTCCAGTCCATTTTTTTTTATGAATAATGACCTTCAAACTTAAATAACTGTATATTTATTTTTATTTTTATAGTTAGTTTTAATAGTTAAAATAAATGTCAAAGTTTTAATTTTTCAAGATCCCCCGAAAACCACCGAATCTAGTGTGACATCATCATGACCAACCGAAGTATGAATTTTGTAGGGAACTGGAATCAGCTGTTCGACTCCCGCCATTTTTAATTTCAGCATTGGAGCGTTTTCATAGACATTACTGGGCAATACGATCGTTTTTTGTACAGTTAAAGTTTTTGAATATTTTAAATAATATAGATAAACTAATAGAGATACTTTATTTTTGATACTGAATTATTTAGGCCTAAATAATGTTTCAATAAAAACAAAAACTATTATATGTCCAATTCTCTATAAACCAATAACACGGAATGTCGAACGGCTTGCGTCTTACATTTCTATTGATTTCTATACAACTTTGACCCAGGTGACGCTGCGCGGTGACGTCACGCCGCCAAAATCCAGCATTAGGGTGTTTTAATGACACGTTTTAAAATGGACTTTTTAATATTTTTTTAAAAACTCTACGTTAAATATTATGTAATAAAACTTATATATTCAGAATCAGCGTATATTGGTCTATATGAACATGTTTTTTAAAGCCATAATATTTTTCACTGGAGTTCCTTATTGTCGAGGAACAACTATCATGGAACCTTAAAAACGATTCTAGAATGGTCGCTATTATGGATAATCGTTAATCGCATTGTAAATGTACACAAATAAGCTTGGGAAATGTCTGATTCGAGGTCATTAAATCATGTTGTGTCGTACAGGTCACATTGATTTATGACCTTAAGCACAGAATAGAACAAAAATAGTTGATTGTTCTCTAGTAATTACCTGGTTTATTTATACTGTGGTATTTCAGGTATTTTATTAAGGGTGCTAGCGGTTACATAACAATGCGTTCCAGAAATAATTACTTGCAGCGCAGGCTGCAGCTGTTATTAATTTGTGTCGAGATGGGAATTCGTATAACTGCCAATATGATTACTAACGAATGCTTATGTAATATCAAAAGAGATCGAATAAATATGCAGGTTTTTTTTAAATATTTATGTTTCTTTATTTTAAAAATAACTTAATGATTAAAACCTAAAATCGTAATATTAATTCATTGAAGACAATATTAGCGACTCTCAAACGATAATTTGAAACAGAAATATGAGAAAAAGATTCCATCGCATCGACGTAGCTCTTAGTCAAAGTATGATAGTGTTAAATATGACCATAGAGGATAGAGTCGAATTAGCTTAGTGGTTGGAGTAGAGCCACGCCAAGGGTTAGGCCTTGGGTTAATTTCTCAGAAGCAACCGAATATTTTTCTGTTTCAAATTTTCGTTTGAGATTCGCCAATATTGCCTTTAATGATTAAATATTAATTTTGGTGAGTTCTTCCATACTTTATATTGTATTAATGCTTAAATTTTGCCAGAGTATGATTTTTTTTATATCATTTGATGTTTTAACAATACCAATAACAAACAGCATTGTATTTTATAAAGCTACATCTAGGGTGGTAGTATTAATGAGTATATAACTGCTTATATTTTGGTACCCTTGCTATTAAAATAAATTATTGATTAAATTAAGATTAGATTCGATTCGATTAAATTAGATTCGATGGTCTCTTCAAGATCGATACAATAATAATAAATTTTAATACTTATGTAAAGATTATCTAAGTGCTTACTTTTCTGTACTCTCTCTCTCTTTTGAACTATATTCTATTACTAGCTTTTCCCCGCGGCTTCGCTCGCATGGTATTACGGGAAATTACTGTAGCGCTTGCACTTATCAATTATCTCCCCCCCCTCCACCCCATCCCCTCCCGCATTCCATATATTCATTCCCTTACATTCAGTTTTCAAACATCTCGCCTACCACCTAAATTTCATAATGCTTATAGCTCAAAGAAAAAAAGAATTACTTATCCAATTTTGTTCATTCGTTCGGAATTTATGCGCTTACAAACATTTCGGATGTTTATTTTTCTTTAAATATTTGGAAGTTCGTTAATATAATAAAAAAAGACTCTATTTATCATTCAGTCTTTATAATCGTTACGAATTATATTTTTTAATATAGGAACTCTCATCTGACATTTATTCCAAGCTTGTCCAAAAAAAAAAAACGAATTCTAATATTTGAATTTTCTGCAGTAGTAGCTGACTGAGTACCTACCAGCATAGAGCCCAAAAATATATCAACATTGTTTCCATGGAAAAGATTTTTTTCTGACGTTAGCAAAAACTCGCTTTTGTTAGCGACAGAAAACGTATAACAAATATAATATATTAATATTTATAATTTCATAACGCCAGAGCTTATCATCATATATAAACTGTAGTCTGCGCATATAATTTAGCTTTATATTGGTGAAACAATTATTAAAGTCTTTATATTGTGTCATAAACAAACTCGAGCAGTTTCGCATTTATAATATTAGTATGGATAAATGTATCGAATGGTATATTTTTTTTTTTACGATAATGCAACTCATGTATTTTTATTTTTCCATAAATATGTTGGTACTATTAATAATAATATTTGGATGATTTATATAGCGCCGTTTTTGTGAAAAATCATCTCAAGGGCGCTGTACAAACTTACTATATATTTCTAAAATCTAGAAAAACTACAAACTAGACAAACAATTAAAAGCAACTTATGTTCATACGAAAATATATGTACAATGTCTCGACCAATGAACGCGATGCTTCCTAAACATATATACAGGATCATTTTTACCTGAGAGATCGCTTGAATTTAACACTATTTATTGTCTATTAAGAAATTTAGATAGTGTTCGCACGCAGAGGACATTATTGTGAACACTTGTTACATGTATTTAAACCTGAAATATATTTTTTTAATATAAGTATATAATACATTTTTCAATGAGTGTATTTTGGAAATCAAAAGCAACATTTTATAGTGGGCGGTACAGTAATACAAGGATTTGATCTTCCTAAATGTAATTCGTCAAGAGACAGATTAATATGTAGAGATTCAATTAATTTTTTCAAGTTTTTTAATCGCTCTTTTCATCTCGCATTGTTCTTTAAAACTTGCTTTAGAATCAACTATCCATGTTTAAGTTAATAACAAAATAAACATTGTAAATTTATATTCCTCCATAACAAATTTCATACTACCTTAAGTACTTCTGTTTTATCATTATTATACTAAACTAATTAACTCCTTTGTACAACTTTTCATTATAATGACACTACTTACCTATAAATTGAACCTGTTATATTATAAATGTCCCGTTTATTATGCTATATACTACATGCTTATACTCCTGAATAACCTATGTATCTTTTATAGTGTGGTATTGTAAAAGCCTTCAAGGCGTGTTTAAATAAATAAAATACCGTCAGTATCGGCCTGGTGAAAGACTACCATTCTGAATTGCAACGTTACTTTATATGGCTTTAGCCTTTATGGTGATCAGATCTGAATAGTTAAATAATTTTATACCTTCCTCTCCCCACTTCCTTCGACCTCACAACATACCCTAATGGGAGATGCCGTAATCTCATTGGCTCCAGACGGTTGGGAACAGTTGAGGCTCTATTGCGGTTTTCACATGAAAAACAAACACCCAAAAGCAACTCACACAATTAAAGGCTTTATTATGGTTCAATTTCTCAGAGCTCAAAGGCCCATTTATGCAATTCTAGCCCCGACCCCTTCTGCATCTGCTCGAGAACACATCAGTCGAGTTCAAGTGCCAAAAGATGCACATGCCAAACAGTAGACATATTGGTGGCTAACCACAAGCGTATAATGCTACACATGAGTTCAATGGTATTAATAAATTGTCTTATGTTTCATCTTAAAATGAATTGGTACAAGGGGAGAAACTATATTGGATCCATTTTTTTAGGGACCCGGTGATGTTTTATCGAATGAATGGGATTCTTCTTTGCCCAGATTGTTTTTTTATCCTTTTTAAGCCTTTGACCCTGTTTTTATTTTTACGACATTTAAAGTGGTTTATAAATTTTTAATTAAGAAAATATTGGCGAAACTCAATCAATCGAAAATCTGTAATAGAAAAATCAAAAAAAGATACTGTCACATCAGGTCTTATTAAATAATGTCTCATTAATTAAATATTACAAATTGAGGTTTTACTCATTAAGTTGAAAGTTAATAAATTTTCATCATTGACTTGCGGAAAAGTCGAGAGATGTCGCATATTAAATAAAATGGATAAATTTATCCAAGACACTATCTAGATTGCATTTAGTTCTGGTTGATTCTTGCAATCACACACAAAGGTAGCAGCCCAAAATTTGTACACGGTTAACATTAATCACATGAGAACGGATCGTTTCTGCAACTCGTTCTTGAGTTCAACAGCTCGGCTGTGGACCGATTTTCCGGCCTCTGTATTTCCTCGAAGACCCTCCAAATTATTTTCCTCAGGGCCTCCTGTGTGAAGTTAATATAAAAAAGCCAATAAAAATATGCTTTAAGAAAATGAAGATATTGTTGGTAGTTCTTAATCAAAATATGATGATAAATTTTTGTTATTGGTTTTTGGGGTATTACGCCGTGTTGCGATACCTCCTTCTTTAGCCAACGTTTCGGACAGCGTTACATTGTCCATCATCAGGGCAGATCTGTAATTAACACAATTACACATCTGCCCTGATGATGGACACTGTAACGCTGTACGAAACATTGGCTCAAGAAAGAGGTAGCGCAACACAGTACACCCCAAAAACAAATAACGAAAATACTTTTGGCCGCGAAAATCTTAAGACCTATGATGATACAGTTATAAATGACCGAATCAGATAGGGACACGTTAACTCAGTTGGTAGAGTTGCGGTCCGGAAACCCGAAGGTCCTGGATTCGAGTCCCAGATGTGACGTATCTTTATCTAATTTTTCTGTTTCAGATTTTTGATTGAGTTTCGCTAATATTGCCTTCATTAATTAAATATTACAATTTGATGTTTAACTCATTGATATATAAATATTTTCATTGAAACTCGATTTATTTAGAAAATCAGTTATGTTCTGCATTTACGGTTAAACAATTAAATCCTCGACCACGGGGGCCGTCGAATTGTGTAGCTATTTTGATTATATTTTAATATTTCATTAAAATTAAATTTGATAGTTTTATCAAGTTCTGCAAGTATTTCAATGTGTATTTTTGATACAGCTGGTTCTGTTTACAATGCCATTTTCAAACTGTGGCTAAATCCACTGTTAGGCGATTTATTTACAAGATTTTAAATGTCAATTTTCGAAGGTGTCTATATTGATTTATTATCGGTTAAACCAATTTGCTGATAAACTAATTGAGATTGTATTATGTAGGGTTCGGAATCTGTTTCCCCAACTAAGTGTTAAGGTTTTCTTAATTGTTTTATAATGACGTTATTGCTATGACTCATTCACGTACATTATATTTTTTAGGTTTTGTAAATAAACTAAGCAGTGGGGAATAAATAATTTTCCTTTATTAATTAGCGTTACATTGTGGTTATTCTTTCGTTTATTGATTTCTAATTGTTCAAGCAAATTTAATCTTAGACTTTTCCTTTCTATATGGTTTTGGTCTTGTAAACCGAAACAGCTGTTACAAAAATACATACTAAAATACTTGCAGAACCTGATAATAAAACTATCAAATTTAATTTTAATTAAATATTAAAACATTAAATATAGTTCTACGAATTGAACACAAAAACAATTAATAATCAAATTTTACCAGTTTTATTGCTTCAGGGGTCGAAATAGGAATGACGAAAGGCATTCGTTTTAATAAATCATCAAAACATTTCCGAACTATTTGAAGCGGAATGAACATTGACTTAGTAACGGTAATACCTACGAGAGTGATGTCACGAGTTTACATTGCACAGTGAACGTACATTTCCTGCAAGTTTCACATATCCAAACTATAAAAATAAAACGTTTTCCTGATGGGAACCAACGAGTGGGAGATGCTCCGTCAATATTGGAAAATGGATCTCAATTTTCAAAGCTAGGTACTTCAAACTGGCATCCAAAGAGAGATCACATTCCGTACACAGAACAAATTTAAACTTTCTCACGAATGTTTGATGAAGTAACTTGAAATATCGAACTAATTTCTAAGATTAATTTGAATTAGAAAACTTGAATCACATATTATATAAATACTAGCTGATCCGGCCATGCGTTGCTGTGAAGTGAAATCGAAACACAACGCCATCTCCTGGATGGTTACCCAATGTAGATAACCAAGTGTTTATTTATTTATTTTTTATTTACTTATTAAAAATACAAAGTAATAAAATATGACAACAAAAATAAAATATTATACAGAAAAAAGAAAAGTCAAAGGACTTTTCAAAAAATTTCAAAGGACTTGCGGAGCTTTAGGATATTTTTTGATTTTTTAAAACTAAATTTTTTTGATGTTTTAGATGCAGAGGCAACTTTTTATCACTAGCGCTTGAGGAAATAAGACCTTTTTTTTCGCCATACGGTGGCGGCTCATACTAATATACACCCTGCTTGATTCATATAAATAGATAGATAGAAAATAGTAGATAGATTTCGTTTGAAAATTTGCACTTTTTAATATTTCTATTTTTGAAAATGACAATTCACTGTGGAATTCCATTATAATATACTAGCTTTTCCCCGCGGCTTCGCTCGCATGGTATTACGGGAAATTACTGTAGCGCTTGCACTTATCAATAATCTCGCCCCCCCACCCCACCACCATCCCCTCCCGCATTCCATATATTCATTCCCTTACATTCAGTTTTCAAACATCTCGCCTACCACCTAAATTTCATAATGCTATAGCTCAAAGATAAAAAGAATTACTTATCCAATTTTGTTCATTCGTTCGGAATTTATGCGCTTACAAACATTTCGGATGTTTATTTTTATTTAAATATTTGGAAGTTCGTTAATATAATAAAAAAATACTCTTTTTATCATTCAGTCTTTATAATCGTTACGAATCATATTTTTATTATAGGAACTCTCATCTGACATTTATTCCAAGCTTGTTCAAAAAAAAAAACGAATTCTAATATTTGAATTTTCTGCGGTAGTAACTGACCAGTAGACTGAGTAGGTACCTACCAGCATAGAGCCCAAAAATATATCAACATTGTTTCCATGGAAAAGATTTTTTTCTGACGTTAGCAAAAACTCGCTTTTGTTAGCGACAGAAAACGTATAACAAATATAATATATTAATATTTATAATTTCATAACGCCAGAGCTTACCATCATATACAACCTGTAGTCTGCGCATATAATTTAGCTTTATATTGGTGAAAGAATTATTAAAGTCTTTATATTTTGTTATGCGTGAAAAGGTCATAAACAAACTCGAGCAGTTTCGCATTTATAATATTAGTATGGATTATAATAAAAATAAATATTAAGTTTTTTTTCACTTTTTTCCACGTTTCAGCTCGCTAGAGCCATCTTCAGACTGGTACAAAATATTCTTAGTCTACGGTTTATATACACAACATATGAGGGAGGGAAGCGGGGTGGTCTTAAGGATTTTAATCTATTATACTAATTACATTTGTAACTAAGTCGTTTTAGACTGTTGAATTTCTAAATATTTTGGTAATTCCAGTGGGCTAATTGGGTTTGTAGCTCTCTTCAATATTGTTCAGGAAAAACCTTACAAGTAAAATGAATTATTAATGACCTTATTTTATTTTCAAATTGTTATTTTATTTAGGATGCATGGGATTTTTTTTTTTAAATTGCTTTTTAAAGGGATACATGTTTACATTGGAGTAGGAATGGTCATTATATTAACTAAACACATATTTTAATTTCGAAATTATTACGAAAATTAGAATTACAAATTAAAGTGGAAAAAAGTTTTATATTTGTTTTTATTATAATATATGAAAAATTGCCTTTTGAGGCTTCACTTATTAGGTTATGTTATATTAATAACTCGTCAAATTTAAAGTTACCTTATTTGACTTCATTAAATACTTTTGCATAAAATAACTGAACGTAACCCACATATTCTTAGTAAGAAACATAATATTTAGATATGAATAAAGATTACTCTTGCGAGATTAATTGTGCAGATTTTCTCAGAAGGTTTGATTAATTTGGGAACATTTTGTAATAATTATGAAAGTAAGAGATACCTTTAACCTTAAAAAGTTATAATAAAATTGAATATTCATTAAGGATAGGTTGTTCATAGAAATTGTTCAATTCATCAAATTTAAAAGATACTTCTCACGTTCTGCGAAAGTTATATTCAAGTTCTGTTATTTTATTTTTATTTTGAACTAATTGTTTTTCAGAACTAATTTAAAAACAGAACTTTTACATAACTTCAAAATTAACTTTGAAACTTGATGAATTGTTCAAATTCTGTGAAACAACTGGCCTATTTATTATTTTGTGTCTCGTTCTTTTTCGTGTTTCGTTTAACCACTAAAGCGCTTTTTACCACAATATGGCACTATTTAAAATACCTCGGATTGCTTTGCTGCCAATTTTGGCAAATTTTCCCTTAGTTTTAAGTAATTAAGTAGAAGTTCATTTTTGTTATAGAAATGAGCAACAAAATTTTGTTTGCATTCATTTTTTTCAAAGGTCATTGCTTTATAATTATGCAAGCATGGGGTCAGTAAACTCCCCAAGCTTTCTGAGATATTGATCTTAGAACAATATTAGTGATTCATGAATCCAACTCTAAGAGAAAACAAAATATCACAAACAATGGCAATCCGACACATATCTCAATGAAAAAATCGGTTCCACCAACCTTAATGGTTGGTTTCTGCAGCATCGGAAAGCCTCTGGAATAATTTCATCCGCACGTGGTTCAATTTCCGTAATTTTCATAACTTGAAAACTTGCACAATCCCTTGTCAAAGTTTACACAACCAGATAAAAATTCAAAATGAATTAGCAAAATTCAAAACCACAGAATGATATGAATTATTGTTCACCTTGTCACAATAATAACAGTTCGAACTGCATTTTTTATGTAAAAACGACAAGCGAGAGACATCTATATCTTGCAGTCGATAATAATAATTGGCAGTTACTGGAACCACATTGTAGTGTTGCCAATGATTCAAAGAGGGCGCGCCAAACACCATCATTGTGATATGAATTAATTAATAATTATTATTTTTGAATAAGAAAACACATTTTGATGCACAACCAGTCATTTTTGAAAAATATGTAGATAGAACCTTGGCCAACATTGACGAAGTATCACATGTAATCGTATAATCATTTACATTCGATAACAATTTTAAATTAAAGTCCCAAGCTCCCTGAAGTTTACGGTAATATTATTTTTTAATAGAACCCATTTTCATAACCACGTATGCGTGTCAGGTAATTCTAAATATCGAATCAGCAAAGCATACCAACATCCAAATGTTTAACTATTCTATCTAAATCAGCATACATTATTTATAAATGAATTTACATAAATGCGCATGTGATATTGAAGGGAAATGTATATCTACGTGGTTCGTTTATTGATTCAAGGATCCTCGGGAGACTTCAAATAATTAATCAGCGTGTTTGATGTACGTTGGAGTTAAATCACGTTAGTTAATTAACGTAGAGCAGATGACAAAAAACAATCACTATTTTAATCGCACGTTAGAAATTCGTCACTTCATTTGGATAGGGTTCTAACTGCACTCAACCTTGTTCTGAGATATTGGGTGTCAAAGTTTGCAAATGCGATTTCTCATAATCTATTTAACAATTTCTTATTTTGAGGTTCAATCTTTCGTAAAGTATATTAATTTAAAATATTTTAAAGGAAAATATTCAAATATAATGTGTAATTAGTGGTTTAGAACATACCTAAACTTGAAGTTAGAACTGTGTGCAACCAGTTTGGGCATAATAATTCATTGCACAAGGTTCTAATTATCTTTGGAACCTTGTTCAACAAGTTTGGTGTATTTTTTGTAGTTGGAATCAGGTAAATTGGAATAAAATTTCACATAGTGAATAGTGATTTAAAAATATTTATTTAAAACATGTTATTTTTATTTTTGAAGCAAATATTATTGATAAGAATGAAAAAAATATATATATTTCCTAATACAGCAGTTTTTTCTTCATTTTTTAAAAAGGGCAGAGTAATATTCCCTATCTGGTAGTGGCATTAATGAAAACATAGCTTTTATGTCTGCTTTGAACGCCTTGACTCCTCACCATCCGTCCTTCTAAAAATGCGATTAGTTAGATTCCTTTCGGTCGAGGTTATTGTACAAGTTTTTTGCCATTCATATCTAAGGACCAATAAATAAGCTTTGAACAAATTAATCTCTTCGCTCAGATTCTGATATGTTTTGACTACATATGAGATGACATAAACCTAGAAAGTCTTTAAATTTTTAACAATGCAGACTGGTGATTCAATTTGCTGATAGCAAAAGCCCATTGTTTAGGGTTCCTAGGACATCTCCTTCTTTTTGTTTGAGTTAGGTTCATTAGCATTGTTGATAGATATAAATTGAGTTCGTTGTGCAGTTTAATTGTTAGACTTATTAGCTTATTCTTTAATAACAATATCATTTTGAAGATCAGAGCTCCTGGAAACATTATATAATTTTCCTATTAATCTATTATATTTAGTACCAACCCATTTTAAAAGAATATTTAGAAATTTCAAGCAGTAAAATGAACTATCTATACTGGATCATGTTTACTGTGGAAGTAAATAATGAATACTACATTCTCGTCATGAATTTGTTCTTCAAAATAAATAGCATGTGTTTGTTTCTTAATTTTTGATACATTGTGAACTTCATACGTTGACCTGTTGATAAATAATAATATGAGAGTAAGAACATGTTTGGTGTTTAATGATAAGTAAATAATGCAAATATTCAGTATTGTTATTATTGCAAATATTCAGTTTATAAGAAAATACATTAAAAAACATACTTTTTAATGAGGGCCGTCCACATTCACATCTTTGCGAGAATATGATTGTTTTTCACTCCTATTTTGATGAGTCCCGGAAATATATAATAAAAATACATCAATACACACTTGCTAATTAAATTATTTGATGTTAAACATAGTTACAAGCGATAAAATCATTTAGATTTATTCACCAAAAATACTAAATTTAAAAATACTAAATATAAAAATACTAATAAAATATTTTTGGCTGTTTCTTCATTATTATGACCAGTTTTTTCAGAAAAAGGTGGATTGCAAACTTCGTCTGATTATAATAACTCACTCGCACTTTAAAGTTATTATAATGATGTCAAATAGACTGTTTTATACCGAAAATAACATACACAAAACTTCGAAAACCAACAACATTCAACTGCACCGCGTTTTCCTAACAATCACGCAATCAACAACTGTCAGATGCGAACAAAACGTCGGTTACACAAGGTCCATATTGACGATAGAACCTTGTCAAAGTGAAAACTTTACATTTTTTTCTCGGGATTAAAATTTCTTTGGTTCTAACTTACTATTGAACCTTGTAAAATGAATTATTATTTAAAACGCTTGAAGTTAGAACTTTGTAATACTTATATCTACGAAAATACAACACGGATGGTTCTGAAAATTATTTTGATTATAGAAATAAGCAAAAAAAATGCTTTGGCATTCAAAGGTCATTTTTGAAAAAAATGTCAGTTAGAACCCTATCCAAATGAAGTGACGAATTATTGTTGACATTGTCGCAATTTTCAACAAACATTGTAAATTCTTTGCCCGGTTAAGCTCTACACCAGTTTTTACATTTGTATTACTATTTACCAAAAAATAACACAATGACACCCCTAATTAGGTGCTGTTGTAAAGCAGATGAAGACAAAGCAAACTTTATATTACGTGATTATTTAGATTTCATTTTAGAGGGAATAACCAGGCAAAACCGGATATATGTTATTTTTAAATCAAATTTTAGACGTAATGACTCTTTTCCACAAAAAAATTATAAATTGATTTCAAAAGACTGTTCTTTTATCTAGTAAAGCTATTTTTTAAATTTTGAGAAAATATGTTTATTTTTAGAACAAAAAGATTTTACCGTAGATTGTTGGCAGATTTGTTAAATTTTCAAACAATTTTTTTTTATTATACAACATACTTTTCAAATCATATAAATCATGCAGTAAAATAAATCAAGAAATTATTTGGGAAAGCTGCTTTTCAAAATTTTAATTTTAGTTTAAATAAAATCATAAAAAAAGATCCGCGCTCTTGTTTTGTGACGAAAATACTTCGGTTTTTTTTTTTTTTTTTTTTATTGTTTTTGAGGTGTAATGCCGTGTTTCGCTACCTCCTTCTTTAGCCAACGTTTCGGACAGCGTTACAGTGTCATAAACCATCAATATAAACAGAGACGACGGAGCTAAGCTCAATAGTTCTTGGTATCCAGTAATTGACGGCTACACCAAAGCTAAACGCAAAAAACCATTCTGAATTTTTTCTAACACCAGCTCATAGAGAAATGGAGCTGGCAGCACGGTATCGCTTCGACACACATAAGTAAACACTCTCACCAATATCATTTACTCATCTGCCCTGATGATGTACACTGTAACGCTGTCCTAAACGTCGGCTAAAGAACGAGGTAGCGAAATACGGCATAACACCCCAAAAACAATAACAAAAATACTTTTTGGCCGTGAAAACCTAAAAACATACCATACTTCAGTTTGTTTATTTATTTACGGTCTTACAAATTAATATATTTAAAAAAAATTAACATCCTTATTTTGACATTATTGAAAAATTATAAATACTTATGATCAAACAATAATTACATAAAGCACATAACTTTAATTATTTTATCATCACAAGTTTGAGCTTTTTTTATTGTGGGTTTTATTTATCAAAGCAAATTTGGAATGAAATAAAATTGATATTGAGTCATTATGTGAAAATGCTGAAATGGAAAATAATTAATCTTTCTCATCGGAACCGCTCTGTACCGTTGCAAGGGTACAATTGCAAGATCATCTTTCGACGAAATTTAAATTCTCGGCCGCTAGTTAATGGCTCTTAACATAGTAATTTTGGTTGTCGGTGATGTAATGTAATGATATTGTACAATATGCGTGAACTTTTGAAAAATGCAACAAATAAAGTAGGAGTCAAAATAATTTTATTATTAAATATTTTTTTATTCAACATATATATTTCTTTATTCCAAGTGTTTGATAGATGCTTAGATGAATTGATAGAGCGAAAATATATTACTGAGACTACATGCGTTAACTAGGTCCAGTGCATACAATTTACCGATCTATTCATATTCACATTTTTGAATAGCTATCCTTTTCGTAAGCGGTGTAATATTTTTGGTTCGATTAGTGGGTCTAACATTTTTATGATGTTATGGATAGAAATCAAAATTAAGTTATATAGAAATGAACATTTCTTCTTTTGAAAGACAACGACTCTGAGGGAAATATATATTTTATATTTACTTTCAGTTTGATAAAATCTACAATTATAATATCTCGTAGTTTAACCTACCACGGTGCTTACTAAATAAAGTTTGAGTAATTTGAGAAAGTCACCTTGGAATAAACTTTACATTTGAAATTCATCAAATCGAAAAGTTTTTCACTTCGCCGGAATTTGAACGGTTTTATCAATCTGCCGAAATGATTTCAAATACAATTTTCCGTTACAATTTTTTAAAATAAGTTATTTGTTATGTATTTGATATTTGTTGCGCGTTAATCAACCCATTTTAATATGAAAGTTTGCAACTGTGCGTAGAAAAATAAATCAATAATTGTAATACCTTCGAATATCTATGAAATCATCAGATTTTCAAATACACCCACGTTCATTCACGAGATAAGTCAAATAGCAAATAGTAGTTAGTCTCAATGAATTTTCGTCGTCAACCGGAGAATTTCTGAAAATACGACTGGGAAAAAATAACGCCTTGGAGGTTGTATTGAATAGATAATTTTTTGTACTGAGATATACACTGTTTGGTTTTGAAATGAGAACATGCTTACTGGATGTCATTTATCTGTTCTTACCTAGATGTCATTTATCTGGTTCCTGCCTCTCCCTAACAATCGCCTTGCTGGAAAAGTATTTGAAAATTGGAGGTAGCAACAAAAAAAGAAAAAATCAAGTGCATTTGTTTTGAAAACAAGTTGACGGTGTTTTTCATGCATACAATCTCGTTTTTAAGTAAAAAGAAGGAATTTGACCATTTCGGAAGTAGATAAAATCGTTTTGTACTCATTCGTTTTGTTGTGATGATGTTTACATCATACAGAAAGATATACGATATAGTGGTAAGTGATAGGTTATCCCTTTCCTTGCACATTTTATTTTTTCCCATACATATTAATGCCTAATTCCAGCAAACATCGCGCATCGTCGCGTTTCGTTTTTAGTATTTACAGTTTATTACGAGTGCGTCTGAAGATGTAATTCGTAATCAGTTTTGGATGCAATTAAAGATAATGGAATACAAGATGCAACACATTACTTATCGTAATTTTTTAATACATTACAATACCCACTATTCCCGACTTTTTTTCCATTCACTTGGAAGTAAAAAAAATAGATATTAAGTCGACAATCGTCGAATTAAGCTAAACCATACATATGCAATGACCACAGTCAGCTCGGGTGCAATCGTGAACCTCGATTGAAATATTTTTGTCTGCAACTAAAAAGGTTTCAAATATAAATTTATGTACAAAGTGCAAGGCTGAAACAAGTAAATTGCTCAAGTTTAATAAATAGACGCTTAGACGTGTTAATTTTACGTTAATCAGTCTTATTGTAAATAACTTCAGTCATTATCTTTGTACTTTCGCCTGCGAAGGGAATAAAACTTTGAGTAAAGTAATCGGCTTTTGAATTACCTATTCAAAGTCACACCTTAAAAACATATCTCGCAAGGAAAAATGAGATTAGTCCAAAATAAAAATGTTGAACTTTATTGAAGCAAAGGGCGTAATATAATACGATTCGGTATTTGAAGAACACGGCAAGGACACGGGGTTGAGTGTACTCATATCTTTAGAGTATATTATTACTCATCCCTTTTTAATACTCTCACCAGAATTATTATTCATATAATTTAAATAACTATTCTTAATTCGGCCTAAAAACATTTAATGCTCTCTGCAGAGTGCAACACTACGTTCTTATCAGACAATTAATTAAAAGGAATAATATCATTCTTAAGTCAGTTTTATGACATTTTAAAGCTTCAAAGCTCGTGATAGAAATGACGATGCAAGATCGTCAGTCTAATCTTAATTGCTTTTCCGATTGGTGTTTTAAAAATAAATTATCTCTTAATGTAAAAAAAGTCAATTTATGAGATTCCACAGGAAAATAACCCCTTTATTGTTCACTTACTTTCTCAATGATAACAACTTATTATCTGTTGTTGAAATAACCTTGGAAAAACCTTTGACACTAAATTAACATTTATTAAACATATAAATAATATAACCAGTAAAGCAATGCAAATGTTGGGGTTTATCTTACGGATTTCGAATGATTTAAAAAATGTTAAAACTGTCAAATTACTCTACACTTTTCTTGTTAGAAGCCAACTAGAATTTAACTCCACCATTTGGATTCCGTATTACAGCGTATATGAAAATTCCCTTGAGCGTATCCAACATAAATTCTTCCATCATATTAATTCTAAATTGGGAATATTAATTGAAAACATTAATTACTTCTCTCTGTTGCAACTACTGGGACTCACTACATAAAAAGAAAAAAGAATTTGTTCTGACTTATTTTATTTATTTAAAATTGTTAATAATTTGTTGAACTCCCCTGAACTTATTTCGTTGATATATTTTCATGTACCGAGTAGAACACATCGTCACAAATTACCTTATCATTGTAATAATATAGGATGTAATGCTGAATTATATTCAATAATAAATTGCCTGCATATGCTTGGTAATAAATATGTTGTTGATGATGTGGTAAATATTAAAAGATTATCAACAAACAAAAATTATTTAATTATAGCTGTTTGTCAGCGCTTCTCAGTTGGATTATGATCAAATATACTTTAAAGGTTTATATTCTTCGTCAATGTTTACTTCCTTTTTAAATTTATTATTGTTTTGGATTTGGATTTGTAAATTTATGTTTGTTACGTACTTTAGTTTTTTTTTAGTTCAAAATATCTTGTAGGTATACGTGTATGAGGTTTTATTTTTCTACTTTATGCTGTCAATTCAATATGTACTTTTAAATTTTTTGGCATATGAATATTTTTTCTTAACTATGCATATTCTATATCCATTTCAAAATATTGTAATTCCTATGTAAAAGCCGTTAATCGGCGTTAATTCATGATAAATAAATAAAGTAAATAATTTCCCCCCACCTTCTGTGAAACTTAGCATTGGCATTCACTACATTGAAGCGGTATTTTTTATTTATTTTACTAACAACGATTTCTTGTTCATTGTGCAGACCAGATCTAGGCATGTTTTTTCCTTTCTTGGAAACATGAATTCTACTAAAACGATAAGCATACCCTGTAAAATATTTGCACGCGAATTAACGAAATTTCCGTAATCTCAGAAGCCAGTGAATACAGACGCCTGCAAATATTTGGCTCCATTTCATAATACCTACCCCTACTTGATGAGCCATCACGCCACTATGTTGTGCGTTAAGGATTATTGCGGCAGAGTTCAGCGTTGACAGAGTTGTGTAGTTTAATTTATATCTTTTTATGTTAATTCAAGCTCGCAATGTAAAAAAACCTTGTCATTTTCTCATACAATTTTGTATTTAGCCATGAAAATGTTTATGGTAGTCAAATTAAATTTGTAAGCTTACAGATTTCTTAAAGCCATATTAAAGACGGATTATTTAAAAAAAAATAAAAATTAATCAAATATTTGAAATGTACGCGTTCTGTGCAAGTTCTATTCGATTACAGCATATAGGCCAGTTGCTTCAGAATACTGAAATAATCACAGAATTTCAACAGAAATTTCACAGAACATGGAAATTAACATCGAAATTTGATGAATTGTTAAAATTTTTTGAAACAACTTAAGTTTGAAGAAAAAAATTCGATTTATGCTAGATTTTTGGCCTTTCTAAAAAAACAACAAAAAGTTTGATTTATTTGGGTGTATCCAATCAAATAAATATCACTCCATTATTTTAAGAATCGAACAATTTTTGGAATAAACTTTGATCGACTTCTTTTATTTTTATTGAGTGAATACCGCATCGCAACAGAGTCCCAACTGCTCCCAACCATCTGGAGTCAGTGAGACTATGGCGTCCAAAATTGGGCTATAACATCCTGAAGATATTGGGGAGGTGGAAGGAGATAGGAAAAAGGAAGGGGGGAAATAACTGCCTATCCATACCGATCTGATCACCAAACATGGTTAAACCCATTTTGAGCAACGTTTCAATTCTTAATGGTGGTTTTACACCAGGGCGGTACTGAGAGCATCTTTCACTCTGGACTATTTTACGAGTCGTGTTACTTTTATGTACTTTCGATGGATTGCTTTAAAATTGAGATTCGACATTTTTCCCATTTTTAACATTATTTTATCGATTCAATATTAGGTAGATAAGTTAATAATCACTTTAACGGATAAACAGAAAGTGAGTTTTTTTTAACCATCGATATTTAATGTCTCATTTTAATATTAAGCAATAAAATCACACTATCGTCCTAGAAAATAATGAGGGCGGAGTTCCATAGGGTTTTTTGACAGAACAAGTACCCTATAAACGTTCACTCATGTTTATTTCAAGGGTTGGTTTCTTCAGGTGAGGAAGGAATGCTGTCGAGACTTTAAAAGGTTGGGTGTGAGATGTGACTACCTTCTCAGAAAATCAAATAAATTTTTTTTTTAACGTGAATTTATAACAGACCATTATAGAGTTATAAAAATATTTTTTCCATGAAACCGATAGTACCTAATCCAACTGAGTTAAAGGTTTTTAATTTTTTAATCTTGTTACAGTACTATTTCCATGTTGGGAATTTAAAATAAATTATGAGAGAAAATACCTTTATTTTAAAAACTATGGTTCATTTTCATAAATACAAATAAAATAAATCAATAAATAAATCCAAAAGAATTTTTTTTAAAAATTCAATGTATTCAGCATTATAAAACTGTGTGCAAAAAATGCACTACTTAAATTTAAAGAAAAAAAAGTACATTAATGACCAACACACCTATACTACAAGGACAAAATCCTCGAATCTATTAAACATTCCAAAATTAAATACATCTTTTGGTCAGAAAAATCATCATTTACTCGTCTGCTCTGATGATGGACACTGTAACGCTGTACGAAACGTTGGCTAAAGAAGGAGGTAGCGCAACACGGCATAACACCCCAAAAATAAATTACAAAAATACTTTTGGCCGTGAAAACCTAAAATCATACCTGTCGTTTACTGTGTTCTATACATTCAGTGTCATTGCACTTTAAAATATTTTACAGTTAAACTGGTGTTGCCAGGCTACAAATTTTGTAGTTCCATTTTTAATATTTTTCTACTCTTATTTGACAGTGTAGTCTGTCAAAATAATATCTGTTCATATTTTTATTAGATCTGTCGTTTTATATTTTGTACAAAGCTAGGTTCCAAGCCCCGGCATCTTTAATATTTACTCAGTAATTATTTTAATTTTTTAAAAATGTTTTGCTCTACGTACGATTTACATTCATTGATCTTTGATTTAAGCACGAATAAATGATATTTGAAACACCTTTATGTTGAAATCATATAACAGATTTATTTATCTTATTCTCATCTACAGAAAGGTGGTTATATATACGTTTATTTAATTAAGTAAATAATTATGAAACTAATCAATGAAACAGATTCAATAAATCAGAGGCACCGACGAATCGATATTCCAAACACGAATGACAAATTTATCCGTTGAGTTATTCGACCTTTGCCGTGTCAATAAAACCCTGAATAATTCATAATCATTAGTCATATTCTAATCTCACCCTTTTCTGGGAGGAGCATTCTCGACACTGGCAAAGGGGAGATCAACCTACATATAAGAGTGTAATGTGGGCGCGTTCGTTTTTCATTCATGTTTGGTTTTGCACTTGGTTTTCATTCAAAGTTTGTTTTTCATTTATTTTTCACTCCTAGTTCTTTCTATTCATACTTCTTTTTTCATTTGCATTTCATTTTTCATTTGTTTATCATTCCTGGTTCTTCCTAGATACTTTCCCGCCCTTCTATTTCCCATGTCTTTCCTTTCCCCACTACCATCACCCACACAACATACCCCAATTGGTCAGGCCGTAGTCTCACTTTTTAATTCTTAGATCAAATTAATTATTTTTTAATTCGTAGATAATTTTTCAATCATAGTTCGTTTTCATTCCCTTTTTTCGTTTTATTATTCGCTTTTCATTCATAGTTCATTGCTCATTCGTTTTTCATTCTCATTCGTTTCATTCGTTTGTTTTTCATTCATAGATCATTATTCATTCGTTTTTCATTCGTAGTTCATTTTTCATTCACAGTTAATTTTTCATTCGGGGTTTGATTTTATTCTTTTTTTCTTAGATATTTTATCATTCGTTTTTTCATCTGTAGTTCATTTATCAATCAAATTTCGTTTTTTATTCTCATTCAAAGTTTATTGATCATTCGTTTTTCATTCTTAGTTTCATTTATTTGTTTTTCATTCATAGTTCATTTATCTATCATAGATCATTAATCATTCGTAGTTTATTTTTCATTCCTAGTTAATTTTTCATTCATATTTTGTTTTTATTCGTTTTTCTTTCATATATCATTTATCATTCGTTTTGCAATCGTAGTTCGTTTTCATTCATAGTTAATTTTTAATTAATAGTTCGTTTTTCATTCAAAGATAATTATTCATTCGTTTTTTCATTTTTAGTTCATTTTTCAATCATAGTTAATTTTTCATTCATAGTTTGGTTTAATTCGTTTTTCAATCAAAGTTTATTTCTCTTTCGTCTTTCATTCGTCGTTAATTTTTCATTCATAATTTGTTTTTCTTATATAGTTCATTTTTTTCTCTTTTATTGTAAATTGTTGATCTCACGTTTTCAAATACCATTTTTTTTAAAATCAAGAATATAAATAATACGGCGAGTCGAAAGGTCTTAGTCTCTACTTCTACGATTTGTTTGTTCAGTGATTCTTTTTAGTGAAATCACTCCATAACACCCCACTGCTAGCATATCTACAAATAATCAATTTGTAGTTAGAACCTGCAATATATTATTAAAGACAATTAATTATTTCTCTATTAGTAAGACAGTTGCACTCTGGTTTTACTTAAATATGAGTAGTTAAATAAATATTTGTTAAAAATAATATCCATCGAATAGTTTAAGCCTCGAAAAAGGTTTATAACGTTGTGATTGTTGTGAGTTGTTTTATACACTTGAAATTTCCAATAAAAACATCGACAAATATCATTAAAATAGCTTAAAAAATATCTTTAGGTTCATTGTGATCCGAACAAGAAAATTTCCATTCTATTTTAACATCATTTCTTTGGCAATGAAAAGGTTTAATAAACTTTTTTAATTAAATTTTTTTCATATTTTCATATCGGAGCATCAAAACTCGTTATTTTTCTTCTGACCCCACAATTTAATTGGTATTGTTTCTGTATTTACTAATTCATGAACATTATCATTTTTATTTGTGCCGAAAATGTTTTGAATATTTCAGTCGCTTAAAAAACCTAATTTCAAATTATTTTATTTTTCTAGAAAATCGGAAACATTTTATAGCTCAAAGGACAAAATATTAATCCAGTTTTGGGAAAATGGAGCACAAAAAAAGAGCAAGAAGATTTAATTTTTAATGAAGCTAGTGATCAAATTCGGGAAAAAAGATAAGAGCCTATTTAAGTATACCTTTACTCGCATTATACTACTAAGTAAGGCTATTAATTCAACTGAATTGGATATCTGAATCTGAGATTTTTATTGGAAAAATATTTAGCCAGACTATGAAAATGTAACCAGTAGTTAATATAAATAGATAAGTTTCTTTATAAGTATGTAATTGTGTAAGACATACAGTTTTTTAATACGGCAAATACTTCAATTCTTTTTGAAATAATCTGAAATTGGAATAATCGTTTAAAATAATCTTCCTAGAAATACGAGTTTGCTTTGTTACGAAACTTACTGAGAAGAAATTGTTTTTTTAAACGATTTTAAAACGGCTTTATAATTTAATTTTCTCAAAACATTTTTATGTTTCGTCTTACCGTAATTGTTAGAAATCTTAACTTTTTCAAATTTTATTAACGCTTGTCTTGAAAATATACAGTTAAGTTGAAATGAATTTTGTGATAAAAACTCTTTCTTTATTTTCTCGAGCTCTGCAAGGCGGTGGGTCAAAAGAGTCTGGCTGGAGAGGTCTAGGATAGGTCTCCCTCATCAATCTCTCCTGATCCGGCCGTCACAGTACGTAAGCCAACACACAGGCCGTCAAGACCTAGAAAAACCTCACCCCATGAACCCGGGTAACCCTGCTAAGTCACCAAACGTAGCGAACCACTTAGGGTGACGTATGGCTAGCCAATAAACGGTTCCCCAGACGGCGGGACCCCTACCCGACTCCAAAACTTTAGGCATAATATTACTAATATTTCTATGAGAAAAGGATTTTTTATACATCGCTCTTAATTACTAATTGTAAAACCGCAACGTTATTGAACACTTAACGTCGTCGCCCCAAATAAAGCAAAATTAAGTTTCTTCATCGCCGATCCCATGGCGTTTGGGAGTGAATTATTTTAGACGGTTGTTGTGTAAATACTCCAAAAGTTCATCTAATTCATTACCCTTAATATTGAATTATTGCACTAGTGTGGTTAGCATGCAAGAATTCCAAATGAAATCAGCGCCTGAGAATTTCTCCACCATACCGCTGACAAATACTTCATGAGAACCAAAGCTACGACACGATGGAATGTTGAGGACGTGCTGATAGCTCAGTAAAAAAACCAAGAAACTAATAAATATGCCGCTTTTCCGAGAATTCAAAGCGCCGTGAAGCTTGCGGAGCTTTTCAATGACCTTTTAGCCTTTTAAATTGCGTAAATAAAAGCCGTGAGAAGTGTCTCTTGAAAGAGAAAACCCAGCGTTTAGTTAGGGAAAAAAATGACAAGCGATGTTAATTTTTAAGTAATCATTTGCACAAATTTCATTTTGGTTGTACAAGAATTTTAGGTGCAGAGTTTTGAGAGAATGGAGCTCGGCGCTTTTAGAGACAGTTATTTTATTTGTCAGACCTTTTTTTACTGTGGAAAATAACAGGATTACTTTACAGCAAAAGCACTACGAAAATACAATAAAATAACATTTCATTGAAAGCAGAGCTAAAGGATTGTCACAATAAACATTTCCGGCTTCCAGCTAAAATGATGTGAAGCGTTTAATTATTTGCACGTGTCAAATTGCATTTCTAAACAATTGTTCTGCATATGAAGCTTGCAATAAGCGAATGTGTGTTATGGATAATTCAATTATGTAAATATTCGATGAAAGTTTTATCTCACAATTACAATTCAGAAATTTGGACAGATATCATTACTACGGTCAAAATGTTATTTTTTCCGGATTTTTTTTTACTGTCTGAATCTATTTAACACAAAAATGCTCAATGATTTTAATTTATATCTTTCGAGACTGAGGTTTACTCTTTTCTTCCATTAGAAAGATCCTCCACGCAAAACTCTAAAGACTAAAACATTTGCTGAGGATTTTTTGTAACCATTTTGTGAGGAGTTTTTACAAAACAATGCCATTTATTGGATCAATTCTTTGCATTTCTTCTGCATTTACTACGTAACAATTATTTCTGGATGTTTGTTTTTGAGTTGTGTTAATGAATAACACTTTTTGGCGCGCCTAGGGTGGTTAAATAAGCTCTAGCGAGGCAAGACGGGACGACGCCCTTGCATGGAACGACGCTTCATTCGGCCAGCCTCGTGACTCGTGACTCTTCGGCTTTTTCCGCCCGGCAAAACTCAAGAAAAATGGCCTGAATATTTTGTAAATAATGATGAATTTTTAATTTATTATATTTTTCATTGTGTCTGTTTTAATGATTATAAAAGATTTGTTTTATTATCAAACACATAAGGATTTTTTTTACTTAATTTTCAATTCTTTCAATAAAAACCAAATCAAATGTTTCATGTCTACCAGCCGTCTCGTGTATAATTTTCGACGTGATAATGTCTTATAAATCGATGAACGCCGGCTGCACTCACGAAAAAGCATGACTCATTGTCACGTTCCGCCTGAGCCGAGCGTGCAAGCGTTCGGCCTAAGCGTTCGGCTTGTGATGCATCTATCTCTCTTCCACTCCATCGTTATTCTATGACGTTATCACGTAAAATTATAGTCCGTAAACCTACTTTACAGACAACCAATTTGTTTTTAATTGCAAATACTTGTTACTTTTTTCAAAAATGATTTTCCGGTTTCGTCATGACGGATCATTTTAACTAACTTAAAAATTTACAAAGAAATAATAAGATATTGTTAGGAAGAGGAAAGGCAGATTTTGAAGGAGAAGGGAGGGGGTATAAGGATAAGGTATCATCGCGCTCATCTTATTTCATCCGATATCATAAAATTTTCCAATAAATAAGCTTTTGTTCTGCCAAATTAATAGGAAGGTTTTAATTAGAAGATATACATGGATATGTAAAAACAGTAGACTATTAAGAAGTATCACTCTCCTGACGAGGCAACTGCGTGCTAAATGCCATCAGCTGCCTGTTTGATGGCCTCCCTACTCTATCGCCGGAACGTTACGTTTTAATTCCAAATTGATGCGAGTAATAACAAAACACTATTCCTATTAGCAAGAGTGTTTCTGTTTACCGCATTTGCATATATGTATTAAATGCGAGTAACGTTATAACGGAATATATTAAAGTACTCACTGCAAAATGTGTTCGGTTTATGGCTTCATCAATATTTTTACGATTCCTAAGTTGCAAATCGTTAAAAAATATTTTTACGATAGATTATGTGTTTTTTCTTAATCTCTCAGGCCTCGGGTCTATTTTTTTTAAATAAATGGAATATTTCTGAACGCACCCAAAAACTAAATACTGCTTTCGAAATATGATAAAATAGGCTTTCAAGTTGTACAATTCGAAATAAACATGTAAGAGCCATTAACCAGCGGCCGAGAATTTAAATTTTGTCGAATGATGATCTTGCGATTGTACCCTTGTAACGGTACAGGGCGGTTCCAATGAGAAAGATTAACTATTATCCATACCAGCATTTTAACATAATGACTCAAAATTTTATTTCATTCCAAATTTACTTTGATAAATACGCACATTCAAAAATGCTCAAACCCATGATGATAAAACAATTAAAAATATGTACTTTATGTAATAATTGTTTGATCATAAATATTTATAATTTTTCAATAATGTCTAAGAAAAATAAGAATGTTTTTTTTCTTCAATGTATTCGTTTGTAAGACCGTAAATAAATAAATAAACTGAAGTATTTTCGTCACAAAACCAGGGCGCGGATGTTTTTTTAAATTATTTTATTTGAACCTAAATTTAAAATCTGAAAAGTAGATTTCCCAAATAATTTAATGATTTATTATAATAAAAACAAATATGAAACTTTTTTCCACTTTAACCCTTCGAATAATGAGAAAATAATATCTTTATGAGAAAATAATTATCTCGAGTTTTTGCCTGTCAAGATTTGCGTGCAAAATTCCCGATTCTTGCCATGCATTTTAAATGTTCTTTTTTATTAGTTATTTTGTAACTTTTTTGCAAAAACAAAAATTGTTCTAAAATCAAGATAAGAATAATAGATATATAGAATAATCTTTCCGATGTGTTTATTAGAAATCAAATTTTTTGTTTTTAAACATTAAAATTTTTATATTGAAAATGTAAATTGGCTTAAAAATACGTACCTGGGGATTCCTCAAAATAATACGTTAAATTAAATAAACTTAAAATTTTAAATACAGATTCATTTTTATAGGAAAATTTGTAATGAAACTGTCACCTCACTTTTTAAAACTTTCATACAATTTTATTTTTAAATTTAGTGTTTGTTACGTCACAAATTGGCGCAAAATAAAATCGTCACTTATGATCGGGTTTGTAAAATATCTAATCAATATAGCTTGTATATTTCTAAAACAATAAGAAGCATCATTTCTTTCGCTCTCTAACATAAAAGAAATCACAAATTTTTATATGACAGGAAGAGAGATATCTAACTTTTAATAATGCACGGTCGCTCTGGGACAATCTGGGTCTCCTGTTATTATAACGGCATATGATGTTTTGGGACAACTTGGGTCTCCTGTGATTAGACGGGTTAAGTATATTGACCGTAACCGGTTTCAGCTCGCTAGAGCCATCTTCAGACTGGTACAAATTATTTTTAGTCTACGGTTTATATACACAACATATGAGGGAAGGGAAGCGGGGTGGTCTAAAGGATTTTAATCAATTATATTAATTACATTTGTTACTAAGTGGTTTTAGACTGTCGAATTTCTAAATATTTTGGTGATTTCAGTGGGCTAATTACCATGGGTTTGTAGCTTACTTCAACATTTTTCATAGAAAAACCTTACAAGTATTATGAATTATTAATGACCTAATAAATATTTATTATATAATAAAGGCCATAAGCTAGATAGACTAGAATCTTTAGAAATTTTCCGCTTATTCTAACACCATTTAAATCATATTTCTAACCGTGATAGTAAGGGAGACAACGATTTTAATAAAATCTAAACGAACTAACTAACTAACTAACTAACTAACCATCACGCCGTTTCCCCGCAGGGGTAGGCAGAGAGGACGGACCGCCAAACAACTCGATCTTGGCACACACTCCTTGCTTCGTTCACATTCATACATCGTCTCATACATGCTCTTCTGTTATTCTGACTCTTGACATCGCCCGACTCAAGTATCTGATTCACTTGGTCGTGCCATGTCTTCCTCGGGCGTCCCCGACTTCGTCTACCATTCACATTTGCGTCATATATTCTCCTTACACTCCTTTCCTCATTCATTCGCTCTACATGCCCAAACCATCTAAGCGTCCCTTTCTTAATCTTATTCATTACGCTTACATCAGCCTTGCATTCTTTGCGGATCTCCACATTTCTCACACGATCATACATGGTTTTACCACACATACGTCTCAGGGATCTCATTTCTACAGCATTCAGTCTACTTTCATCCTTTCTCTGCCAGTTCCATGCCTCACTGCCATACATCAGGGTAGGTACCAGCACTCCATTATGGACGGCTAGCTTCGCTTCTTTTGACAATTTTTTGTTGCTGCCAACGGCGTTCAGACCTCCATTAAATCTAAACGAGTTGTTCCAAGAAGCGAATAAATTAGTTAATCTGAATAACGCGAGGCCCAAATACTTCCAATCGCCTGGAACCAGCGAGGTTATGGCACCCCCAGTGGTGGTGTGCTGTGAGGTTGAAGAATAGGGAGTGAAAGGGAATGAAAATAACGCATTTTATACAATAACACGCAAATATCGTTGTTCAGGTACGATGTTTATGTAGGTATCTCGGTATTCTAATGAGGACTGCTACCTGGTTGACAAAAATAATATTGATTACACCAATAAATTTTATTAGTGTATGTGACACGTATACCAGGAGATGTTTCTAGAAAAAACATCGTAAGAATTACAAATATAATGATTGCTCAATGTATGTGACTACCACTGACCTGAAGTCTATTAAACTGAAGAACACGTATGTCGAGCGTATCACTTACCTGTCACGTTATATGAAATGGATTATTTTTGTTTTCAAAATAAAAGATTATTTTTCGTGGAAACTGCAAAGTCATCATGACTTGATAGGAAATAATAACATCACCCATAAAGTGACTAATCGCCGTATTTCACTGCAATTTTCCATGTTTAACGTTTTACTGGAAAACATTACTAACCACCTTAGAAATTCTGTCATATTTATCTACAATCTGACTGAATTCCATATACCTAACGTCACTCGTGATTTCTTAGTCATTAAACTTAGTTAGAAAATCATTTTTGCATCATAATATTCTTCGAATATACCATTTCGTGACTAGGATATATTTCTATCTTCGACCATTTAAAGTGATGACTTTTAAAATTTTTCTTCATGCTAATCTGTCGGTGTAAAAGCTTTTTTGATGACCAAAAGCATCTTGGAATAAAGATGCTTTGTGGTACAGCCAAACCACCAACAGATGTTACATATACATACTGCTACCCGGCTCAGAACAGATATTGTCTAGTGAGTCGGGTAGCGCACATATATGTAAATATAAATAACTCTTTATATTCGTAAACGCCCGGGTTACCGGCACCTTTAAAAAAAAAAATCTTCTTCGACTTCCTACCTGACTACATGCTCAAATAACTACAATTTGAATGATTTGATGCAACTACCTCAATATGAGTATCTTAATCAAATAATAATATACCAGAGTGTAAAGGCTTTGTGCACTTCTTTCTTTGTCATAATTGACGATTATATAATTTGTACCGGAAGGCTTGTGCACAATTAAATAAAGTATGCAGGAAATTATTACGTAGCTGTTGTACTAAGAACAATCATGTATGAAGGAGTCTTTAGAAGTACGTTACCTCTTGTTCCCAGTTCTTCATGCACTTTTAGACTATGCCTCAATATCTATACAGGGTGTTAAGGAAAGTGCTTGACTTTCTTTATGCAGTGATTCCTGTCCTTATTTAGAGTAAAAAATTTAAACAAAATTTTGGTCTCTGGTGATTTTTTTAACGTCTTTTTCTTTTATTTTTAACTTAATGAGTAAAACATCAAATTGTAATACTTAAATATGAAGACAATAAGATAGCACAATAAAACATATGAGTTAGAAAAATGAAGATGAAGATAGCAGCCAATAAAAATATGCGTAAAGAAAATGAAGATTAAGATAGAAGCCTATAAAAACATGCGTTAAGAAAATGAAGGTAAAGATAGCAGCCAATAAAAACATGCGTTAAGAAAATGAAGGTAAAGACAGCAGCCAATAAAAATATGCGTTAAGAAAATGAAGATAAAGACAGCAGCCAATAAAAATATGCGTTGAGAAAATAAAGATAATGTTAGTAGTTCTTGGTCAAAGAATGATACAATTAAATAAATTTTTTTTTAAAATAACTAAAAAAAATAAATTATTAATCAGTATGTTTTTTCCATATTTTTATTTTATTTTTATAATATCTGAAAAAAAAACTTGTTAATATATATTATGTTATTATATGTATACTATGTGCTATTATAAATTATATGTACAAAGAAATGAGAATAAATAAAGTTAAAAAAAAAAAATATATATATTACATGAATCGAATAGGGACACATTAGCTCAGTTGGTAGAGCACGGACCCAGCAGGTCATTGGTCCTGGATCGAGTCCCAGATGTGACCGTATCTTTTTCTGTTTTTTCTGTTTCAGATTTTTGATTAAGTTTCGTTAATGTTGTCTTTTTTACTTCAAAATTAAACAACAAAAACTTCTACATATCGTCACTGGTCACACCTAACCTAAACCAACAGGTAACCTAACCCAACCTCTCAACCTGCCTTTAACTGTTTAACAGTACCTGGTAATTTTTATTTTTTTAGTTGAAAAAAAAAACACCAAAAATTTCACCGGAGACCAAAATTTAAAAGAAATTTTTTACCCCAAATAATTTCAAATACGACCTGTTAACACCTTGTATAAAACCTGTGTTCTCGGTCGATTCGAAAACATAATAATACTCTCTTTAAAAGCCAATCTATAAAT
Organism: Glyphotaelius pellucidus; assembly: GCA_936435175.1. Lineage (NCBI taxonomy): Eukaryota > Metazoa > Arthropoda > Insecta > Trichoptera > Limnephilidae > Glyphotaelius > Glyphotaelius pellucidus. Next base: position 32,277,154 of record OW386550.1, read on the forward strand.
CTAAAAAACATTCCATCCAATAAGAAATCATCTTTCCAAAAGCTTCCATTCTAAAAATTTCTTAAATATTAGCTCATCAGCTTAACATTTTTCTAAAATTAAGATTTTTTCCTGTCCAATGGCAAAGGTTTGACATAAACCTCATTACATATGAGGTTTGTTCAAAAGAAAAGGTGAATTTTGAATTTTCGCGGGCTGTGTACATTCGATTATCGATTTATTTTTTTGTTATGTTTGTACACATATGTTTATCATATGTTAGCATTATCAGCTATTTTGGATTAGTGGTTTGTTTTTGACAACTAGAAAGGTTAGTCACGTTTTTGTGTGTTCTTCGATTTTTGCGAAGTTTGTTCCGAAATTGCTAAATTTTGAGCAAAAGCAACGTCGCATTAGTTGAGGAAGTTCAACAGTTGTTGAAGTTCAGGAGTTGTTGAATGACGTCAACGACCCAGATTTGCTCAAAAGGGTCATAACTGGTGATGAAACGTGGGTATATGGTTATGACGTCGAAACAAGGCCCAATCATTCCAATGAAAGCGGCCAGATGAGCCAAGACCGAAAAAAGCACGCCAAGTTCGATCAAATGTGAAGATTTTGCTCACTGTTTTCTTCGATTACAATTGCGTGGTGCATCGTGAGTTCCTGCCAACAGGTCGTACGGTTAATAAGGAATACTACAAGGACGTTATGCAACGTTTGCGTGAAGCAATGCGGCTCAACGATCGGAATTGTGGAAAAACAAATCATGGATTTTGCATCACGATAATGCACCAGTTCACACATCAATGCTTGTTCGTGATTATTTGGCCAAAAACAATACCGTAATCATGCCTCAACCACTGGATTCACCAGATTTGGCAAGAACGAGCTGATGGCCATACCGAAAAGCGCATTCCAGAAGTGCTTAGAGGATTGGAAGAAGCGCTGGCATAAGTGCATTATATCTGAGGGGGATTACTTTGAAGGGGAGAAAATGGATATTGATGAATAAATAAATACTTTTCGAAAAAATTCTAAATTCACCTTTTCTTTTGAACAAACCTCGTAGTTATCCAGTTTTCCAGAACCTGTTTATAATTGGAAATAAAAATTCTGTATGTACTTTAAGATTCTGTGTTTATACATTTGATGACATGATTTTTACATCGTTCCCGTACACACCGTTAGTTGTATTCGAAAATATCGCGTAGAATCAAAAGACAGGAATTATTAAGGCTTATTAAATGCTTTCTCTAGAGAGTCGTACCTCTAATTTCATGTAGGTACTTTGAAAATCAGTCATAAGATAAGAAATAATAACGTCATAAATTATCCGTTTATTGTCCCAGATCATTCAACATCTTCTCAAATCTCTGAATGGTACCCGCATCTCCAGAATTATCTTAAAATAGTATCCACATACATTAGTATGTGAACATATTTATCGACATTTTGGCTGACATAGAATCTGCGCTGGCTGCCTCACTGAATATTGTTACGAATGACTCAGGTAATATATTAATTTTAATTAATTTGATCTGTTATGGGATGTGATTTTAGATTTTCACGGCGAAAAGTATTTTTGGAGTGTTATAATGTTGCGCTAACTACTTTTTTAGCCAACGTTTCAGACAGCGTTACAGTGTCCTTCCAACACGGCATAACACCCCAAAAATAAATAACGAAAATGATCTCTTATTCATGTTTTGGTTTTTTACATTTTCTCCTTGTAGGAGGCCCTGACGAAAATAGTTTTCCTCTGTGTCATCTTTGGGGATGCTGTGTGGAGGGTCTTTTCGTGAAAAGGAAGAAGTGAACCTTGGTCTTAAAGAGAGCCATGTTTTAGGAGGGAAGGAACGCAGAGGTCGCCAAATCATTCCACAGCCGAGCTGTTGAACTCTGAAGAACGAGTTGTAGGAACGACACCTTCTTATGTAACAAACGTCAACTGTATACAAATGTTTGGCGCGCGTTTTGCGTGTTTCCCAACTGTGCACGGGTGCTAGCGCTAGACCCCTGGTTCATGTTCCATTGAAGTAACGGTGATATAATTAATGTGCATGCTATTTCATGGTATAATTTATTATACATTATTTCCTTTCAATATATGCATATTTAACCACTGGAGCGATTATGGTCGAAAAACGGACCACTTTAATTTTTCTGCGATTGATAGCGGTCCAAAATTGGCCCACATTTTTCTACCATTTGTAAAACATTTATTGCAATTATTTAAAACATTTTCTTGGCCACCCATTTATTTTGAAATAAAGCTATTGAAATGCTTCATCTAAATATTATGACCATAGATGTTGCAAATCTGAACTTCGTAGACTATTTAAGAACGATATTAAAATATATTTTTCACGCAGAATTTCTGATGAGGTATTTACGGTTCAAACTAAGTTCTTTTTCCATAAATATGCACCTTTCATTATCACGTATACCACAGACAACATACAAAAATCGAAAATATTCTATGTTGACTCGAATAAGTACCTCTCACAGAGTTTCAAAGTAACAAACACGCATTTTTTTATAATTCCTACAAATATGAGATGAACGGTAAAATGCAGATTAATTCATTGGCTATATAGCACTTTAATAAGTTTTTATGTCTTCATGTTAAAATTCAAAGGCATAATTTTTTTAATGTTGGCGAAAAATTAAAATAATTATCTTCTGGAAATCTTGAGCAATCGAGGCAAATTTATTTATTTCGCGTGGTCGCTCTAGTGGTTGCATGTTTTATAAACGCTCTGTTTGTATTTCAAATAAAATAAATACATAAATGTACAGCTAGGTGGAAGAAGATTTCGCGGGTTAGTTGGGTGGGGTGGGGTTGGTTGGGGGTGAGGGAGTGGCTTGTGGAGGCTGTATAGGTGGCGCCGCGTCTCCCAGACCAGCATCGACGCCTAGAGCCCAGACGGTCAGTAGTTTGGAAGTTTTCAGTAATTCAGTATTTGCACTAGCATCGTTTCGTCAACCTATTTATACGTGATAGAGCATCAAAAGATACTTATTTTGAGGAGTTCATTTATAAAGAATGATGTCTGCTCTGACCTCTGTATAAAATAATATTACGAATGTTTACATTTAAAATATTTCTTGACGCAATCAATTATTGTTATATTTATGTGACGCCGTGCAAAAGTTACAACTTCTTCAAAACAGAGCAAACTTATTTTTTGGCAACATTTTAAAACAAAATTAATAAAAAAAATAGTCTTAACCACTTAAATTGTTTACAAAACTGACATGTTTCGTAAGCAATGCTTACTTCACCAGAGCTTACATTCGATGCAAATGTTTACTTAAAGTTTTAAGAATATCCTGAAAAAAGGGTTTACTTAAAGCTTCAAGTATATCCTGAAGATATCAGCATTGCTCAGAAAATATTGGTTTTTGAATGATTTAAGTGATTAAAACAAAGTGGTTATTTTTATTAATTTTGAAAATTACAACTGCCTGTAGCCAAGATTCTATGGCAACCCTAGTTGTCAGACTAAATTAAGAGACGGAGAGAGGTTCACACTAGGAAAAATGATTAGAGAGTTCATAACGACCTTCAGTCAAATTTAAGCAATACAAGTAATTGAGGAAACCTTAAAAAGGGTAATAACCATTAATAATTTCAGTTTACTCATAAATTAGAAATTAGTCATCGAAATCCTGTCAAGAAATAACATACATACCTCGTCTGTGGGTGGCATGACCACAGTTTGATGATGCCTTCAGAAGGCGAAACAGCTGTCACGCGTAATGATAATTACATAGCAGAACTTGTTTATAAATAAACTGTTTTTATAATTTAAATAATAATATTATTGAATATTTAAAAGAAATAAAAAAATAAAATGGAGTTCTACAAATTATACTTGATAGCAATATATTAAAAAAAGACGGAGAGAGAAATAGAAAGGCGAGAAGTACCTAAGATTATTTAAATCTGGTCTCTGAATATTATAACCATATTTGAAGTTTTATGTCACGTTTCGGTTTTAAAAAGTGGTTTCTCATATTAAAATCAATAATAATTGTTAATTGATTAAATTTTTTATGGTTTTTTTATGTGAATACCGCACATGAGTCTCAATTGTTTTCCGTCTGAAGCAGGTGATACTATGGCTTCCATAATTGAGATATATTGTAAAGCTGAAGGTCGTGAAGGGGATGGAAAGGAGATGGGGAAGAGAAAATGGGAATAAACTGGCTAATAAGTAACCAAACACCAAGTAACCAAGCCATTTCAAGCAACTATTTTACCCTGAAAGTTGACAAATAATGTCACCAATAACCTTCCAAATAATTTGTAGAGCTCGCTTAAAAACCTGTAAGCAATGCGATTACCAAATTAGAACTGTATTACTTGTCAAGTAAATTAGTGTAAAATATTAAAAGCAAACCCCTTTTTTCATCATTCAAAGCCAAAGGGTTGAGAGAGCAATTTGGTATAGTAAATATTTCCTCCCCCCCTACTTTTATTCGTCCGCTGGAGGCTACGTGTATTGAGTCCTGTAACTCGATTGTCGAATTGATTGAAATTGTGAAACCATTTAGATTTATAGTAAAATTTAGCCGGAAAAATCCTGCCGTTTTAAAAATGACACCCTAAAATGTAAAATTTTAAAATGAATTCTATTTTAAGAAATTATTACATTACTTTACATTTTTTCGTTCAATCGCTGCGGAGAATCGTTTTCTAATGTAATTATCGATGAAATTGACTTACTTTACTGGAAAAATTCGTGAAAAGAAAAATTAGTTTTAAATTTATTCATTGGGAATTTTATTCAATTAATGCTTTTTAAGGAATCTTTTTACTTTGTATGCCGAAGGATTATTTAAAAACTAAATAAATTTAATTACTGATAAAAATAATCGTATAGATATAATATTATATAATTCGACCAGTCAGTGGCTGAATTGGCTACGCGTCTATTTCCCATCCAGGGATCGTGAATTCAATTACTCGGCTGGCACCAAACCCCACTCCTGAGTGAGCGCTGGGCCCGAGCTCACCCTAGACCACGCCCTACATAGGATTGATTATTTATTTATTTTTTTAAACTTTTATTTTTTTTTGTCTTTTCCTTTTCTGTGTACCTACTTAGTCCTTTATTTAAAAATCTATTGCATAAATATGTATAATTAAATGGGACGTGTGAGATTGCACCTTCCTTCCCACACGCTGGAATAAAAACATTATTATTATTATTATTAAATCCCCTACCGCGACACAAGCAATATTTTCCGCTTACTGTGATGGTAGTCAAAGATTTTCAAACATCATAAGGTTATTCGTAGCAGGGAAAGTCTGTACTTCTTAAAACATAATACTTTTACAATGTGGGTATGCAGATAAAAGTTTTTCATAATGTTTTTTTGTTATATTTTTAAATTTGTTTGCTGTGCGCACTATCCTTTGCATATATATAAGAAAACATTTTTTAACCAGAAATTGTTTCAATATTTTTAAAATTATGTTTTTCACCAGCCACTTTGCGAAAGCTTTACTCCCTAGAGTGTAATTCCAGCGTAATTAGAACATGATTTTTTTAATTGATTAAAAGCTCCAGAGCTTACTTTCTTCCTAATATTTACAGGTAGCTTTTTAACGCCAACGAAACAGCATCCCCAAATAATCAAACGCAATTATCAGGGCTTAAGACAGTGAAAAACTAGTGTGCATTCGTGAAGACACCTATTTTTCAAACACTGGAATTCAAATTCCGAAATTTAATAATAAGTACGGACAGAGAACGTTTGAATACAACATACCGAAGATATTTAATTTATTACCTGACAATATAAAGCAACATAATTCTATGAATAAGGTTAAATATATGGTGAAAAATTGGTTATTGGAAAAATAATATTTATTTTGATACTTGATACTTGATAAAATTTATGAAAAAATGTTTAAACTGTAGATAAAAGATGTAAATTATAACTTTAAATATATTTGTTAGTAATTATAAGCACCTGCTGTTAAGCCAATTGCAATTGGCTTAGCGGGACTGGATTGTTGATTTATAAAATAAATAAATAAATTAAAAAAAAAAAAAAAAAATTGACAAAAAACTAGTGTTGTTACTTCAATATTATGTTAGGAGTTGTTTTTTATAGAAAAGTTCTTCTTTTCCTTCTTTTCTCCTGTCGGTCTTTGCATTGTTGATCTTAATCTTTGTACTGCCCTTCCCATATCTCTTGTTTAGGGCTGGAGTCTGCCCATTTCAATAAATAAGGTTTTTCAGGTAGGCATTATTTATTAGCCAGCCCTTTATTTTTCTCATTTTGACCTTGAATTATTAAATCAAATGAAACGTACGTCCTTCATAATCCTCCATTTCTATTTCATAGTTTGGATAAGTCTTAAATAAACACCTCTCTGGACTTTCACATCAGTCAGTGAAGGTTTTACTTGCATTTTATTTTCCTGAAAGTGGAGGGCGTGGGTTCTAAGAACATCTCACAGTGTCACGAAGAAGGACTTTTAAGGAGATGAATTGAAGAGTGGTAGCGAGTGGCTGGTACATAATTCAGTTAGCTTGGAGGACGAAGCGAGTGGGCGAAAAGAAATCAAACAATCCCCAGCAAAGAGTCATATAAAACCTCGATCAAAAGATTTATCTTTGGGAGTTTCTTTGACATCTTACTGAATAATGTTAGGATAACCCATACATAATTTATACCGTATTTGGGTAAGTTAAGTTGAGAAAATAAAATTCAATTTATTGAGCATGTAAATTATTAACGAAACCTTGAAGTATCGACTATTTAGATAAGAAAAGAACAGACCAAACGAAAGAAGTACCTATTTCACCAAATAGTTTGGGTAGAATTTTAAATGAACTTGAGAAAGAATAATATATATTTTTTTAATTTTTGGACCAGACGTAATTACATTCTATTTTTAAAATAAATAAACGGCCGGCGTAGTCCAGCGGTAAAGCTCTTGACTAGCATTCTAGGTCACGGGATCGAATCCCGGCGTGGCAAATAAATTTTACTTGATTGATTTGTGTTATTTCACAATTTATTCATTAAAAATAATATATAGTATATTTGCGGCATGTTCCAGAGTGAAAGACACTCTCAGTATCGCCCTAGTGTAAGACCACCATTCAGAATCGAAAAGTTGCTTGAAATGGCTTTTGCCGTGTTTGGTGATCAGATCTGAATAGCCAGACCTTTCCCATCCCCTTCCCCTCACCACTACTTTCAGCCTCACAAAATACCCCAATTGGGGATGTCATAGTCTCACTGGCTCCAGACGGGAGCAGTTGGGACTCTTGTGCGGTATTCATATAAAAAAATATATATTTAATTCAGTCTCAAAAATGTGGATTCGCTTCAAAAACACTTTCCATTTTTATTTATAAAAATATAAATAAAGCATTTTTTATTTACAAAGCTCATGAGATTCAAAATGGGAAGAGTTAATTTTCGTTTCTCTGGCCGCAGCTTTAACCATGGCTAATACGGTACGCATCTGTTTCTAGGGAATTTTTTTCGGGGTTAAAAATGTATAATTCTGCTTTCCATATTTTAAATTTCCCACTTATTTAAAGACATATGGACACCGCTGACCATGCTTATTATACTCTGAAATAAATCCCAATTATAAAATGTGTTTACCAACAAAGACAAATATAATTATGATTCGAGGAAAATCACTTATTCTTATGGACGTAAATTTACAATAATTCTAACTTTTTGACGATTAATTTGTTAGTAGCCACTTTAACTGCACAATAAAACGGTAGATTTAAGTTGTCTTATTATTGTTGTCTTGTTGATATAATTTGGGAGGCGGGAATGGGTACCGCCGCCCCGGGTACCTTTATTGGATAACCAACACCTCTGCCGTAGGTCTCCCATGGTGATTTAGCAGGGGTGCCCGGGTTCATGGAGAGAGTTTGTCTAGGTCATGGAGGTGGATGACAGGACACACTGAACCCCAGATTACTACCCACCCCTTAAACCCATTTCCTTCCCAGAACTCTCCCCCCTTCAATTCCTTAAAAAAAAACCTCCACACAGCATCCCCAAATATGACACAGGCCTTGAGGGAAATTATTTTCCCAAGGGCCTCCTGTGTGGAGCTCATGTAAAAAAAAAACATAACACATCCTGAAATAGTAAAAAAATTAAAAATAGAAAATGTACCTAACAGGATAAAGACACAGCATAATACCTCAAAAATAATTCATGATAGTAACTTTTATAAATGTTTTATGATATAGGACATTGTGCTTGAACACTGTTTAACATCAGCGTCATAATGTTAATGGAGTTGGTTGTGTATTTAGCAGTGGGTGAACCCCCCCAGGGGCAAACATCCGCCGCAGATGAGTGATCGAAAATCGATTGGGATCCCCTCATCAACAAATATTGCATTATTTTTACATCGCTGACTTCAAAACTGTTGATGCAAAATGCTTTAAAATACTGCCGCATTCAATTGCTCGCAGTCATCAAGGGATATAAAAATATCCAAAAGGGCGCATCTTTTTTTTTTTTTCTTTACATTAACTCCACACAGGAGGCCCTGAGGAAAATAACTCCCCTCAGGGCCTATGTCATCTGGGATGCTGTGTGGAGGGTCTTTTTGAGGAGAGGAAGGAATGAACATTGGTCTTAAAGAGACCCATGTTGTAAGAGGGAGGAAACACAGAAGCCGGCAAATCGTTCCATAGCCGAGCTGTTGAACTCAAGAACGAGTCGAAAAATCGACCCGTTCTCGTGTGACAAATGTCAACCGTGTACATATGTTGGGCGCGCGTTTGGCGTGCCTCCCGATTATGCACCGGTGACGAAGGGATCAATGACGCTAGTTCCTCAGAGCATCTTCCATTGAAATACCGGTAGAACATGGATAGCATTCCCACCCGACGCCTGTGCTCTAAAGATTGCAATCTGTTCGTTAAGGTGGGAGAATCTATCAAACGGACCGCCGGTTTCTGCACACAGAGTCGAGGGTATTTTTCAAGTATTTTGGAGCTCCAGACCAGAGGGGCTGCCAAAATCAACCGTGGGGCACACTTGCAATTTGTACAGGGTTAGCAGTTGTTTACTATTAAAGTTTTTGCGGGCCTTGTACAGTACGCCCAGTTTTTGCTACTCAAAACAGCAGTTCGTAATAAAAGATGTATGTTTTCTCCTAAAAACACCTCACATCTGAAGCCCACCATAATAGATTATTTGTCATCATCATCATCTTTTTCTCCTTATCCTATTCGGAGCGGAGTCCCGCTGCATCGACAAGGCGTCTCCATACGCCCCTGTCTTGCGCTGAATGTTCTGCCTCCGTCCATGGCAGTTCCATCCTCTCCTCACACAGTTTCTATAGTTGCCTCGCCCAACTGTGTCTGGGGCGGCCCACTGGACGTCCACACATTGGAATCGCACTCAATATTTTCCTAGGAATCCGGTCAATCGACATTCTTACGAGCCCAAGCCACCTCAGTTGCGATTTTTTTATGATCGTCGAATTTCTTATATGATCCCATTTCGTTACCCCTGCCATCCCTCTCAGGTACCTCATTTCGACAGCCTGACTCTAAAGCGTGTTCGTTCATTTAGCATTCATAGATTATTTGTATAGCTAAAATTGACTGACATTTATTTAGGGAGCTTTAGTATCGACACATTACTTTTAAGCTCTAAACTTCAAATCATTTGAGAAGTGTGCTGGGGTTTTGGTCGTGTTTTCCGGACCATCGACCATTGACCGTCGACCACTGATCAGATACCGCCTTAACGCCCAAACAAAGGGCGGTGGTCAGCGATTTTCTTTGTATGTAATGGGCCTAAAACTTTATCCAAAGTGTTGTTGGTTTCACACATCAAAGTGAAAATATTTACAGTCCAATTTGTTCTATTAAAACGCTCATCATAAAAAGTTTCTTTTGCTTTCCTAAAAACGTTCATTAAAAAAATTATCTTTAATTACAACATTGATAACAATGCTCTTGAGGATTAATCCAAATTAAAGACTTAAGCATCATTTTTCAATCAAATCTTTCATTTGTTAACCTCATAACAGAAATCCGTAAAAAGGGCTTAAAAGTGTTGGGATTTATAACTAGGATAACTAGAAATTTTAACAATATAAAATGTATTATATTTTGCCTTTCTTAGAAGTCATCTTGAGTACAATTCTCCCGCCTGGAATCCACATTAATATACATGTACAAGTTGTTGAAAGAATGCACAACAATTTCACACGTTTTCTCAATTTTAAAATGGGTATTGCAGCAATTATGTTGAACTACAAAACTCTGATATAAATATGCTCAAATTGTCAGACAGAAGAATGTTCACTGACTTGGTATTTCTATATAAAATTCTAAATGATTTAGTTGATAGTCCGGTATTGCTTGAACTGATAAGCTTCCGGATACCACAACCAAATACCAGAAGTTAGGATTTATTTCAGTGCGAAAATTCTGGGACTAACTACCATTTTTATTCCTCTTTGCCCAGAAAACTAATGGAGGGAAATAATTATAAGTCAGTGAACATCTTCAATTTATCTTTAAATAAATATAAAATATTGTTACTGAGGCAGTTCAATTATGTACCATAAATACTGTATATTTCTTACTATTCACCGGTAAAAGCCCCGAAAAAGGGCGTTAATAAATGAATAAATAAATTATTATTACATATACCAGATTAAGTAAAAGCATTTCCAAAGTTCTGATTTGTGTCTTCTGGATTAGAAACTGAATCAAAATTTCTTTAACAAATAAAACATAGTATTAATCTTAAAAGTGACCTGCCAGGTAAGTATGGTTCTATATATTATCTGCTTGTACAGCAGATAATTAAATAATAATATTTTCTAACGAAGCATCATGTTCATTGATCTAATATTGTACATTAAGTTTTGTATTAGTGATCAACGAATCCGGGGATGCAATCTGTTAGCCATAAGTTGTTCTGATTGTTTGTCTAGCCTGTAGTTTGCAATGTAAAAATTGATTACATATTATTTGTACACGCCCTTGAGGTAATTTTTCACAAAAAAGTGCTATGCAGTGCAGAGTCTGCACATCATCCAAATATTGCTATTATCAATGGTAGAGTTTTCAATGAAAAGCGTGTTTTTGCAGTAAAAGTACACCTTTGTTTTGCTGATACGTTCGATTCGTTTGTAGATTTTTCACGTCCGCCTAGCGAAAATACGAACATAGGAATACTCAGTAAAATCGGAAGTTTTAAGGATGCGCTTTATTTAAAACCTTTTTGCGAATCATCATTTTGGTAAGTTCATGAACTATATTTAGTTAACAATAATTAAGTAAGCTTTTTAGTGGTGTTTCTCAACCGGAGTATTGAGTAATTGTCACTTTAAATTGGTAAAATTAAAGCTATAAAATTTTAATAAAATTGTCGTAAATGCAGTTACATTATTATAATTAGTAGACAACACCATTAGTATATTTATCTGTTAAAGAAGTAGATGTTTGACTTAGTATCGTACCGTTCACCGCAGTATACAGTTAAAACACGTATAGACCATAATTATATATCATAGTGTGTTCATTGGAAAATATAAATTGTCGTTTTGTAATTGTCTCCTGAACACGCACGTATTCGTTTGAAATTCTAAGATTGCACTTTAATACAATGTGTAGTTTAACCGGTATTATGTCTAATTAATAATTTTTAATTCTTTCCAGGTCAGTATTGTCCACTGCAGCGATTTTTGACATATATTGGCGCTATTTTACATGTCTCCGATTGCTTTTCGGATAAAAAAGGCTTTTCTTGATTTGACAATTTTTTTTTTTTAAACAAATATTTGTAGCTCCCACGTTTTTAATTTTGGACTTAAAACGAAGCTGTTGAAATGTTTTATCTATTATGACCATAAATGTTGCAAATCCCAACTTCGTAGGCTATTTTATAACGAAATTAAAAATAAATATTTTTCACGCAGAATTTTTGATCAGCTATTATATATCATATCACAGACTGTATACAGAAATCGAAAATATTCTATGTTGACTCGAATAAGTAACTCTCATGGCAGTTTCAAAGTAACAAACACGCAGGATTTGCGCGGTTATAATCTTAACGATTTTTTTTTATAAATTCTACAAATATTAGATAAACGCTAAAATACGGGTTAATTCATTGGCTATTCAGCACTATAATGAGTTTTCATGTCTGCATATTAAAATTTGAAAGTATGATTTTTTGAAAGTTGGCAAAAAATTTTAAAAATGATCCATTGAAAATCTCGAGCAAACGGAGAAAAAAGTCTTAAAATGCGCTGTCGCTCCATCGGATAAACGAATAATAAAATTGTCAACATACCTGAACATTGGTAGGGTTCAGTTTTATTCAAATTCCTTTATTGGCTCTTATCAAATCATCTCAGATGTCACTCGAACCCTCGTAACTTACGTTAATAATTGATACAACTATGATTGGATTCTAATCCCATCTCGTAATCAAATTAATCACCGCATCAACATTAATGGGGGCCGGAAAGGGAAATTGACATGATCATTCTAAAGTGTCAGTATATCGGATCCACGTATTAAATTTGTATTCCGGATACACAGATGGCAGTAGATGACGTGGACACGAATAGATAGACTATCTAGATTAAATATAAATGACATCTGTGAACAGTCGATTTCGCTTAATTGGGACACATCGAGACCCAAACAACAAGGTAGGTAAAAAAATGTTTTTTAAGCCGCCGCTACCCGAATTTCTACCGATTTTTTTATATTTTTTTTTATATGAAATACCGCACAAGAGTCCCAACTGCTCCCGTCTGGAGCCAGTGAGACTATGGCATCCCCAATTGGGGTATGTTGTGAGGCTGAAGGTAGTGGGGAGGGGAAGGAGATAGGGAAGAGGAAGGTGGGGAAGTACCTGGCTATTCAGATCTGGTCACTAAACACGGCTAAAGCCATTTCAAGCAACGTTTCAATTCTGAATGGTGGTCTTACACCAGGGCGATACTGATAGTATCTTCCACTCTGGAACGTGCCGCAAATGTACTTTATATTATTTTAAATGAATAAATTGTGAAATAACACAAATTAATCAAATAAAATTTATTTGCGCACGCTGGGTTCGAACCCGCGACCTTCGGATTGTGAGTCGAGAGTCGAACATTTCTTACACATCTCCCTTAAATATTTCAAGTTTTAAGCTCTTAAAAAATACATATAATTTTTGAAGATTTTCCCCACGCCAAAACGCAAATTATATGAAATTCCCTCGATAGAAAAAAATCGCTAAGTATGCTCCAAAAATTATTATAAACACGTTCATTTCACTTATTTTAGACGTTATGTGTATGAAAAAATTCAAAGTGTTTTTTTAATGCTATTTTAGATGTTCCTCACGAGATTTTTGCTATATTTTAAACGAGTCGTGTTTTATTAAACATTTTCACAATTTTCGTTTCAATTTTATCGTTTTAAATATAACCGCGCTCTCTCCAATATTCGTAATTACATATTTCTCCATTGTCTTTCATTTGAGCGTGGATACGGCGCCTTAAGCTTTTTTTATGCATACATTTATATTTATTTGAGTACCTACTCTCAAATGTGTTTTTAAACTTTATTAATATAAAAAATAAATATTTCAGAAAAAAATTATTATGTGCTGGGAACTAAAAAAAAATTGCAAGGGAGTGTACAAACTTTTCATTTATTTTTCCATCAAGATAACCAACCAACAGTTGCTTTGAAATCAGCATGGCCCATCTTTTTAGTCAACACCTCTGACTTTGCCTATAATACAGAACGGCTAATATTGAGGTCTCCACTAATAACCATAGAAAAACAATGATTTTGTGCTCTTCTTAACTAAAATCAGATTACTGTGACACGCTGTGCATCGAATTCAGGTTGAAGTATGTCGCAAAGTAAATAAAGATTATTTATTATTTATTATTTTAACTTTATGAGTAAAACCTCAAACTGTAATATTTAATTAAATGAAGACATTATGAGCGAAACTCAATCGAAAATCTGGAAACAGAAAAATCAGAAAAAGATACTGGCAC